>CM028369.1:28783550-29108550 GCA_016624345.1 Platycodon grandiflorus | reverse complement strand
ACATAGGAGAGTTAGGGTATTACACCAGCCCTACGGGCCGTGACCCTTTTAGCATCTCTAATGATGGTACGGCTCAACTATAGTCACTGACGGCTACAAGATAAAAATTACCGCCAAACTAGCCAATCACCATTTAATCTTATCTTCCTTTAATTGGCCGACCTTGAGGAGTACATTAAAATTGGGTGTGAAGACTTTGACTTATATTAACACCTATAATTCACTCCAAAGCTGTCCCTCACTCCTTTCTTTATCCTTGCGACCGCGAGTTGCCATTAGTGTACGAGATCGATTTGGTTTGCGATGCTTTGGGGTTTTGACCAATTGACTCTGTAGGGTCGACATGCTTGAGGTGTGGATCGATTTTATCGGGAGACTGGACGTTGGGCCGATAATATTCGGTATTGAGTTTTATCTCGATTTTAGGTAATGGAGACTATGCAGCACTGATTATGTGTCAGTTTGATCACGTGATCCTTTCTAAAATGCTTTGTGTCACTTGAAATGTGGTTTATTCTTATCATCTATCTCATTTATGAAAATTGATTTCAAAAGAGATCTGTTTATTGTATTTATCGTGTTTTGGTTAAAAGCATGATTATGTCGAATAGTTAAGTGATACTAGTCGGTATTTCAGTTTCAATGAGCCCCGTTACTGCTGTTTAGTTGGTAAACTCAGAGAACTGTGAGCCAATGAATGAGATGTGAGTTCAATTTTTTGCCACTGAACTCGAACCCGAACTCGACCCAATCGTATACTAGACTGTGATATATAATTGAGTAGTATGTTTTGATGTTTCGAACAAGAATATCATGTTTCGTTCTTTGAACGTTGATTTGCCAAGAGCATGATTTCATTGATTTGCTTCGAGTATGTATATGTCCATAGTTTAACTTCATGGATAAGTGTATTTGTTTCACACGTTTCCTTCTACTTTGTGGTATTGTGTATCCCCTCCCTTGTTCGACTCACAAGCTCACCCTCACCAGTTATTTGAGATTTTGCAGGTTGATGTCATCAGAGTGCGCATCGGAAGTATGACTAGCTGCGAGGTGGGGTAGAGAAAGAGCCTAGTGATTGACTGATTGAAGTGATTGTTGTAATAATCGAGTTTCATTCCTGTTGTAACCAAAGTGGTTATTTATGGAAATTGAGTATTTGGAATATTTGACTCGTGTTTTTCTTTCCGCTGCAAGTTTAAGTTGACTATGAATTTTATTGAGAAGCAGGTGATAACTTCGGGTCATCACAGATGCATTACTGGAATTGTTGGCACAATGCTACTTTGATTTGAGCTACAAGATGGTGCAATAATGACTCATTTCATAAGCTTCCATTTTACAAAACTGCTAAACTTGTGTTTTTGCAGCTGAACATTCTCGATAAAATTGTTGCTCCCAAAACTGGTTCTGAAGGAAAGAAGTCATTTTTTAAAACATTGGAGGGGACTTAGACATTACCCCAACCCTTATTATTATCACTATTTAATATCTTGAAAGACTACAATTAACATTATATGGTGCATTTGATGTGGCTAGAACAAATGGTGCCTTTGGTGAGGCTTCGAACATCTGACCTCTTCGTTGAGTAGAGTACCAGTGTGCCTCTGGTGGGGCTTGAACACTCAACCTCTTCATTAAGAGAAGTGAGTAGTAGAGTACCAGGGTACCTCTGGTGGGGCTTGAACACTCAACCTCTTCGTTAAGAAAAATGAGCAGTACTAAATGGTGCCTTTAGTGAGGCTTGAACAACAATGGTACCTCTGGTGAGGCTTGAATACCCGACCTTTCTATTGAGAGTAGTTAAGTACCAGGGTTCCTCTAGTTAGACTTGAACACCCGACCTCTCCATTAAGAGGAATGAGCAGTACCAGTTGAGCTAGATCTCATTGGTTCAAGGAAAAAAGTGATCTACCTCTAAGAAACTAGTTGAGAAGAAACCTGCCAATTCCTTTCATCCTAGGCACGGGAGAGTGCTGAAAATTCATTACCAACCCAGTTTGCCATAAAGTTTACATCATGTTTGAGAACTCTGGCATGCTTCCTTTGGTCAATCTGGATGACATATTCTACATTAACTAGTTAGCTTTCTACAATAACATGCAAGCCACTGACAACCAAGACACTAAGTTTCGAGTAATAAGAGGATTCTGTGTAACATTTGATGCTACCACTGTTGCTACTGGAGCCATGAATGTTAAGCAAGATGTATTGGATGCAGACTGGCTAAAGATGACGAGTGATGTCCCCAAAGAAGATTACAAGCACATAAAGAGGATTCTTTTCCCTATTGAAATTTACTACATCAACGACATTTTAAACAAATGTCTACTATTCAAAATTGGAGTCAAGAATGTCTTCACACAAAACCAATTGGGGTGAACTTCGACACTTATGGAGAACATTGCCTACGATTCAGAAAATTTAATTTTTTCCCATGTTCTTCAAGCACACTCACTTTCAAAACAATGAAAATGATGACAAGCCCTTTGTGAGATTCATCACCAAATTTCTTTGTCACTACAAAGAAATCAGAAACAATATTGCTGACGATGAGAATATCAAGATATCCAAGGGACTTCAATTTGATCTTAAGACCATTAAAAGGTATCGCAAAACTCTAAGATTGGCGCCTACTGACACTGGCTCAATGGCTTCTAACAATCGTATTATGGAGCCATTAAATGTCATGGATGAAAATGTTCTTTGGCCGAAGAAGCAACTATTTTGAAAAAAGAGCAAGACAACGGGAAAGGCACCTTCTAAGGAGGAGCAGGTTTCCAAGCCAAAAAGGAGAAGATTATTTCACAATAATTAACCAGTACAAATATATGAACCTACCTAAAACTCTGCCGATACAATCAAAATAGGTCTTGCCGACTCTGTATTCCCCTCAAGTTACTCTTCACCACCTCCTTAAACTACTTACATTCACTCTCCAAAGAAAACCAAAACCATCAAAACCTACCCCACACATACTTTGCCTCTTTTAGTTCAAAAACTTCTTAACTTTCACAACTGTCGCTCCAAAAATTCAGCTCCCATTCTACTATCTCAATGTTACAAATGAAGATGGCTCTATCAAACCTCTACGAAAAATCTTGTTTCCTAAACTTTTTGCTGCTCAATTAATGCACAAGTTCAACAAGTATTTCCCTAATGTTTCAAGAGCCTGAAATAATGAGTATCTCTTTAGTGATTGGATAAGGCAAGATTGCCTGGTCGGTCTAGCCTCGGGTGAGTACATCTTTCACGATCAAACTTTCTACCCCTTGACGATCCCTACCAAACTAGTGTAGAAGGGGAAGTTACTGACGATGAGACAACAATTGGGGAGGAGACTAGAAAACCTGCTGAACACTTACTCTTTATTGAGTATTCTCATCCAACTCCTCTTCAACCAATTGAGAATCCCCTTATTACTCCTTGAAACTTGGTGCCTTGGTTGTTAGTGGCTTACATGTTATTGTAGAAATCTTTAGCTAACTGGTTGCTATAGAATATGTCATCCAGCTTGACCAAAGGAAACATGCCAAAGTTCTCAAGCATGATGTACATAGACTTTGTGGTCAATTAGGTCAGTAATGAATTCTTCAACATTTGTCATATGCCCAGGATGAAAGGAATCGACAGGTTTCTTCTTAGAGCACGTTTAGTCGTGCGTTTTGGCCAAAATGCAGGGATAAACACACAGCTTATTTGCAAAACTTGTGTTTCAATGTTGCGGCAGAAAAAGCATCGTTTTCAAAATGCAGTTGCGTTTTAAAACGCTGGAATTCCCAGCTTTTTCCTAAAATACAGGTTTAAAAACGCTGCTAGAAAAAAAAGCTACGTATTGAAATGATATCCCAAATGCATTTATAAGAAAAGACCTACGTTTTCAAAACACTGCGTTCTGTAAACGCTGGACCAAACGGGCTCTTAGTCGATTTCTAAGAGATAAACTTCTTTCATTGAGAAGCAGATTTGTGAGCAACAATTTTATCAAATGTTTACCTGCAGAAACACAAGTTTAGCTGTATAGACAAAATTAAGGTAACGGTATGCAATATTGATATTTGACAAATATTTATTTTGTTTAAATTATACTCCTTTCATCCCGGATAAATATTCCTTGTTGACAAAGCACATGAATCAACAAACGTAATTAATGATGGGCTGTAAAATGTGTTCTGACGATAATACCAATGGAATTAATTGAGTTCCACTATTCTATATAAGTGGGTTTCTCTAGGATGTATGATGTGAATTCGATCAAGATCGAGATCGAAAAAGTTTTAACACGCTTGAAGAAATATGACCAATGTAGCAACAATGGGAAGGATGGATAATTGAGTTTCCCTCGACTCGCTATTCGCGATAAATATGAACCTCGGGGTGCAAACGAAACCTGATAGACGCAATTGTCTATGAACCTCGCTTACGGAACGCCACAAACTCTTAATTCACGAGTTTGATAAGTTCAAGTTGGGTTCTCTCTCAAAAATTCCAGTTTCTCACAATTCTCTTAAGAATTTAGTGAAATGAATATACTTAACTTTTGATTAAATCTGTTCTTCCAAAACAATGTTGATCATGGCCTTTTATAGGCTTACAAAGGACTCATAAACACAAAAAAAACATGCTCTAGAAACCCCCAAAGGTCTTTGTTGAAAACAAGGTGTAAGTTGGTCAAAGAGATAAGAAGAAAACTCAAAAATCCAAATTCAGTGTCGGGCGCGAGCCAAGGTGCGAGCGCTCTGTGGAGCGATCCAAGACGTGAGCGTGTCGTGATGCGAGCGCCTCTTCAGAAGTTCTGATTTTTGTCTTTTTTTTGACCCTCCAACATGCAAATGAACCTCCCTTGATGACCTTGATCAGTCTTGACTTCAATTTGACTTCTAATCTCTTCCACATGTGATGTCAAGGCTGCTCGAATCTTCTTTGTACGTGCACGCATCATTGGCCTGCCGGTTATGCTATCTAACTCACGAACGTGATTGGCTTGACTCGGACTTTGCTTGGCTTGATTCTCATCAATGTGCTATGTTGATTTTAAATAAAACTTTAAGGGTATATTGAGAAGAATGATAGAGAATTTGTACATTAAAAGTCTTTAGGAACATTAGTTGGGACATTCCAAAATAGAAAATAGAAACAATTATTTAGGATAGAAAGAGTAAAAGTTTAATTATTAAAGCTACATTAAAGTTTCATGGAAAAAAAAAAGTAATATCAAAGTAAATTCAAATAAATTTTTAATTAAAATTAAATTAAGTTGAACAAAAATAAGTAAAAACTAGACCCTTTGTATGAGAAAAAAGGAAAGATTCTCAATGTCAAAAACCAATATCAATGATAAAAGTACAGGGTTATATTTGCTTTTATATATAATTGTGAGTAAAAATAAAACTTCTAAATTAATTGTAAGGGTTAGAGCAACCACAACAATACCTCCCTATATCACACTCTAAACACCTCGTTTTCCGTTCAAGTTTCACTTTTTCAACACTCTAAAAATAAATTCACTCCAACAAGCACTCTCTATATAACCCTCTAAAAATTAAATATCTCTCATTTCAACTAACAAACAATTATATTTTTTTCTCTTTTATTTATATTTTTCCACCACAATTAAAATAAAATATTTTAAATTTTAATTTTTATATACTATGAAAAATATATTGTACTTTCGTTCCTAAATTATTGTCTTGTTTGACTCGGCACACGGATTAACAAAAAATAATTGACTTGATTATTAATATTGGTATAATGTGTAGTTTCTTTTAATGCCCATGTGTATATGGCACATAATTAAAATAGAGAGAAAAGTAAGGGTAAAATGGTAAACATAATCTCCTAAAAAAGAAAGTTTTAAACAAGACAATTATTTAGGAACAGACAAAAAAAAATAATAATAATTTAGGGACGGAGAGAGTATATTTTAATAATTTTTATTTTAAAATATTAAACAAAAGTATATCGTGCTCAAATAAAGTGAAGAAAGTAGAGGATTTGAGTCATTATTCATGTTAAAACTCCCTCTATATTTAGAGGGTGATTTAATTAGTTTTAGAGATAGAGGGTGAACTAAAGAGACTACAGTAAAATTAAGGGAGGGTAAAAATCTCTAAAACTCTCTAAAATTATTTTTAGGGGGTGGTGGGAGGGCTCCCGCTGTGGACGCCTTTAGCTAACTAGCTAAAGAGTTTCAAGAACTACCTTGAGGGTTTCGGTTCAATTTATTTTGAGCCAATCAAGAAGTCTCTAGTTCAAGTAAGTTTGGGTGAGTAGTCAACGATGAAGTTATTCCGCACAAATTTAGTACCCTAGATCTGGAGATCTCCATTTTAAGTCCTTCTAGGTTGATTAATGAATAATTTCTCCCTCACAAATTCTCTAGGTACGACGTGATCAACCAAAAAATAAATAAATAAGAGGCTTGGGAAAAGGTGGTGCGTAAGGGTGTCAATAGTTGATACGACACGATTGTACGAACCGGTACAATACGATTATAAACACAAATTATATAAAGAAATGACACAATAAGACACGACACGATACAACACGACACGAAAGCATAACATTATAAATTTAGTTAAAGTTGCATTTATTATTATATTTATGATAAAATAAGATAGATAATACAAAAATACGATAGCACAACACAAACACGATACGATGACACGAATTGCCGGTGTACCTTCATTGTCTGACCACCGAACCAATAAGACAAATAAATCTCCATGTTCGCTTATGTTACTCTTTTTTGTTTGTGACATTTTTCATAATTTTTACTACCTTCGTCCCAAAATAATTATCGTTTTAGTAAAGTTTTTTCGTTCCAAAATAATTGTTGTTATAGGATTTTAAGAAATATTTGGTCATATTTTGCCAAAAATTGCCCTTATTTATTTCTTTCATTAAAGAGAGTTGGTAAAAAGAAAAAGAAAAATATTCTTACAATTTCTCTACATAAATGAACTTAAATAATGATAGATCAGTTTTTTTGAAAATTTTCTTAATTTGTATGCAAATTATTAAAACGACAATTATTTTGGAACGAAAATAATATATTCTCTCCCATCGTCCCACCATTTATCTCTATTTTTGGACCTCAATCATTATGAAACTTTACAAAAAAATTGGCCAAATGAAAATCGTACGGACTATCCAAGCCAATGCTTTTATTCTCTTTGAGCTTAATTATATTTTTAACCTACTAACTTTGTTCTCTTTTCTATAAGGTCCTAATTATTTCAAGAGTAACACTATTTGCACCACCATTAACTATTAATACACCTCGTAAAATTAATTACAAAAATGTCATTGTTTAAAAAGACTCTTTTTTTTTTCTTTCCTTCTTCTTCTTCTTCTTCTTCCCCCCTTCCCCCTTCTCTCTCTCCATCCCTCCCGGCAACCCCCCTTCGGGCAACCCAGTTACCCCACCTCCCTTTCCTTCTTTTCAAATCTAGTCTATTCTCCCCCCATTTTTTTCTCTTTCTTTCCTTCTTCCCTCCCCTCTCCCAAACCCACCCCCTTGAAAAAAATTCGGCAATTTTTTGTTCGGGACTAGGCTACTGAACAACACCAGTCCCGAACAAAAAATTACCGAATTTTTTTCAAGGGTTTCAAAGAGAAAAGAGGAGAAGGAAAAAAAAAAAAAGGAAGAAGGGAGAATGAGGAAGATGAGGGGAGGCTGCCATGAAGGAGAGGGGGTGTTTCTTGCCGTGTGTGTGTGGGGGGTTAGTTTTAGAGTGAAAGAAAGAAAAAAGAGGGAATGAGAGAGAAAGGGGAGGTTGCCGGAATGGGGAGGGGAAGGGGAGGCTGCGTCCGTGTGTGGGGGGTGGGGTGGGGGGTGAGTTAGGTTTATAAAAATAAATTATTTAGGAAGGGGTAAAAAAGGAAATATGGGGCGATGTATTTAGATATTAGGTTTGTGTAAAATTTTTATGCCGAGTGTATTAAGAAGATAGGTGTATTAATAGAAAATGGTGGTGCAAATAACGCCACTTTTATTTCAATCTTGTCATCTCAGCCTTACTAACTTCAGTATTTGTTTTTAAGAGGCGATTCTATCTATTTGTCTAATAGATTCCTTCCAAAAGCAGCCCTGTTTGCTTCAATTTTTGGATGAAATCTGTTAGATTTAACTCCAAAATGATCTCTTAAAAACAAAAACACAATTAGTAGGGCCGGGATGAAAAAAAATTTAAAACAGTTAGGTCTCATAGAAAAGAGGTCAAAGTTAATAGGACAAAAATATAATTAACCCTTCTCTCTGCGGAAAACAATTTCACCACAAATTAGCGTTATAGGCGTGAAAATATTTAATAGTTTCGAAACATTACGATCACATGCTTATGTGTTACTACGACAATAGCAAAACACTAATACCTCCGTCCCAAAATAGTTATTATTTTAACAATTTACACATAGATTAAGAAAATTTTCAGAAAGATTGATTTATTCTTATTTAAGTTCGATTATTATGCACAAGTTGTAAACGTTCTTTTTATCTTTGGAATAGATGATCATATCCGTCTTCTTACCAACTCTATTTAATGAAAGTAATAAATAAGGACAAATTTGACAAAATATAGACAAATATTTTTTAAAATCCTATAACGATAATTATTTTAAAATAAATTTTTTTAATAAAATAATAATTATTTTGGAACAAAATAATATAATTTTAAACATTTGACGTAATGATCCGAAGACAAAGTAAAATCTTCCGGTTATAGCTAGGGGTGTTCATCGGTTCGGTTTTCGGGTTGTTCGATTTTTGTTATTTCAAACTTAAAACCAAAAACCAAACCAAACCAAATAAAAAACCAAGAAACCAAACCAAATTCGAATTCGGTTTTCGGTTTGGTTCGGTTCGGTTTTCGGTTTTAACCAAACAAATGTTAAAACTACAATTCAATTTAAAGTTTAAATATTTATCATTTTAAAAAATCCAAAACAAAGATTAAAATTTTAACAAAATTACATAATATCCCTAAAAATGTAAGATTACATATACTTATTCACTCGAACTTGAAGGAAGGTCTTGGATTCCACACATTAGTTGGCCTCTTTTGTCACTAAACATCTATGAAATTTATTTGAGTTGTCACTTGTGTTATTTCTGCGACTCATTACAAGAGCATTTAAATAAACCAACAAATGTCAAAAAAACATATTGAAAAAGAAATAATGAATTACATAATTCAAACTTTATATAACTAATAATTATTTATATAACTAATAATAATATATTTAATTTTATTATATTTTTTCTAATTCGGTTTTCGGTTTGGTTTTTGGTTTGAAAGGCAAAACCAAAACCAAACCAAAAACCATATTAGAATTCAGTTTTGCCAACCAAACCAAACCAAAAACCAAATTCAAATTCGGTTTCGATTTGTTCGGTTCGGATGATCAATTTTTCGATTTAATTTTCGGATAAAACCAAATACTGAACATCCCTATTATAGCTGACGTGAGCAGTAAAAGAGGACGAGGATGAATAAACGATTAACAGCATGACAACCACGTGCTTAAAGAAAAAGTAAACAAAGAGAGAGAGAGAGATAATGATGACTTTGAACGGAGCGATTCCACCCGCTAGCCCCCACATAGACTCTCTCTCTCTCTCTCTATATATATATATATATATCTCTCTCCTTACTGAGCTTCAACTAGGGTTTCAAATCTTTCCCTCGAAACTCAGGTAATCTTCAACTTTTATGTTCAAATCAATTGAATTTAATGAAGCTATCGGTAGCTACCTTGTTGCGATTTGACTGATTGAGGTCGAATTTATGGTCAATTTCTTTCTGATTAATTGTTATCATGATCTGGTAGCTATAATAAGATTCTCTGTTTAATTATTTCTTAGTCTTGTTTCTATCATTTCTAGATTTTGGGATATTCAGTTAATAAGATTGATGTAACGCTTCAGATGAATTTAATGATAGGATGATTTGACAGAGTTCAATTAATAATCTGTCAATCAGTTATTTGATTTTTAAGTAGTTCTCCCTTGTTTAACTGTGTGTTGGAATTTCTATTTATATGCACTTGAATCTCCTCCATATTCGTCTCATGTCTGAGGAGCCGTCTTTTGACCAAAAAAGTCACCTTTTAATTCCTATGATATTTGAATTTTACTCCTCCCATATGAAATAAAACTTATTGAAATACTTGAGGTTTTTTTTTTTTAATACTGTGAGGGTGGATGGAGTATAAATTAGAAATTAGGGGGCTTACTGCTAGTTAAAGCTCATACCTTTTGTGATTAGTTGGAGGGCTGAGTGATTTATGTATCAGCTTGCGTGTAGTACTCAGCTGATTACCGAACTTCTCCTTTTTGTGGAGCTCCTTCTTCAACCATTTCCCCCTCCCCTTCTCCCCTTTTTCGGTCTTCATTGGTCAGTTAGAGGAAATGGAACATCAAGTGAGGAAAAAAAAATGTAGGTTTATTCCCTCATTAGGATTCTTGATGGAGAACTAATGACTTTTTGCAGTTTCACTAGATTACACAAGAGCCAACTTCCCATGTAAATGTGAGTCTAGTATCCAATTGGTGTACAACTTATGCTTGTTGAGTATGCAAATGATGAAATCAGAACAATAAGATAGTCAAGAATATGAAAAATGAAAAAAAAAAAAAAAAAAAGGAAAAGTGAAAAATTAGTGCATGCAGAATGCTAAGTAAATGTGTTGCCCCAAATATTGGATGTAATTTCCTTATAGTCTCATTTCAGCATGACAGAACAAAAGAGAGGACTCTTCTTTCTGCTGGTTCATTGAAAGATTTTGTTTTTATGGTGGTTATGGAACAAATTTGTTTACCTGAACTTCTTGGCAGGTGGGTTATTTAAGATAATGGCTTAAGGAGTCAGCTTATGTTTTTGGCTATGAGGAAGATGTTGTATAGGATAAGGGAGTTGAGGGGTTGCAATACTGAAGTATATTGACTTTGACGTGTATTGCTTTTCGAACAAATGGAAGATGATAATTGTCTTGACCTTACCTTGGGCATGGCCCTACATTGTGGTGGGCCATCTACAAGTTCGAAGGGGAAAAATAGCAGTTCCTCTGATATTAGGACGGAAGACAGTGATAGAGGTAGCAAATTGATTGATGATTTCAAGAACTTTCTTGATGGTGGTACACTGAAACCAGACTCTGTCATGGGGCCTCAGAGAAGTGAACCATCAAAACCAGAGGAGAACCTCTTTTATGACCTCTCAAAGGCTGGTGTTAATGTGGATGCTTCAGTAAACTTGAACAATGGAGGATTTTGGGTTGGAAATGATAATAGATCTTCTGATTTTGAAAAGGAGAGGAGAGCAGATGTAGGTAACAAGCGGAAGAATTTGTTTAATGAAATAAACCAACAGAAAAAGCAAGAGAGAGATGACAATACGAGGACATCACACATCTCAATAACCACAGATGAAGGCTCAACAGCTGAAAATGAGGATGTGGCAGATTCCGAAGCCGATGTTTCCACCTCAAGGCTGGTTCAACACCATGATGAAGGTTCAAAAAAACACTCAGGGAGTATTGGCTTATCTGAGGGCCCCAAGGATGTTCGTAGCCATGGGGTTTCTGATTCAAATGCTGCAGACTCACAAGGACAAAGAAGGTTTACCATATCATCAGAAAAGGAGTTTAAGATGGGAAATGTGCCCTATGGTGTAACATTTCCGGGTCAATCTGTCAACATCTTGAATATGCCTTACCCGCTGTCTGGAAAGGACTCTAACTCTAATCCTATTGCTGGACCTGTCACATCAAGCTATACATTGCCTGGCATGATTCCGGGTGTGGCTGCTGCAAATAATGACAGAGCAGTGAGTCAGCCTGTGATACCTGCAAACTTGCCAGTGATGTATGGATACCCTCCTGTCCAGATGCCAACATTGAACTCAGGTAACTCTGGGGTTTCAGTTTCTCATTCTCTACAGTTTCACCCTTCCTACATTGGCAGGGGTCCACCGAACTCAGATAAGCAAAATGACGGACTGAAGATATCTCAAGGTTTTCTTTTTCACTCTTTCTACTTGTTGACTTAGTAGGTATGCGACTGTTATTGATGCATTTAGATAACGAGTATTAAGGGGACTTTAGTAAAAAAAATTCATTTCCGGAAAATTTTTTAGGTAGTCATGCTACATATCTAAGTGATGAATATGTGTTTTTGTTTTTTGGCTATGAATAAGTGCTAATTACATGTATAATATGGTTCTCTTTTCTTGTGACGCTGCTTTTGAAGCAGCAAAAGTGTGGGGTGAAGGTTTTCCAATTCAACCTTCCTGAGGTCAAAATCTAACTAGACAGCCACAGAAACTTTAATAACATGTCAGGCAGAAAGGTTTACGAAGGTATCAAGGTTAAATAATAATTGGCTTATACACTCCAAAGTTTGGAAAGAATGAGATTAAATTATCCTACCAGTATATTCCCCCTTGACTTGTTACCACTGTCTCTAAAATGCAGATTTTATGGATTTATGATCAAAGTAAATATGCGTTCTATTAGTTTTTCCGATTTTATTTGGGATAAAATATTTGGGTCCTGCTAGATCAGGGTACCTGTTAAGATTCAAAATTTGGAATATAAATCAATGCATTATTGAACGTTCCTAATCTGTTGGTACCTGTGTCTATCCAAAATACTTCCGTTGCTTGACTCTTAACAAATGCTCAGACTAGTGCGATAGGGGCACTTGTTAAGAATCTAAATTTGGAAATATTTTACATTTGGAATATACATCAAGTACTGGTGAAAGTTCCTAACCCATTGGTACATGTTCCCACTGCAAATTATTGCCATAAATGGACTCTTAATAAGTGCTCCCACAATTGGTCCAGGGGCAGTTGTTAGCCCTTCCCTATGCTTTTACTGGAGTCAAAATGATTTGTATTTGATGTATACTTTGAAGAGTTTATTGTGGATAATGTACAGAGGATATGCGTTGCTGTGAAAAATTAGACTCATTGAACCCTCGAGTATCATGAAATGGATTTAACTAAGATAATGAAAGGTTTGATAGAACAAAGTCATTGTGTAAGACGTGTGCAACTGTGCATGTAGTTTCAGGATGAGATGATCAAAATTTTCATACCATGCCTCTACATCCACATTGTTGATATATTGATTATGCATGATTCTGTGTGAAAACGGAAACGCTCAATATCTTTTATATTGTCATTTATTCCTAAACACCTGATTCATACCAAAAGGCGATAGATCTTTTGAACTGCTTTTAGATTGAGGATTATGCTTGGAAATGAGGTTTCTTCTGTAACTTTTCCCATAATAATGTAGCTTCAAGGCCAGTAATTGCGCTCGAGACATCTGAACTGGCCAAGGTTGATGGAAAACATGCCAAGGAAGAAGGATCCTCATCACATACAGAAGACGGTGCAAAGGAAAGTAACACAATAGGCCCGGCAAGAAGTATCACTAACCACCCAAGGGCAGAACGATTTCCATCTGAATATCCAGCTATAAGACCTGGTATAGCTGCAGAATTGAAATTTGGAGGAAGTGGATCCTCACCCAATTTACCATGGGTTTCTACAACTGGTGCGGGCCCAAATGGTAGGACGATATCCGGTGTCACTTACCGATTTAGTGCCACTCAAATTCGAATCGTTTGTGCTTGTCACGGGTCTCACATGACACCAGAAGAGTTTGTTCATCACGCTGTTGAAGAGCAACCCAATCCAAATCCTGGATCTGGTTTAGCATCAGTTCCAAGTAGCAATCCTGCTGCCTCCGCTCAAAGCTGATTCCTTCTATCCAGCTCTATGACCATGGTAAAAAATTTGGAAAGAAACTGATTTTGGTTTCTGTAACTGCATGTTAGAATACCCTTCTCATTATATATGCTTCGAGTTAAGAGTGTACCCATTAGTGGTGGCGGTTGTTGTTGTAGCTTCCTAGAGTTAATAGAGCAAGTATATGTAATAAAACTAGGAATATATCTTTGTCAAATAGATGCACAAGGTTATGTATTTAACAAATGTAGTTGTTTGTTCAAATAAGTGTCCATTCTTCTGTGTACATGACGAATAGCCGAGCTGATTTTTGAACTTTAGCGTGAACTTGAGTTTCTTAAACTAGGCAGAAAATGGAAACTACATGCTTCGGCATTTAAGGCATGAAGTTCTCGAAAGTGTACTATCATCATTTTCCATTTTATGTTTTAACACTAGCGGAGCATGGAAAGGGTTCGAAACTGAAACCACTCTTGCTCTAGGTCCACACCTGTGGGCCACCCTTTAGGGTTTCAAACTATTAGGACTTCATACTTGTATGCACTTATATTTGAATTATCTGTTCTGTATTTTTCTTTCTCAAGTGTTGCTGGAAAATTTTGTGTGCTTATTTGTTTGCTGCGTTTGTCGGGATTATTGTTGATGTTTATCAATTGATTTGATGGTGTTGATTTTTGTGTGGTATGTCCATAGTTTTTTCATGAGCCAAGATGCAACCATCTTAAATATTATCCCTTCTCTAAAGTTGCTGCTTTGTTTCCTCCCGGAAAACCTAAAACAGCACGATCATGTACATCTTCCGGGCAATCGTTTCCTTCTGTTGCCAAAAATTTTGGAGTGTTAAATTGTTGGATTTCCTCTCGGAAACCTAAAAACATCGCCCTCGTATTTAGAAGATTTTCAAGGCAATCATTTTATTCATTGTCCTGCTGGAAAAAATAGGAGCGTAAATGGCTTGGTTTATAGTGACCAAATCATTCTAAATGGAGAACCAAACAATCTGAACCTTTTTCTTGCGACGACGAGGGGCTAGCTTCAGGGTTCATCTGCTCATCTGCGTTTTGTCTGAAGTTTTTTCTCTTTTGCATTTCATGAATTTATACTGCTGCTACGCATAGTATTCATGTCTGGTTGAGATGGTTTTTCTCTCCATTGCATTTTTTTTTTCATTTGACTTGGTCAACGGTAGGGGTGTAAATTTAAACCGCCGAACCGCGAAACCGAACCAAACCAAACAAGGTTTGGTTCGGTTTTAGACTAGGGTGGTTCGGTCATGGTTTGTAAATTTTATAAACTGATCGGTTTGGTTCGGTTTGTGGTTTTAGGGGTGAAACCGAACCAAACCGTTAAATATATATATATATATATATATATATATATAATATTCTTGTATATATATAATCTTATTCTTGTTATTAATAGTCATTTGATTTGTCTTGAAAATTTTGAATTGTTTACTGAAATCTTAAAAACCTAAGAGTAAAGATGGTAATCTCACGCCTTTGTCTCTCACCTCTCTCTTTTTTTCTCACCTCAACGCAATGTCGTCCCTCACCATTAGTCTGTCATTGTCCCTCTTATCTAGTTCTCTCCCTTCACCTCTCTAATATTCTTTCTCACATTTCATAGAACCAAAATATACTCTTAACCATCGTAAGATATCTCTCGACTTTAACGAAATTAGTTTCAAATTTCTTCTTCTTCTTTTTAAATATTTGAAAATTGACATTGACTTTTTCTTTTTCAATATCTCTTCAGTGGTTTTGAAAAAAAAATTAATCAAAAAAAAATTTTCTTTGAACCATAAAACCGAACCGAACCAAACCAAACCGAATGGTTCGGTTCGGTTCGGTTTCGAGTCTCAGGCGGTTCGGTTCGGTTTGAAAAAAATGGAACCGATAGGAGGCAGTTCGGTTTGTGATTTTGGTATAAACCGAACCAAACCGAACCATTTACACCCTAGTCAACGGGTATCGGGATAAAGGGCAAGAGCCTTTCTCTCTCCGTTTCAAGAAACAAGGATTCACGTTTCTCAGAAGAGTAATGCTATGGGTGCCAATGTTTTGCACCAAATAATGTGTCAGCTGATGTGGTACAAAAAATAAAATTAAAAATTATAATTAATGCATCACATCAGCTGACACATTATTTAGTGCAAAAAATTTAATACTTTTTAGGTACCCATATCATTACTCTTCTCGGAACACAACTCGACATGTTATGTGAGATTAGCTATACGTATCATTTTTCGTCATTCTGTTCCGTGTTTTCGCATGCTCTTTTCTTCAGTTGTATTAGATTTTAGGAATAATTGCGGATCGGTCCCCTTTTTAATTGATAAATTGACTAATTGTTTTAAAACTGCCCCCGTAACAACCTACGACGTTTTAATAGTTGCGTCTTTCTTCCCATTGTAATTTTTTACACAAATTTCCATCAATATCACATTCGAAAGTTTCTGCTATTTCGATTTCGTTTTTTGAGTTTCTTCAAGTTGCTATAATCGTGTTCACTGTGAAATCGAAATCAATTGATTCAATAGAAACTGCTCTCATGTTGTTGTTGAAATTTAAGAGATATAATTGTTTCGAAAGTTTAAAGTTGGAATGAAATATTTTCGTATGCAGTTTATAAAGTATTTATTCAAGATTTGGATTTGATTTTATTTGTATTAATAACCAGAATAGTAATTCGGGTCTTATTTAATAAGAGAATACATTCAGTTTAGTTGTGTGCATCGAAAATAAAAGTTGTGCATCGTGATGCACAAAACAGTAATTTGTAGTACACTTTTGTGCATCGCGATGCATGTTATGCATTGTAAATGTTATCTTGTTGATTCAGTAGAATATTGTGCATCGGAATAAAAAAGGGGTGCATCGCAATGCACAAAAATAGTACTTTTTCAATACAAGTTTGTGTATTGCGATGCACACTTTGAAACTATAATAATTGTAATTTTTATTAATTCCTATTGTTATCATAAAAGTTATCAAGAATACAATCCATAACAAACAATTGACATTCTATGGTATGAATTTAGTGGTATGGAATAGGAAAAACCTTGTCTATAGATATGGGGTGGCCCTACCCTATTACACAAAAAGAATCAATGTCGTTGAATGGCTTCGATTTTGGGCCAAGAATGTTGTTGAACCCTCTTTATTCTGTCATGAGAAGCTTGCAAAGATGTGATATACTTCTCAAGCAGACAGTTCATTAGTATCTCCATGCCAAGTTGTTATGTTTCTCCGTAATGTAGTACCGAAAGAACACCAAACGCGTGCATCGCCTCAATGTATCCATCACTTGCAAGATACTCCCAGAGTGACGATGCAATGGCTAAGTCTTTGAGTGTTCCATTGGAGAAAAATACGAGAATGGCGATTTTGTGGAGCATTCCTTTGTTTTTGACAAGTTAATCTTGACCAGGGAAGAAGGAGTCTTGGCCCCTTTGATACGTAGCTCTACCGTTTCATTTGTTGCACCCTCCTATTCATTTTCTTCGTGTCTTTCATTTTCTGACACATTAACATGAGAGTTCTCATCATCCTCAACAACAGTTTCATATCCTTGGCATTTTCCTGCTCACATGCACTTGATTTGAGTTCTTGTTGCCTCTCATTCCTCAGCATTTCATTTTCTTTAGTTATTTTCAATAGCAACTTCTTTAGATCTTCAATCTCAGCCTTAGCTTCATTTATGCTTACAATTTGTTCCTCCTGTGCCTTGGCTATGTCAGATCTCAAGCTGCCTATTTCATTAACCAATGCTTCCATTTTTTTATCCTTATAATCCAATTCAGATCTAAGGCTCTCTATTTCGTGGTCTTTGGCTTCGATTAGGGATAATTGTTCATCCACAACATCCCTGACCACATTCATTGTTGTTTCTTGATTATTCATTTCCTTTGAAACAATGTTGTCATCCTGTGGATTTTCATCCACACCTTCAATCATGTCTTTTGTTTGGAGGGCATCCATAGCAGCTTCATAAAGTATATACATCTCATTTATTCCCTTCCCCTAAAGCAGTGCCTTTTCATTTTTGTATTCTTTTTAAAACACTATCAAACCTCTGCAAAACCATAAGAAAGTAAATCTACAGAAGATGCATCGAAAATAAATCTTATGCATCGCGATGCACACTTTTTATGCTTCGCAAGTGTACTATTATATCTCAATACAATATTGTGCATCGGAAACAAAAGTTGTGCATCGCGATACATTAAAACAATTCTTTTTAGTACTAACCTGTGCATCACAAGTGTAATGTTGTTATTTCATATGATATATTAATGTGTCATTATAACTACTCACCTGATTGTTCATGACACCAATAAAGATTGATTCATTCAATACTCTAGACAGTGCCGACAAATCTCACTTGACAAACCTAGGGATAGAAGTTTTGCGAGTCAGTTGCAAATGTTACTTTGCTCCCACGACCAATACTGCATAAAGAAATTCTACACAGTTAATATTATCAAAACAACATGCATCATACATAGAAATTGCATATTGTAGACACCCAGAATTCGTACACCTATATTATACGAATTGTCCAATAAACAACTGTTTATCTACAAATGGACTAACACGTGTTTTTATGATTATTTCAGGAAACAACATACACAACGGACCAACAACGTCCAACAAATACAACAAACTTCGGTTAGATCAACATCAAGGGTTAAACTCGAAGACACAACAGGACTAACGACATCCAACACACAAACAACCTTCCGTTAGATCAACATCAAGGGTCTAAACTGAAGACACACAGCTTAGAAGGGCCAAAATGAAAGACACAAAGCCTGGAAAAGCCAAAAAAATAGGGTTTAGTGCGCTGAAGACATTTCTGTTGCGCTGATACACCCAAATAGGGTTTGGTGCGCGGACACCATGCCTGGTGCGCCGTACACCAAACCTGCATTTTGCCTTTGAAGTTTAGCCGCCGGCTGCTGAAGACTTTGAAGGCACTGAGGAAGCTTCCTCCTTTCTTGGCCCCGAGAGTTTCATCAAATATCTCAGCCCAGGCCTCCTATATAAAGAGATGATCAGCTCTCTCTTTCAAAAAAGGAGGAAAAAAAAAAGGAGAAGACACAACACAATACACACAATACACACAATCATCATTAACTCTCTCCCTGAGACACACACACACACACTTCTCTCTCTCTATCAAGCCTCTTTTTGAGGAAAAAAAGAGAGAAAGAAAAGAGAAAAGAGTTTTGACTCTATCTCAACACACACTAAACGTAAGTCTTCCTTTCCTCGATTGGTATAGTGGAAGCACAACGGTCAGGCTATGAGCTAGCTTGATCCGATACAATACAACGGCCTAGAACGTAACCCGATTTCTATAAAACGACAGAAGGTAACCCCTTCCGTTCGTTAGTTTAGATATGTAAATAGATGTAATAAATGTATGTAATTACTTTAATACATTTTTCAATACATGTAATATATGTTCTGTAAAATAAACAAACTTGTGATAATTAAATACGAGCATGCAAACGTGTAGAGACCGAAAGGGCAAATTGGGTGCGTAAAACATTTCCAAATCGTAACTTGACCCCTGAATCCATAATCTAAAGTTTTTCTCCCATTTACTTCATAAACGAGAGTGGCGACTCTGTTTTCAAAGATAAACATGTTTTTCATATTTTTCAAACCATAAAATCAAATAGAGAAAAACCAAAAGACGAGAGCGAAAAAGGCCCGAGAAGACAATCTGCGGATCGGGGCGCTCACAGTGGCGACTCTGCTGGGGACGTTTGTTTTTTTATAAATAAAAAAGAGAGCCAAACTCATTTTTTATACACAATTGCATGCTCACATATTTAAATATCGCGAATTTGTTTAAATTGTATAACATGACTAAAATGTTATTTGTGTAGTATATACTACTCTGTTCATACTCACCTCTGCAATTTCATTTTATTCGGGCCAATGCCCATCATTCGATTGTACATTCATTTATTTCTTTTTCATTTTGGGAAATAGGACACAAATATAATAATTAGAAATAGGATAGAATTCCCATTTTTTTCATTTCTTCTCTTTTCTTTCCTTGAGGCTTTAAACCCTCGACCTGTGGATGTGTTTCCATTCCTGTTGTTTTCAACTGCTAACAAAAAACACAACCCACATCACATGAATCAGAAAAAAAAAACGGACATATCTCCTTCTTATTTTGTATATATCTGTCTTACTTTCATTTCATATAATTGTAAAAAGAGAAAGTCTCTTAGATACTGCGCACACACGTGCACTCATTTATTTCGAACTGTTGCCAAGCTTCAAACCCTGGTATAGCCACGTTGAAGTGAAACTGGGTAAGTCATGCGCCCATCATTCCTTCAGCCGACACTATCCCTTTTCGTGCGATTACTAATCGTCCCCCGGGAAGTAAGCCATCCTAGGCTTGCATAGTCACGCGTAATTCATGTAGATTTCTAGGACACTTCAAAGACCGGTTGGTTGTTATTGTCACAAACATGCTTTGTCAATCCTGTGCATAAAGACAAAAAGAAATCAAATCAGAAAAAGAAGTCGTCGACCAACAAAAGAGTCAAATTGATCACAGCAAAAGAAAAAAAGATATTGAGAAATAAACACCGAAAATCAAAAAAGAGTCATACTCTTCCAGAAGAGAATCATCGTGATCAAAAAATCGACAAACAAAGTCCCCATGCACAGGATTAACAAAGAAGTCAATGACATATGCCTAGACAATTCAGATGGTGGATCCTGAAGAGGATATAGGCCCTTCGCCTGAGATCTGTCCAATCTTAGGAAGTCGAAATACAAGTGGAATACGAAGGTCCTATATTCTGGCGAGAGAATCCACTGTTCCAGGAACGGTTCACAAGTCAAAACAAAGCATAGTCACTTGTCCAACCACCATAGGGTGAGTCGTGTCAAAAGGAAAAGAGAAACAATAAAATTGTGCTGTACCCAGAACTTAACTCCGATCCATATCCCAACCTTTCAGAAACCTGGCCTTGAATTGGAGGAGGACCAGCACTGGGAGATTGACAAGAGTTTCAAGCTGGGATTCAGAATCAAGTACAGAAAGTCTGCATTGGAATCAGATGGCCGATCAGGAAGATAGCACTTTTACAGGACATGACACAGGGGCTCCAGGATACACTCCAACCCCAGCAATGCAACAATGGATCGATCAGAACATGGAAACCATGATCAATAGGTTTTCAGCCTTTATCCAAGGTCAAGGGGCTGATAATAGAACTTTGCCCGTTTCTACAGGAACTGTTGATCCATCACCCTCAAGCGTGAATGCAAGTCTGCCCAATCCAAACACCTATCCCACATACTCGCATACCTACTCTCCATATTCATATTCCCCATATCCAAACATTTAGCCATCCTACCCTAATACATTCTCACCTCAGCCAAATGTCAATCCAAACATCCATCACCAGTGTCAGACTACCACAATCCCAATTCCCAAACACTACTACACCTCCTACAACCCGCGTCACATCTTCACCTACCAACATTCCTTTCCCTAATCCAAATGCATTCCTATTCTACATGACCAATCCAATCCAGGATAATCCTCATCTAAACCCAAACAATTACAATCCTCAGCCTTTAGCCAAACCAATATATCTATTTGCCGGCTATACACCACCTTATCCAGCTCCTCCAGTAGGACAGTTTCGGGCACAGCTATGGTTGATACTAATGATGCTAAACTTGCAAACAAAGGAGAAATTAGAGAGTTGAAAGACATGGTTCTAAAAGTCTTGAACAAAGGTGAATTCACCGCCCGAGCAATGACGCTTCAGCCTGCTGCCATTTTACCACCAAAGTTCAAAATGTCTGATATCGAGAAATTCGATGGGACAGGATGCCCTATTGCCCATCTTAGGTCTTACGCCCATGCCATGCAGCAAAGAGGGGCAAGTTTCGAAGCAATGGCCTTCAATTTCCACTTAACTTTAATTGGGGCTGCCAAGCAATGGTTGATGTCTGTGGACAGCACTGTGGTTGCTACATGGGATAAACTCACAGATAAGTATCAGAAGAGGTGCAAAGATAACAGTAATTGGGAAAAGTACGGAAGAGATCTTGATTCGTACACACAGAGAGAGAAGGAGACATTTTTAGAGTACGCTGAAAGGTGGAGAAAAAAAATTGCTCAAACCCTGGATAGGCCTGACCCAGCTGAACAAGTCAGGATCTTTTTGAGAAACCTTCACCCAATTTATCTGGATCGTATGCGTTACCTTCCTTATGCTGATTTCTCTGCAATCTTAGACGTCGGATTTTGCATCGACACAGAGATCCGTACCGGGTAGATCAAGGTCGATCCCCCTCCAAGCTCGTTTCGATACTCCAAAGGGAAGGCAGCAGCAACATCTGCACCTGTTGTAAATATGTTAGGAAATGTTCCGACTATGGCCTTGCCAGTTCTACCATCTGCTCAGAATTATGGAAATATGCCTTTCAATTATTCACCTGATGGGTTTGTAAATGCATTGGGAAACAACAATAACAGAGGTGTAAGAAATAATTTCCGCAGAAATGATAGACAGTTTGATGAACTGCATGCTCCTATGTCATTAATTTCTCGGGGGCTGAAAACACATGGAGTCCTCAAACCCATCGAAGGTTACAGACCTCCTAATCCATTGCCTGCCACATGGGACCATGCAAAATATTGTGAATATCATCAGTCCAGTAGACATCTCACTGACAATGCTTTGTGCTCCAGCGAGTAATCCAGAACCTGATCGATGACAAGATCATTGAGAAACTACACCCCATGCCCAATGTGGTGAACAATCCTCTGCCTGCTAACCATGTCAATGCCATCCAGTTTGAAACAGAAGATGTGAGCTCCCCCGCTGGGTTTAAAATTAGCAGTGCTCCATTATCATAACTCTTAATCCCTTTGCCTTCAAAGGAGGAGAATTTCTAATGCAACATGCTCTCTTGAAGCGACAATTTGTCCAGTGCCCAGGATACTTCCCAAGAAGAAGTGAACAACATTGAAAAGGCCTCATGGATAGGGGGCGATGTCTCTCATCTCACTCGATCTGATAGAGCATATCAAGCAGCTCAAGATACGGGTGGTTCGTCAGGGAAAGATAAAGAAGTTGATACCAGCACTAAGGATACTGAGGCTAAAGACATTGAAGACGCTCTCCTCACTCAGATGAAGAAGATCCAAGCCAATGTCTACATTTGGGATCTTCTATGTTCCTCTAAGACCCACCGTGACAGTCTTGCCAAGTCATTAAGTCAAGCAATCATTCCAATCGGGACCTCGCCCGACGAGTTGACTCAGATGATTGGAAACATCTATTTCAGGAACGTTCTCATGTTCACTGACCTTGATTTACCAAAGGGAGGTATCGACCATGTTGATGCATTGCATATCACTGTCGGTGTCCAAGAAAAGAGGGTATCAAAGGTTCTGGTAGACAATGGTTCATCTTTGAATGTCTGTCCAACAACAACCTTAGCCAAGCAGGGAACGAAGATCTCGGACCTAGCTCCATCATCGCAATCAGTGTGAGCCTATGATTACACTAGCCGATGTGTGCTCGGGGTGGTAACACTTATGCTAACCATTGGCCCATTGGAAATGCTCGTCGAGTTCCAAGTATTTGATATCCCTTCTACTTTCAGTCTACTGTTAGGCCGTTCGTGGATTCATGGCGTGAGAGGAGTAGCTTTATCGCTCCATCAATGTGTGAAGTTCATCCACAAGGATCACATAGTCATTATCTTGGCAGACAAACTCATGGAATCGAGAGAAAAAGGGGATGCTCCTGTTCTCGAGATTGAGCACGATGACACTGGCATCTTTTTGAGCGGATTCGAAGTAATCACTCAGGAAAGGGTGAACGCAATTCAGCATACAGGAGAAACCGACATCAGTGACAAAAAAGCTGTAGAGCCTAGAGAGATAATCCCTTATTTCATGATCCGCAATATAGGCTACATGCCAGGACTGGGGCTGGGCAAGAGCCAGCAAGGCAGAATCAACCTGATACAAGATGACATCAAAGAATACATACCACCTTTCAGGCTCGAATACAATCCAACACCTGCAGAAGTAACGATAGTAATAGAAGAGAAGCGCAAGAGGAACAGAGCAGTTAAGAGGAACCAACCGTACACGGCACCTCCCATGAACCCCTATAGGAAGACCCTGAATGGATACTTTGTCAAGCATGGAGAAACCATGGCTTATCTCATGTTCCCTGAGCCATGGATGGACAACAGCAGAAAGATGCACCCTGGATGGGAAATCTTTAACGACGTCAGCCTCATAGTAGAAGAAATGGAAAAAATGATTATCGACCCTCGCAACACCTCTTACAAGGTTGTGACGGTCAAGAATACATGGAGTATTGATCAGGAAGATTCCGCACTGCCCTATTCGGAGAAGATTTCATGGGAGACAATTTTCTAGGACTGATCGACGAAGCAGCAGACAACACAGAGGACTCAATAGCAGAATTTGAGACAGTGGCATACAATTTGCTTCAAAACTGGTACACTACTACAGGACCGTCGCTGAAGGCCGAGGACCTGGTGGAGCACTTTGGATACACCTTACCCCCTCCTTTCCCTTTTGTTAAGAACTGGTCATCAATCCGTTCTATTCCCGACGCCAAAATTAAGGATCTCGCCTGCGAGGACCTCGATGAGGTGGTCAACCTTGTAACCCTTCTTTTCATTAATGATAATACAAGTGTTTTTGTGTACTCCTTGGTTGCCAATGTGTTAAAAGATGAATTAACTGAAAACATGATAAATCATCCTATTAATAATGAATCGATTAATAATGGGGATCCAAAAGATAAAGACTTTAATCGAATTAGCTAAAATGACCAAACAATGAGGGGAACGCCGATTGGAAGCTCTGCAAGAAGACTTGTCCACCATCAATCTGGGCCTGAATGATGAAGTCAGGAAGGTCAAGATTAGAAGCTACATGCAAGATGAAGAAAGCTCAGCATTGATCAGCCTGTTGACAGAATTTCAAGATGTGTTTGCCTGGTCTTACGAAGATATGCTTGGGTTGGATCTAGCGATTGTTGAACATCGAATTCCGCTGTACCCCGACGCCAAGCCGGTAAAGCAGAAGCTCTGCAGAATCAAGCCTGAATGGTCCCTGTAAGTCAAAGAAGAAATCATCAAGCAGTTGAAAGTTAAGTTCATCAAAGTAGTAGAATACCCGATATGGTTATCCAACATCGTGACAGTGCCGAAGCCGAATGGTAAGGTTTTTTCGGGATCTCAACAAAGCATCTCCGAAAGATGACTTTCCCCTACCCAACATTGACATTTTGGAAGACGCAGTAGCTTCATATAAGATACAGTCTTTTGTGGATGGAATGCTTGGTTACAATCAAATCAAGATGGTGGAAGAAGATCAGGAGAAAACTTCCTTCATCATCCCTTGGGGAACTTACTGTTATACAGTCATGCCTTTCGGGTTAAAAAATGCTAGGGCTACATACCAAAGAGCTGCTACCACACTATTTCATGACATGATTCATAAAGAAGTAGAAGTGTACGTGGATGATATGATTATTCATTCAGTAGACACAGACGGTGCTCATTTGAGGGATCTTCGCAAGTTCTTTAAGAGATTGCGTAAGTATTGGATGAAACTCAACCCCACCAAGTGTACATTTGGCGTCACCCAAGGAAAAGTCTTGGGATTCATGGTAACTAACAATGGAATCGAGGTGGATCCCGCAAAGGTCAAAGCCATCAAAGATATGCTGCAGCTGACGACTCCGAGTGAAGTCAAAAGGCTTTTTGGGCCAATTACAGTACATCAGTCGTTTTATTCAGCAACTGACATCCATGTGTGAACCTCTATTCAAGCTTCTCAAGAAGGATACGGATAGAGAATGGGACGAAGAGTGCCAGCAAGCATTTGAAAAGGTCAAGGCGTACCTAGCTAGTCCGCCAGTTTTAGCCCTCCCACAAACTAAAGCGCTTATTGTTATACCTAACCGTCACAGATACCGCGGTTGGAGCTATGTTGGCACAAGAAAAGGATGATTCCTACGCTGAGAACGCCATCTACTTTGTCAGTAGAAAGTTGCAGGGCAGCGAATTGAACTAATCCGCACTTGAGAAGAATTACATAGGTCTGGTATGGGCGACGCAGAGACTCAAGATTTATTTGAAAAGATTTCCTGTAAAGGTGATCTCCAAGATGGACCCGATCAAATACATACTCGAAAAGCCATCACTTTTGAGTAAGCTCGCCAAATGGTCCTTCTTGCTGAATGAGTTTGATATAACTTATGCAAGGGGAAAGTCAATCAAAGGAAGTATAATAGCTGATCAGTTGGCAGGCCTGCCGATAGAAGCAGAAGAGTTTTAAGAACTGGATTTTCCTAATGAAGGGGTTCTTGAGATTAATGACAGCACATGAAAATGGCAACTCTTCTTTGATGGAGCCGCCAACAAGAGAGGTTACGGTGTAGGAATACTGTTGATTGATCCCATGGATACACATACGCCCTTGGTCGTACGACTAAAATTTGAATGTTCCAACAATACCACCGAGTATGAAGCTTGTATAGCTGGCTTGGAGGAAGCCTTGGATATGGGCGCCGAAAAATTGGAAGTATACGACGATTCAACTTTGATCATAAATCATGTTAAAAGAAAATGGAAGACGCATGATGCTATACTATAGTTGTATCATGCCCGCTTAACAGCATTGGCAGAGAAATTTAAGTTCATATCATTTCACTATCTCCCCCGAGATAGAAATTTCTTCGCGGACGCTATGGCAACTTTGGCATCGCTAGTTGAGATCCTCGCCGAGTTCAATGTCTAACCCTTCTTCATTGAGACGAAACATACACCAGCATTTTGTTTCGCCGTTGAAAGGGACGAAGAGAAAGCCGATGAGCCTTGGTACCTAGATATTTGGAATTTTCTAAGGAAAGGTGAGTATCCACCCAGCACTGAGAGAAAAGGCAGGATTGCTTTGCGAAGATGGGCTTCCCAATTTGTGATCAGTAGTGACAATCTGTATAAAAGGCATTATCAAGGACTTAATCTCCTTTGCATCGATCAAGCGAAAGCCGAGCAAATCATGAATCAGCTGCACGGCGGCACTTGTGGTCCGCACATGAATGGGCACATGCTCTCAAAGAAAATAATTCGGCAAGGTTATTACTGGAGTATTATAGAAACTGACTGCAAAAGATGGGTGCATCGTTGCGACAAGTGTCAGAGGTTTGCCAACTTGCAACATCTGCCTCCTCACATGTTATACAATTCTACAGCACCATGGCCTTTCTCGACATGGGGTATTGATGTCATAGGACAGGTGCTTCCGAAAGGATCGAACGACCATGAGTATGTTTTGGTTGCCGTTGACTACTTCACAAAGTGGGTTGAAGCGGCCTCATACAAAGTTCTGAATGCTAAGAAGGTTGCAGAATTTATCAAGACAAACATCATTTACCGATTTGGGGTACCTTTTGAAATGATCTCCGACAATGGTACACACTTCGAGGGAGAAGTCAACCGAGTATTTAATGAGTTCAAAGTGCAACGGCACAAGTCTTCACCTTACAGGCCGCAGGCCAATGGCGCTGTGGAAGCAATTAACAAGACATTGGAAAACATCATTCAGAAAATGGCTGATACCAGGAAAGATTGGCCTGAAAAATTTCCATTAGCACTCTGGGGCAATCGTACTTCTGTTCGTACGCCTACTGGGGCTACCCCATTTTCTCTTGCCTATGGCATGGAGGCAGTACTGCCTATTGAAGTTTAAATCCTTTCCTTAAGGGTGATGATAGAATCCGAGGTGGCTGAAGCTGATTGGCTTAGGAATCGGTATGACGAATTTACACTCCTGGATAAAAGGAGATTGATGGCTTTAGAGCATACACGAGCATATCAGAGGAGGGTTGCTCGATCTTTCAACAGACGGGTCAAAGCCTGATACATCAAAGTAGGCGACTTGGTTCTCCGAGAAAAGCCGCTTAGCTACATTGACAGTTTTGGAAAGTGGAAATCACCATGGATGGGACCGTACGTAGTCTGGCTTATATAGTTAGGCGGCGCAATCTTTCTCACCAATGAAAATGGAGAAGATCTCATTCAGCCCTTCAACATGGACAAGCTCAAGAAGTACTACGCGTAGTTGCGCACTGAGCTATAGTGTATTTAGTTTCACTTGTGTTTGTAAATACTTTTCTCCCCCTTCTAAAAATAACTCGATAGGTCGAAAACCTGAAAGGGCGGCCTAGGCAAAAATTAGAGTTCAAAAAAGAAATGAGAGAGACAAAACATTGGAGAAAAAGGAATAAAAATCTACGTCTCTCGCAAATCTGGGTTGAACTACGATCCGACCTGATTCTCTTCATGAGATACGTAGGCAGCCTTCGGGTTCGGTCATTTACTTACACATTTTATAATATTTGTTTTGTTTCCCATGTCGTGTTGTTTTGATCATACAAGGGAAAAACCACTACTCATAATAGTAATAATAACACACTTTTAATTTATAACAAAGTCCTTGGTTTGGCAACCAAGGAGTACATAGATAAGACTTATATGCATTCATATTTCGTCTTAATCTATTTCACATACAGATACATGAAACCATTACCATAATCTATCTCTTACGGCGTCCACCACGTCTCCTTTCGGCTCCCGGGATGCTCCCTGCATTACTCGATTCGGCATCATCAAAGTTCTCTCCAGGCCGAAACACATTCTCCCTATTACCACAGGAGGTAGAGGTAAGGGACGAGTATCCACACTGGCATTTTCAGTCGTATCCCCTATTTTTTGCAAGCGCATATCTGCTTCATTGGTCACGGAGCGACCAAGCACGAGTTCTACAGTAGCTGCAATATGGGATGAATGAGATCCCACACAAGGCACGAGCCAAGAAATATAATCTCGACTAAGAAACTGGTGTAGACACCCAGAATTCGTACACCTACATTATACGAATTGTCCAATAAACAACTGTTTATTTACAAATGGACTAACACATGTTTCTATGATTATTTCAGGAAACAACATACACAATAGACCAACAACGTCCGACAAATACAACAAACTTCAGTTAGATCAACATCAAGGGTCAAACTCGAGGACACAACGGACTAACGACGTCCAACGCATAAACAAACCTTCCGTTAGATCAACATCAAGGGTCTAGACTGAAGATACATAGCTTAGAAGGGCCAAAGTGCAAGACACAAAGCCTGGAAAAGCCAAAAATAGGGTTTGGTGCACTGAAGACATTTCTGGTGCGCCAATGTACCCAAACAGGGTTTGGTGCGCGGGGACCATGCCAGGTGCACCGCGCACCAAACCAGCATTTCTTCAATAGTAAAGCAGCCGGCTGCTGAAGACTTTGAAGGAAGCTTCCTCCTTTTTTGACCCCGAGAGTTTCATCAAATATCTCAGCCAAGGCCTCCTATACAAAGAGATGATCAGCTCTCTCTACACATATGTTCAATTCTCTCCCTAAGACACACATACACACACCACTCTCTCTCTATCAACCCTCTTTTTGAGGAGGAAAAGAGAGAAAGAAAAGAGAAAAAAGTATTGACTCTATTTCAACACACATAAAACGTAAGTCTTCCTTTCCTCGATTGGTAGCAGTGGGAGCACAACGGTCAGGCTACGAGCTAGCTTGATCCGGTATAATACAACGACCTAGAAATTGGGCCAATTTCTGTAAAACGATAGAAGGTAACCCCTTCCATTCGTTAGTTTAGATATGTAAATAGATGTAATAAATGTATGTAATTATTTTAAATACATTGTAAATACATTTGTAAATACATGCAATATATATTCTGTAAATAAATAAACTTGCAATAATTAAATACGAGCATGCAAATATGTAGAGATCGAAAGGGCAAATTGGGTGCATAAAACCTTCCCAAATCGTAACTTGGCCCCCGAACCCATAATCTAAAGTTTTTCTCCCGTTTACTTAATAAACGAGAGTGGCGACTCTGTTTTCAAAGATAAACATGTTTTTCATGTTTATCAAACCACAAAATTAAATAGAGGGAAACCATATGACATAGAACGAAAAAGGCCCTTGTCGGATCTTTCCCTGAGAAGGGAAATTCGGATCCAGGGCGCTCACAGTGGCGACTTTGATGGGGAGGTTTGTTTTTAAATAAATAAAAAGAGAGCCAGACTCAATTTTATATATAATTGCATACTCACATATTTAAATATCGCAAATTTATTTAAATTGTATAACATGACTAAAATGTTATTTGTGTAGTATATACTACTCTGTTCATACTCACCTCTGTAATTTCATTTATTCGGGCCAATGCCCATTATTCAATTGTACATTCATTTATGTTCTTTTTATTTTGGAAAATAGGACACAAATGTATTAATAGAAATATGATAGAATTCCCACTTTTTTCATTTCTTTTCTTCTCTTTCCTCGAGGCTTTAAACCCTCGACTTGTGGATGTGTTTCCTTTCCTGTTGTTTTCAACTGTTAACAAAACACAACCCAAATCACATGAATCAGAGAAAAAAAATGGACATTAATTCTTTTAAATGTATATACTTGTTTCATTTTTTAATTTCATATAAATGTAAAAAGAGTCTATTAGATACTGCGCACACACGCGCACTCATTTATTCCGAATTGTTACCAAGCTTCAAACCCTGGTATAGCCACGTTGAAGTGAAACTGGGTAAGTCATGCGCCCAGCATTCTTTCAGCCGACACTATCCCTTTCCACGCGATTACTAATCGTCCCCCAGGAAGTAAGCCATTCTAACCCTGCATAGCCACGCGTAATTCATATAGATTTCTAGGACACTTCAAAAGACCGATTGGTTCTTGTTGTCACTATGTCATTCCTGTGCATAAAGACAAAAAGAAATCAAATCAAAAGAGTGTCGTTAACCGACAAAAGAGTTTGTTTGATCACAGTAAAAAGAAAAAAAAGATGTTGAGAAATAAACACCGAAAAAAATAAAAAAAGAGTCATACTCTCCCAAAAGAGAATCAAAGTGATCAAAAGGTCGACAAACAAGCAAAAGTCCTCATGCACAGGATTAACAAAGAAGTTTATGACATATGCCTAGACAATTCGGATGGTGGATCCTGAAGAGGATATAGGCCCCTCGCCTGAGATCTGTCCAATCTTGGTAAGTCGAAATACAAGTGGAATACGAAGGTCCTATATTCTGGCGAGAGAATCCACTGTTCCAGGAACGGTTCATAAGTCAAAACAAAGCATTGTCGCTTGTCCAACCACCATAGGGTGAGTCGTGTCAAAAGGAAAAGATGAACAATGAAATTATGCTGTACCCAGAAACACTTCCAAAACCTAACTCCTACCCATATCCCAACCTTTCAGAAACCTGGCCGTAAATTGGAGGATGACTAACAATGGGAGATTGACAAGAGTTTCAAGCCAAGATTCAGAGTCTAGCACAGAAAGTCTGCATTGGAACCAGATGGCTGACCAGGAAGAGAGCACTTCTACAGGACATGACACAGGGGCTCCAGGACATGGAAGCCATGATCAATAGGTTTTCAGCCCTTATCCAAGGTTAAGGGGCTGATAACAGGACTTTGCCCGTTTCTACAGGAACTGTTGAACCATCACCCTCAAGCGTGAATGTAAGTCTGCCCAATCCAAACACGTACCCCACCTACCCGCATACCTATTCTCCATATTCATATCTCCCATATCCAAACTGTCACACCCCAATTCAAGCTACTACACATAGCCTAAATTCGGGCATGACCCGGCTAAACATAATCAAAATAACCACCTGATAAACAATATAACAGCGGAAATAAAAGAATAGCGACAAGCCATCCAACCTCATAAACTGAACATATACAACTGAGTCTTCACAACTCATCCAATCGATATACAGACCAACATAGAAGACATCCAGCCTTTATATACAATATAACAGAAATAGTGTTTAAAACCTAGATAGCATAACAACCACTGTCTAACATATACAAAATAAAGTCTACCCCAATATAAAAAACCACCTTCTAATCTCGCGACGATCTGCACAGCCTCATGCACGTGAACCTTTTGCCTCGCTCCGATCTAAGGAAAAATAATAATGAAAGGGTGAGTCACCTATGACCCAGTAAGATTCCACTAAACTTATGCATGTTATGCATGTATGCAACAGTAATAGATGCTAACACAAGCAGCATATAATCAGCATAAGTAATAACAGATTAAGTCACAAGTAACTAGCATAATCAATAACCAATTAAGTCCCATTACCAACGTAAGAAGGATCACGACTGCCAACTGTCCCATACCAGTTGAAAATAATGACCAACCTACAAAGTAATGAGCTAACAACAATTCATATCACACATTAAATAGTTCAAGATCACATATATTAGGATATATGAGTCGAGGTACACCTCCGACTCACTGGCACCCCATTTACACCATTCAGCCTTGAAGTTCAAATCAAATCATTGTAATCATGTAATTCACATATCAGATATTCTGCAAAATAAGTCAACATGCCTCAAGTCCCTACAACCATGGCATCCATGTGACAACACCACTCTTGTCCAACAATCTACGTGGTGTAAACCCTACTTTGGCCAGAAATAGGGAGACAGGCTGGATTAAGGTCACCACAACCTAACTATCACTGTACTCCGCCCCATGATAGTCGGTAGTCAACCAAAACCCCCTGAAAGTTAGTATTTGAATGTGCACCTCCGGTTAGTCAAGTTCACGTTCACACTTTATTCCATATTCGGTTATAAATTCGATATTTCGATTATCCTCCAAGGATCAATTCGTGTTCTAGATTCACAAATCAAGATATTGAACACTTTAACCATCTCAATTCATTCAATAACAAGTCATAAACCCTAAATCACAGCCGTGTTACACACTTTGTTTAAGTTGATTTCTTGCCGGTTTCACCAATTCGAAGATATAATCGAACTACACCAATTCTAAGGCTCATATGAACATCAACACACTTTATTAACACACATCCATAATCATATTAGCCTAATAAACATCATAGCATGGCTGAAAATCACAAACTTTCCATAATAACAACTTAGCAATTGATAATAGCCGAAATAAACCGATTAAACACAAACATGAACAAGTTAATGGTCCCTTACCAAATCAAAGAGCTAAACCCTTGTTTCTCCCCTGTATTTCAGTGATTAACACAGCCACAAACTCCCCTAAACAAGCCCCTTATTGTTGCCTTGGTGGAAGAACAAAAGCTCATGCAAGAACACATACAAACCCTAGGTCAAAAAGTGGAATTTTGTGAGGATTTTGGAGAATTTGAGAGATGAATTTTAGTGTTTAGAAGGCTAAAGTATGTTCTTCCAAGCCTTACCCACGTTTATACCAGATAAGGAAGCCATAGCATGAGGTGGAAATCAAAGAAAAACCAAAAAACACAAAATCTGTCCAAGCTGTCCGCACACGGCGCGCTGGGGCGCAGGCTGGCGCGCCTTGGTGCGCACTGTTCACAGCATTGAGTAATTTTTTTTGTTTTGCTCCGTTTTCTCGATTTGATCGCTCGTACAACCCTAGGTATGATTGTACAACACTTATAACACATCAAAGGATGTCCCCAAAGGTTCGATATCATTCTTGTATCGATTTAAAGTCACAAGAAAGTTCACGAAACTGAACACAATGTCGACAACTTCTTCGTTTTGTAACTTCAAGTTAACACAACGTATTTCACTTTTTTAAAGCCCGATTTAACGACATGAAGCGTCTATAACATCATGTATATTTAGATGTAAAGTATCATGATTCATTTCTTTCATTTTGGGTCAATTTACGCTACGAAACAATGTAAGAAAGTAAAGCACCGAAACACGAAATCATGAGTTTACGACTCATCAAATCAACACCATGAACCACGATAATCACATTAACAATGCATGCACATAATAATATGATTAACATGCTAATGATATGCTCGGTTATTACACAAAGCTATCCAGATAAGGTTTAAAGATTCTATTCATCAAGTCCATGAAAACTGCAGGTGCATTAGTTAACCCGAATGGCATAACAATGAATTCATAAAGCCCATATCTTGTTCTGAAAGCAGTCTTCGAAATATCTCCTGCTCGAATTCTCAATTGATGATACCCACTTCTCAGATCAAAATTTGAAAACACAATAGGCCCATGCAACTAATCAAACAAATCATCAATATGAGGTAATGGATATTTATTATTCACAGTCACCTGATTCAGTTGTCGATAGTCAATGCACAACCTTAGAGTACCATCTTTCTTCTTCACGAATAAAACTGGTGCACCCCAAGGTGAAACACTTGGTTTAATGAACCCTCTATCAAGCAACTCCTGCAACTGAATCTTCAACTCCTTTAATTCAGCAGGTGCCATTCTGTAAGGTGCCTTTGAAATTGGAGCAGTACCAGGCAATAATTCAATGCAGAACTCTATTTCTCGTTCAGGTGGCAACAAGAAATCATCAGAAAACACATCAGGATATTCACATCCCACTGGTACCTCTTCAAGCTTAGGAGTGACCTTTTGTTTATCATACACATGTGCCAAATACCTAATACAACCACTAGCCATCAATTTACCAGCCTGTAATGCAGAAATAATATGCAACCTACTACCCCCTTTTTCCCCCAAAAATTACAATTCAGGCTGATTCGGGATTTTAAAAGTGACCAGCTTATGATAACAGTCTACATGAGCATGGTATGCACACAGCTAATCCATACCTAATATAATGTCGAAATCCCGAATAGGTAAAACAATCAAATCATCAGGCAAATTACAGTTACCCACAAATACATCACAAGCTTTATAAATCACGCTAGCAACAACACATTCCCCCATCGGGGTTGACACCTCCAACATATAAGGAAATACATGCGGTTGCACATGCAAATTCATAACAAAATGCGATGCCACATAAGAATGAGATGATCCTGGGTCTATCAAAATGCGGGCTCTAGACTGAAAAACAGTAAGAGTACCTCCTACAACCAACGTAGACTCTAGAACATCCTTCTGGTCTAAGGCAAACACATGCCCCTGGACCTTTGGTTTCCCATCACCCCCTCTCTTGACCCCTGAGGTCTGTTGGTTCTGATTCTGTGGCTGCTGATTCGGTGCCTGAGTATTACTCCATTTTGGGCAATGGCTACGGAAATGCCCAAATTCACCACAAATAGTACATTTTTGCTACTTTGCCCAACATCTATCTACCATATGATTACCCTTACCACAAAATGTACACCCACTGGTAATAGTTTGTTGCCCCAATGCCATAGAACCACCAGTATTATTCTTTGATTGCTGTCCTGTCTGCATGTTACCCTGCTGGTTCCCTTGACCCTGCTGTGGTATCTGTTGTGACCCTCGAGGTGGTCTCTGGGGATGACCATCTCGGTTACCTTGTCCTCCTCTGTTACTAAAATTTCCTTGACTTCTCCCACCTTGTCCTCCTCTGTTACTAAAATTTCCTTGACTTCTCCTACCTTGTGAATTAAATCCTCCTATATTACTACTACCCTGGCCTCTGCTACCTTGTTGACTAGTCTGCTGCCCAAACACTGCAGCTCTCTTCACTTTTTGTTCCTCCAAATCATTCTCAACTAATAAAGCTAGATCTACTGCTACTGCATAAGAAGTAAGCTCAAGTGAAAACAACTTGTTGTAAAGTTCTGCCCGAAGCCCTTTCATAAACTTTCTTACTTTTCTATCCTTAGTAGAAAGCCAATGAGTGTTATACCTGGCCAACTGAGTAAATTTTGCTTCATACTGTGCCACAGTCAAATTCCTTTGCTCATGTGTCATGAACTCCATTTCTCTCTGTTCTTGAACTACAGCTGGAATGAAGTTCCTTTTGAATTCTGGTACAACGTTAGCCCATGTTTGAGGAGTCCCATCAGTCTCCCATTTATCCTTAATTAACATCCACCAGTTATCTGCTATGCCCTCCATTTTAAAAGTTACAAAGATCACCTTCTCTTCTTCAGAACACCCCAGTGTTTTAAAATCTTTTTCCATTCCCTTAAGCCATCTTTCAGCTTTCAACATATCAGGTTCACCATCATAGCTTTTAGGATTCAATTTCAGAAATCTCCCAGGTAGAGTAGTGCCCTGTATAATCCTAACAGGAACTGGATGAGAATTCTGGTTACCTGCGTTCTGATTCACCATCTGTTGATTAACTGTACCCTGCTGTGCTAACAATGCAGTCAACCTCTCAAGTACTGCAGTCTGGTTATTAGTATTATATTGAGCTATCACATCAGTTAATCTCTCGATAGCTTGATATATACCACCAAGCCCTTCAATTTGTGCTCCACTTGCTGGATGAACAGGGGGAACATTAGCGTGACTTTCTGCTCCTTCCTGGAGCCCTGCCGCACTCGTGCCGGCTCTATGTAAACCACGACCCTTTTCTCTCGATCCCACCATCGCTCACCTACACACAACTACCCAGTATTAGACACATATACAAAACCTCTAGGCCAAGGATCCTCTCCTGGCTTCTAGCTTAAACGAGAGCTCTGATACCAACTCTATCACACCCCAATTCAAGATACTACACATAGCCTATATTCGGGCATTACCCGGCTAAACATAATCAAAATAACCACCTAATAAATAATATAACAGCGGAAATAAAAGAATGGCGACAAGCCATCCAACCTCATAAACTGAACATATACAACTGAGTCTTCACAACTCATCCAACCGATATACAGACCAACATAGAAGGCATCCAGCCTTTATATACAATACAACAGAAACAGTGTTTAAAACCTAGACAGCATAACAACCACTGTCTAACATATACAAAATAAAGTCTACCCCAATATAAAAAACCACCTTCTAATCTCGCGACGAGCTGCACAGCCTCACGCACGTGAACCCTTTGCCTCACTCCGATCTAAGGAAAAATAATAATGAAAGGGTGAGTCACCTATGACCCAGTAAGATTCCACTAAACTTATGTATGTTATGCATGTATGCAACAGTAATAGATGCTAACACAAGCAGCATATAATCAACATAAGTTATAACAGATTAAGTCATAAGTAACTAGCATAATCAATAACCAACTAAGTCCCATTACCAACGTAAGAAGGATCACGACTGCCAACTGTCCCATACCAGTTGGAAATAATGACCAACCTACAAAGTAATTAGCTAACAACAGTTCATATCACTCATTAAACAGTTCAAGATCACATATATCAGGATATAAGAGTCAAGGTACACCTCCGACTCACCGGCACCCCTTTTACACCATTCAGCCTTGAAGTTTAAATCAAATCATTGTAATCATGAAATTCACATATCAGATATTTCGCGGAACAAGTCAACATGCCCCAAGTCCCTACAACCTTGGCATCCATGTGACAACACCACTCTTGTTTAACAATCTACGTGGTGTAAACCTTACTTTGGCCAGAAATAGGGAGATAGGCCAGATTAAGGTCACCACAACCCGACTATCACTGCACTCTGCCCCATGACAGTCGGTAGTCAACCAAAACCCCCTGAAAGTTAGTATTCGAATGTGCACATCCAGTTAGTCAAGTTCACGTTCACACTTTATTCCATATTCAGTTACAAATTCGAATTTCGGTTATCCTCCAAGGATCAATTCAAGTTCTAGATTCACAAATCAACATATTGAACACTTTAACCATCTCAATTCATTCAATAACAAGCTATAAACCCTAAATCACAGCCATGTTACACACTTTGTTTAAGTTGATTTCTTGCCGGTTTCACCAATTCGAAGATATAATCGAACTACACCAATTCCAAGGCTCATATGAACATCAACACACTTTATTAACACATACCCATAATCATATTAGCCTAATAAGCATCATAGCATGGCTGAAAATCACAAACTTTCCATAATAACAACTTAGCAATTGATAATAGCCGAAATAAACCGATTAAACACAAACATGAACAAGTTAATGGTCCCTTACCAAATCAAAGAGCTAAACCCTTGTTTCTCCCCTGTATTTCAGTGATTAACATAGCCACAAACTCCCCTAAACAATCCCTTTATTGTTGCCTTGGTGGAAGAACAAAAGCTCATGCAAGAACACACACAAACCCTAGTATGAGGATTTTGGAGAATTTGAGAGATGAATTTGAGTATTTTTAGTGTTTAGAAGGCTGAAGTACATTCTTCCAAGCCTTACCCACATTTATACCAGATAAGGAAGCCATAGCATGAGTTGGAAATCAAAGAAAAACCAAAAAACAAAAAATTTGTCCAAGCTGTCCGTACACGGCGCGCTGGGGCGCAGGCTGGCGCGCCTTGGCGCGCACTGTTCACAGCATTGAGTATTTTTTTGTTTTGCTCCGTTTTCTCTATTTGATCGCTCGTACACCCCTAGGTATGATTGTACAAAACTTATAACACATCAAAGGATGTCCCCAAAGGTTCGATATCATTCTTGGATCGATTTAAAGTCACGAGAAAGTTCACGAAACTGAACACAATGTCGACAACTTCTTCGTTTTGTAACTTCAAGTTAACACAACGTATTTCACTTTTTCAAAGTCCGATTTAAAGACATGAAACCTCTATAACATCATGTATATCTAGATGTAAAGTATCATGATTCATTTCTTTCATTTTGGGTCAATTTACGCTACGAAACAATGCAAGAAAGTAAAGCACTGAAACACGAAATCATGAGTTTATGACTCATCAAATCAACACCATGAACCACGATAATCACATTAACAATGCATGCACATAATAATATGATTAACATGCTAATGATATGATCTGTTATTACACAAACACTTGCCCATCCTACCCCAACACATTTCCACCACAGCCAAATGTCAATCCAAGCATCCATCACCAGTCTTAGACTATCACAATTTTAATCCCAAACACTACTATACCTCCTACAACTCGCATCATATCTCCATCTACCAACATTCCTTTTCCTAACCCAAATGCATTCCCATTCTACATGACCAATCCGATCCAGGATAGTCCACATTTAAACCCAAACAGTTACAACCCTCAGCCTTCAGCCAAACCAATATATCCATTTGTCGGCTATGTACCACCTTATCCAGTTCCTCTAGTAGGACAATTCCCGGGCACAACTATGGTTGATACCAATGATGCTGAACTTGTAAACAAATGAGAGACCAGATAATTGAAAGACATGGTTCTGAAAGTCTTAAACAAAGGCGAATTCACCGCCCGAGCAATGACGCTTTAGCCTGCTGCCATTTTACCACCAAAGTTCAAGATGCCTGATATCGAGAAATTTGATGGGATAGGATGCCCTATTGCCCATCTTAGGTCTTACGTCCATGCTATGCAGCAAAGAGGGGCAAGTTTTGAAGCAATGGCCTCCAATTTTTACTTAACCTTAATTGGGGCTGCCAAGCAATGGTTGATGTCTGTGGATAGCACTGTGGTTGCTACCAGGGATAAACTCGCAGATGAGTTTCAGAAGAGATACAAAGATAATAGTAATTGGGAAAAATACAGGAGATATCTCAATTCATGCACCCAAAGAGAAAATGAGACATTTTTTGAATACACCGAGAGGTGGAGAAAGAAGATTGCCCAAACCCTGGAGAGGCCTGACCCAGCTGAACAAGTCAGAATCTTCTTAAGAAATCTTCAGTCGATTTATCTGGACCGCATGCATTACCTTCCTTATGTTGATTTCTCCGCAATCTTAGATGTCAAATTTCGCATTGATACAGAGATCCGTACCAGACAGATCAATGTCGATCCCCCTGCAAGCTCATTTCGATACTCCAAAGGGAAGGCAGCAGCAACATCTGCACATGTTGTAAATATGTTAGGAAATGTTTCGACTATGGCCTTGCCAGTTGTACTATCTGCTCAGAATTATGGAAATATGCCTTTCAATTATTCATCTGATGGTTTTATAAATGTATTGGGAAACAATAATAACAGAGGTGTAAGAAATAATTTCTGCAGAAATGATAGACAATTTGATGAACTACATGCTCCTATGTCATTGATATTTCTTGGGATGAAAGCACAAGGAGTCCTCAAACCTATTGAAGTTTACAGACCTCCTAACCCATTGCCTGCCACATGGGACTATGCAAAATATTGTGAATACCATCAGTCCAGTGCACATCTTACCGACAAATGCTTCATGCTCCAGCGAGCAATCCAGAATCTGATCGATGACAAGATCATTGAGAAACCACACCAAGGATACTGGGGCTAAAGACATTAAGGACGCTCTCCTCACTCAGATGAAAAGGATCCAAGCCAATGTCTCAATTTGGGGTCTTCTCTGTTCCTCCAAGACCCACCGTGACAGCCTTGCCAAGTCATTAAGTCAAGCAATCATTCCAATCGGGACCTCGCCCGACGAGTTGACTCAAATGATTGGAAACATCCACTTTGGGAACGTTCTCATGTTCACTGACCTTGATTTACCAAAGGGAGGTGTCGACCATGTTGACGCATTGCATATTACTATCAGTATCCAAGAAAATAGGGTACCGAATGGTAGACAATGGTTTATCTTTGATTTTCTGTTCAACAACAACTTTAGCCAAGCTGGGAACAAAGATCTCGGACCTAGCTCCATCATCGCAATCAGTGCGAGCCTATGATAACACCAGTCAATGTATTCCCGGGGTGGTAACGCTTATGCTAACCATTGGCCCGTTGGAAATGCCCGTCGAAATCCAAGTATTAGATATCCCTTCTACTTTCAGTGTACTGTTAGGCCGTCCGTGGATTTATGGCGTAAAAGGAGTAGCTTCATCACTCCATCAATGTGTGAAGTTTATCCACGAGGATCACATAGTCATCATTTTGGCAGACAAACTTATGGAATCAAGAGAGAAAGGGGATGTTCCTATTCTCGAGATTGAGCACGATGACACTGGCATCTTTTTGAGCGAATTCGAGGTAATCCCTCAGGCGAGGGTGAATGCGATTCAGCATACAGGAGAAACTAACATCAGTGACAAGAAAACTGTGGAACCTAGAGAGATAGTCCCTTATTGCATGATCCGCAATATAGGCTACATGCCAGGACTAGGGCTGGGCAAGAATCAGCAATGCAGAATCAACCTGATACAAGATGACGTTAAAGAATGCATACCACCTTTTGGGCTGGGATACTAGCCAACACCTGCAGAAGTGGCGGCAGTAATGAAAGAGAAGCGCAAGAGAAGCAGAGCAGTTCAGAGGAACCAGCCATACACAGCACCTCCCATTAACCCCTACAGGAAGACCCTGAATGGATACTTTGTCAAGCATGGAGAAACCATGGCTTATCTCATGTTCCCTGAGCCATGGATGGAGAATAGCAGAAAGATGCACCCCGGATGGGAAATATTCAACTACATCAGCCTCATAGTAGAAGAAATGGAAAAAATGATCATCGGCCCTCGTGACACCTCTTACAACGTAGAGACAGTCGAGAACACATAGACTATTGATCAAGAAGATTTCGCCCTGGCCCTGTTTAGAGAAGACTTCATGGGAGACAATTTCCTGGGACTGATTGACGAAGCAGCAAACAGTACAGAGGACTCACTAGCGAAATTTGAGACAGTGGCATACAACCCGCTTCGAAACTGGTACACAACTACAGGACCGTTGCTGGAGGCCGAGGACCTGGTGGAGCGCTTCAGATACACCTTACCCCCTTCTCACCTGTAAGGACCTGGTCATCAATCCGTTCTATTCCCGATGCCAAAATCGAGGATCTTACCTGTGAGGACCTCGATGAGGTGGTCGACCTTGTAACCCTTCCTTTCATTAATGATAATGCAAGTGTTTCTGTGTACTCCTTAGTTGCCCATGTGTTAAAAGATGAATTAACTGAAAACATGATAAATCATCCTGTTAATAAAGAATCGATTAATAATGGGAATCCAAAAGATAAAGACTTTTTAATTGAATTAGCTAAAATGATCAAACAACGAGGGGAGCGCCGATTGGAAGCTCTGCAAGAAGACTTGTCCACCATCAATCTGGGTCTAAATGATAAAGTCAGAAAGGTCAAGATTGAAAGCTACATGTAAGATGAAGAGAGAGCAGCATTAATCAGCCTGTTGACAGAATTTTAGGATGTGTTTGCCTGGTCTTACGAAGATATGCCTGGGTTGGATCTAGTAATTGTCGAACATCAGATTCCGCTGTACCCCGATGCCAAGCTGGTGAAGCAGAAGCTCTGCAGAATCAAGCGTGAATGGTCCCTGCAAGTCATGGAAGAAATTATTAAGCAGTTGAAAGTCAAGTTCATCAAAGTAGTCAAATACCCGATATGGTTATCCAACATCGTGACAGTACCGAAGCCAAATGGTAAGGTTTGATCTCAACAAAGCATCTCCGAAAGATGACTTTCCCCTACCCAACATTGACATTTGGGTAGATGCAGTAGCTTCACACAAGATACGATCTTTTGTGGATGGAATATTCGGTTACAATCAGATCAAGATGGCAGAAGAAGATCAGGAGAAAACTTCCTTTATCACCCCTTGGGGAACCTACTGTTATACAGTCATACCTTTCGGGTTGAAAAACGCTGGGGCTACATACCAAATAGCTGTTACCACGCTCTTTCATGACATGATTCATAAAAAAGTAGAGGTGTACATGGATGATATGATTATTCATTCAATAGACACGGACGGTGCTCATTTGAGAGATCTTTGCAAGTTCTTTGAGAGATTGCGTAAGTACCAGATGAAACTCAACCCACCAAGTGTACATTTGGACTCACCCGAGGAAAAGTCTTGGGATTCATGGTAACTGACAATGGAATCGAGGTGGATCCTCCAAAGGTTAAAGCCATTAGAGATATGCTGTAGCCGACATCTCCGTGTGAAGTCAAGGGCTTTTTGGGTCAATTACAGTACATCAGTCATTTTATTTAGCAGCTAACATCCATGTGTGAACCTCTGTTCAAGCTTCTCAAGAAGGATACAGATAGAGAATGGGACGAAGAGTGCCAGCAAGCATTTAAAAAGGTCAAAGAATACCTAGCTAGTCCGCCAGTTCTAGCTCCTCCTCACAAACTGAAGCGCTTATTGTTATAACTAACCGTCACGGACACCGCGGTTAGAGCCATGTTGGCACAGGAAAAGGAAGACTCTCACGCTGAGAATGCTATCTACTTTGTCAGTAGAAAGTTGTAGGGCAGCGAATTAAACTACTCCGCACTTGAGAAGAGTTGCATAGGTCTGGTGTGGGCGACGCAGAGACTCAAGATTTATTTGCAAACATTTCCTGTAAATGTAATTTCCAAGATGGACCCTATCAAATACATACTCGAAAAGCCATCACTTTTGAGTAGGCTCGCCAAATGGTCTTTCTTACTAAATGAGTTCGATATAACTTATGCAAGGGGAAATTCAATCAAAAGAAGTATAATAGCTGATCAGTTGGCAGACTTGTCGATAGAAGCAGAGGAGTTTGAAGAATCGAATTTTCCTGATGAAGGGGTTCTTGAGATTAATGACAGCACGTGCAAATGGCAACTCTTCTTTGATGGAGCCGCCAATAAGAGAGGTTACGGTATAGGAATACTGTTGATCGATCCCATGGATACATATACACCCTTGGTTATACGATTAAAATTTGAATGTTCCAAAAATACCACCGAGTATGAAGCTTGTATAGCTGGCTTGGAGGAAGCCTTGAAAATGGGCGCTGAAGAATTGGAAGTATACGGTGATTCAGCTTTGATCATAAATCAAGTTGAAAGGAAATGGAAGACGCAGGATGCTAGACTGTAGTTATAACATGCCCGCTTAACAACATTGGCAAAGAAATTTAAGTTCATATCATTTCACTATCTCCCATGAGATAGAAATTGCTTCGCGGACGCTCTGCCAACTTTGGCATTGCTAGTTGAGATCCCCGCTGAGTTCAATGTCCAACCCTTCGTCATTAGGACGAAACATACACCAGTATTTTATTTTGCCATTAAAAAGGACTAAGAGAAAGTCGATGGGCCTTGGTACCTAGATATTTAGAATTTGCTAAGAAAAGATGAGTATCCACCTATCACTGAATGAAAAGGCAGGATTGCCTTACGAAGATGGGCTTCCCAATTTGTGATCAGTGATGACAATTTGTACAAAAGGCATTATCAGGGACTTAATCTCCTTTGCATCGATCAAGCGAAAGCTGAACAAGTCATGGATCAACTACATGGCGACACTTTTGGTCCGCACATGAATGGGCACATGCTCTCGAAGAAAGTAATCCGGTAAGGATATTACTGGAGTACGATGGAAACTGACTGCATCAGATGGGTGCGTCGTTGTGACAAGTGTCAGAGATTGGCCAACTTACAACATCTGCCTCCTCACATGTTATACAATTTTACAGCACCTTGGCCTTTCTCAACATGGGGAATTGACGTCATAGGGCAGGTACACCCGAAAGGATCAAACGGCCATGATTATGTTCTGGTTGCCGTTGACTACTTCACAAAGTGGGTTGAAGCTGCTTCATACAAAGTTCGGAATACTAAGAAGGTTGCAAAATTTATCAAGACAAACATCATTTACCGATTTGGGGTACCTTTTGAAATGATCTCCGACAATGGTACACACTTCGAGGGAGAAGTCAACCGAATATTGGATGAGTTCAAGGTACAACGGCACAAGTCTTCACCTTATAGGCCGCAGGCCAATGGCGTTGTGGAAGCAGTTAACAAGACATTGGAAAACATTATTCAGAAAATGGCAGATACCGGGAAGGATTGGCCCGATAAATTGCCATTAGCACTCTGGGGCTATCGTACGCCTATTGGGGTTACCCCATTTTCTCTTGCCTATGGCATGGAGGCGGTATTGCCTGTTGAAGTTAAAATCCCTTCCTTAAAGCTAATGATAGAATCCGATGTGGCTGAAGCTGATTGGCTTAAGCATCGGTACCACGAACTGGAACTCCTGGATGAAAGGAGATTGACGGCTTTAGAGCACACACGGGCATATCAGAGGAGGATTGCTCGATCTTTCAACAAACGGGTCAAGGCCCGAGACATCAAAGTAACTGACTTGGTTCTTCGAGAAAAATTGCCTAGCTACATTGACAGCTTTGAAAAGTGGAAATCACCATGGATGGGACCATACGTAGTCAGGCTCATACAGTCAGGCGGCGCAGTCTTCCTCACTAATGAAAATGGAGAAGACTTCATTTAGCCCTTCAACATGGACAAGCTCAAGAAGTACTACGCGTAGTTGCTCGCTCAGCTGTAGTGTATTCAGTTTTACTTGTGTTTGTAAATACTTTTCTCCCCCTTCTAAAAATAACTCGGTAGGTTAAAAACCCGAAAAGGCGGCCTAGGCAAAAGTTAGAGTTCAAAAAAGAAATGAGAGAGATAAAACATTGGAGAAAAAAGAATAAAAATCTCCGTTTCTCGCAAATCTGGGTTGAACTACGATTTGACCTGATTCTCTCTATGAGATACGTAGGCAGCCTTCGGGTTCGGTCGTTTACTTACACATTTTATAAATATTTGTTTTGTTCCCCCTGTCAAGTTGTTATGATCACACAAAGGGAAAAACCACTACTCACTGTATAATAATAACACACTTTTAATTTATAACAAAGTCCCTTGTTTGGCAACCAAGGAATACATAGATAAGACTTACATGCATTCATATTTCATCTTAATCTATTTTACATACCAATACATACACCATCACTATAATCAATCTCCTACGGCGTCCACCACATCTCCTCTCATGCTCATTACCACCACTGGTCTCAGTTCCGTCAAATCTTCGTGAGTCGTGAGATATGATCCCCCGACTGTGCTGAAGTCGCCAAGGATCTCTTGCATAAATCTCTAGACCAAAGTCTTCCACAGATTCGTCAATCTCCAGCAAGCGAGCATCTGCTCCATTAGACACAATTTTGCCAAGTAAACACTCCAGGGTGAGTCTTATGTTGAATGAATGCTCCATCGACTGCGGGACCAGCCATTTCAGATAATCGATGGAAAGATAGATATTCTCAAAGGGGATATGATCCAGAGAAATCACGGTGCATGGTCCTATTTCATGACCCCACCATACTCGAAGGTCTCTACAAATGTCACCATTGAGCTCGCTTGTCCCGAACTCAGGGAGGCCAGTGTCAGGTAGCTTTTGCTCCAACCCAAATTGGCGCATCACTCGGGAAGCTTAATAAAAGGTCACAGTACGAAGTCCTGCAATTATGACTTGTGTGAATCGATGGGTCCCTGGTATAAATCGCCAGATCTTCTAATGGGACACAACCCATACAATATCAAATGAAGGGACACACAGAAAATGCTTCACCCAATCCTGTTCAGTCACTAAATGATCATGTTGATGACCCCTCTGGGCGTAATTAATTGGGTGATACCTCGTACCGGGTACTGGAGGGATAACCCTCATAAAGCGTTCCTCTAGCCACATATGCAACAAAATGGGGCTGCCAGAAGGAAATTGTTCTTCTTCGTTAGCATAACTGTCCAGACCGAGAAGAGTCTCCGCCAGAATGAGAGGAATCATGTTGCTCACCCGTCCCCTGGCACACAAAACAACATCAAAGATCCATATGTCAACATAACTGTCAAGGTTAATTAGGAAGAATTTCCCTAACATGTATAAGAAAAGAGCCGTTTGCCGATGCTCTAAATAAGCGTCGTCGGGTTGATAATTGGCAAAGATCCTCGGAAGCTGGGTCAGGTCAAAAATTCGGTGTAACATACTACGGGCCTCTTGGATAGTGAAGCCGAATAATTCTTGGATGAGCACCAAGGGCGGTTTCCTCAACAAAGGCACTGCAACGGGACCATCAATGGACATGTCTGTCAGAGCACAAAAATCTTCGAATGTGGGACACATCTCGTTCAAAGAAAAGTTGAAAAGGTGGTCTTCTGAGGACCAAAAGCGGGAGGCACCCCGTATCATATGCCAGTGAATTCGAATACGTCTCCATCCAAACACACATTGAAAACCATAGGTGTCTGCAGGATACCCCTTTTCGGTGGAACTAAGACTAAGGCACCAGTCGTTCAGGCGAGCCTCGTAATCTGCAATAGTCTCGAAGGGATGGTTATTTTGAATAAAGGAAGAGTGTCTTGCCTAAGGATGAGAGGTTTTTCTCGGGATACGAAGGGGAAGACAGAAGGAAAGAGCTTTACATTAAGTGGTTCGGGCTAAATAGTCAGAAGAAGGCAAAAAGAAAGAATTCTCTCAGCAATCTACAGCAGCCTACACCTTAGGCAAAGAAAAATTCGCCCGACATGTCACAACACATCAAATTCAGTAAATAGGAAAGAAAAGACAGCTCTGGTGCGTGGGCACTAAGCCTGGTGCGCCGCGCACCACACCATGCATTTGGACTTTTTTGTGGTCCAGCTCTCCAGTTCACATCATGCCTTAAAAGACATGCACGTATTCTCCGGGGCCTCCTCCCCTTCACACCATTTGAAGCCACGAAATTTCCTTCGTTTCACAATCTCACCACAGTCCCCTCTAGAATAGGCATCAAACCTATTTCTCAATTTAGCAGCCCCTAAAATGGAGAATCATTTTCCTTCCCTCAAGCCTCACATGCGAAGGATTCGTCTGTCGGAGGAGCATCAATTATGCATCAAACATTAGCCGCCTCGGCCAAATGCCCATTTTTACTCCTACAACACAATTAATGTAATTAAAAGCAATTAGAATTGAGACCCTAGGTTTTCTTTTCTTTTTGCATTTTTCATTAATAATAAGCAATGTACAGAATAAATAAAAGTTGCTTACAAATACATCTTTTTAAAAGAAAACAAAAAAATAGCACGAAATGAAATCATTGTCTTCCTCTCTTCGACCTACTAGTGCTAGTACCTCTGGAGCCTCCGCTCTTACCACCTCTGCGACGCGGCCCAGTCGCGTCTGCACCACCTCGACAAGTCAAATCACTTGCCCCGGCCTTCAGCTTCCGATATAGATCAGACAACTTGTAAAATCTGCTCAACAACTTCTGATAGGAGCTAGCGGGCACCTGTTCATACAGCCTTTCTTTTAGCATTTTTTAATATGCAAATACATGTAGATAGAATAGACAAATAGCATGTGTATAGGGTAGTCAGAAATATAACAGATCTCTCACTCGCAGAAGATAGTCGTGTGGTGGAATCTCACCACCGCTCAGGTCCTCCTCCCTGTAGTTTTCCCCCTCTCCATAACCAATTGTCTGCGGGACTTTCGGATAATGTATCTGCCCTGCAAACGACCCAATCTCTCCCACGAAGATGGAAAACGGACTCTCCGCTGAGCGGGAGGAGGAGGAGGATACAGCACGGTCTGCACGAACACCCCGTAATCCATCTCCACATATCTATGTGGTTCGATGGCCTCCCTCGCAAGATACCACTCGCATCTCGGCATCACGTCAGGTGTCATCATCCTGAAGGGTGGTAAAGACAGTGTCAGAGGTTGGCCCACGTTGGGCCCATGTTGGCGATTGACCCGGTCACTCAGATACATAGAGTCGCACATGATGGACACCATCAAAATATGACAACTGTTGGCTGCTTGGGCCGAACCATATGAAGCAAGCAGCTGACCCCATGGGAAGAAGCTGACAGATTCAGGACTGGAGTTGATGATCGCAGTCCGAACCACCTCAGTGTCAGGCTGAGCATGGGTCCTCCGAGCATACTTTCAATTTGAAGTCCAGATGTTCACCACAAATGGCGGGGTCATCACCCTGGTGCGGAGAGTGAAAGGGTGAAAGTTGAACACCGCATAAGCCCAAGCCTGTCAAATAAAAAATAATGAGTTAGTCTTTATTTTAAAATGACAAAACAAGTTTTAAAATAAGTTTTTGTTCTGAATATTACCTCCCAAGCCATGTTGTAGCCAGTTACGCTACTGGCAACATTCTGGCTGGCGTGATTCATAAAGAAATAACACTCCGCCAGGCTAGCCTGTCCCCAGTCAAAGTCGCCCAGATGGCGTAATCTCCTCAAACAGCCGAGTAGGGATACTCGTAGGGTTGAGGAAGCATTGGCAAAAAGGGTAATCCCTAATGCTAAGAACAAGAAAACCCGAACGAATCGGGTCACAGCAGACCGATCGGCTGTATCAACGAGATCCACATTGTGGAGCAGCCACTCCCTAATATAGCTGACAGAAATCTCGTCAAAGCTCTTGTACACCGGTGTGAACCCCAATAGCTGAGCAACGACATCAGGACGATGTTGCTACTGAAAGTCTGGCTCAATAGCCCGACCCCGACCAGTCGGTACCCCCGTGATCGCCGAAAAATCCGCAGGCGTCATAGTTACCTCGCCCCACGGAAGGTGGAAGGTGTGGGTAGTGTCCCACCAAAAGCACCGAAACACCTCATGAATGTTGCTGTAGCCGATAAATCCACCCAAGTTCTGGATGAACGTACCAAGACAGGTACCATTCACCCTCTCCTGAATTAGTTGAGGGAGTCGATCATAGATCTCCCTCACCATTCATCCTCCTCCGTGACTGCAAAACAAAAATTCCAGCGTGTCAGCACAAAGCCTGAGACATCAAAGTAGGCGACTTGGTTCTCCGAGAAAAGCCGCCTAGCTACATTGACAGTTTTGGAAAGTGGAAATCACCATGGATGTGACCGTACGTAGTCAGGCTTATACAGTCAGGCGGCGCAGTCTTCTTCACCAATGAAAATGGAGAAGATCTCATTCAGCCCTTCAACATGGACAAGCTCAAGAAGTACTACGCGTAGTTGCCCGCTCAGCTATAGTGTATTTAGTTTCACTTGTGTTTGTAAATACTTTTCTCCCCCTTCTAAAAATAACTCGGTAGGTCGAAAACCTGAAAGGGCGGCCTAGGCAAAAATTAGAGTTCAAAAAAAAATTAGAGAGACAAAACATTGGAGAAAAAGGAATAAAAATCTCCGTCTCTCGCAAATCTAGGTTGAACTACGATCCGACCTGATTCTCTTCATGAGATACGTAGGCAGCCTTCGGGTTCGGTCATTTACTTGCACATTTTATAATATTTGTTTTGTTCCCCCTGTCATGTTGTTTTGATCATACAAAGGAAAAACCACTACTCATAATAGTAATAATAACACACTTTTAATTTATAACAAAGTCCCCGGTTTGGCAACCAAGGAGTACATAGATAAAACTTACATGCATTCATATTTCGTCTTAATCTATTTCACATACAGATACATGAAACCATTACCATAATCTATGTCCTACGGCGTCCACCACGTCTCCTTTCGGCTCCCTGGATGCTCCCTGCATTACTCGATTCGGCATCATCAAAGTTCTCTCCAGGCCGAAACACATTCTCCCTATTACCAACAAGAGGTAGAGGTAAGGGACGAGTATCCACACCGGAATTTTCAGCCGTATCCCCTATTTCTTGCAAGCGCATATCTGTGCCATTGGTCACGGAGCGACCAAGCATGAGTTCTACGGTGGCTGCAATATGGGATGAATGAGATCCCACACAAGGCACGAGCCAAGCAATATAATCTCGACTCAGAAATTGGTGTAGACACCCAGAATTCGTACACCTACATTATACAAATTGTCCAATAAACAATTGTTTATTTACAAATGGACTAACACATGTTTCTATGATTATTTCAGGAAACAACATACACAACGGACCAACAACATTTGACAAATACAACAAACTTCGGTTAGATCAACATCAAGGGTCAAACTCGAAGACACAACGGACTAACGACGTCCAACGCACAAACAAACCTTCCGTTAGATCAACATCAAGGGTCTAGACTGAAGATACACAGCTTAGAAGGGCCAAAGTGCAAGACACAAAGCCTGGAAAAGCCTAAAATAGGGTTTGGTGCGCTGAAGACATTTCTAGTGTGCCCATACACCCAAATAGGGTTTGGTGCGCGGCCACCATGCCAGGTGCGCCGCGCACCAAACCAGCATTTCTTCAATAGTAAAGCAGCCGACTATTGAAGACTTTGAAGGAAGCTTCCTCCTTTCTTGGCCCCAAGAATTTCATCAAATATCTCAGCCAAGGCCTCCTATATAAAGAGATGATCAGCTCTCTCTACACATATGTTCAATTTTCTCCCTAAGACACACACACACACACATAACTCTCTCTCTATCAAGCCTCTGTTTGACAAAGAAAAAAGAGAAAGAATAGAGAAAAGAGTATTGACTCTATCTTAACATACACAAAACGTAAGTCTTCCTTTCCTCGATTGGTAGCAGTGGGAGCACAACGGTCAGGCTACGAGCTAGCTTGATCCGGTATAATACAAAGGCCTAGAACTTGGCCGAATTTCTGTAAAACGACAGTAGGTAACCCCTTCCATTTGTTAGTTTAGATATGTAAATAGATGTAATAAATGTATGTAATTATTTCAAATACATTGTAAATACATTTGTAAATACATGCAATATATATTCTGTAAATAAACAAACTTGCAATAATTAAATATGAGCATGCAAATGTGTAGAGACCGAAAGGGCAAATTGGGTGCGTAAAACCTTCCTAAATCGTAACTTGGCCCTCGAACCCATGATCTAAAGTTTTTCTGCTGTTTACTTTATAAACGAGAGTGATGACTCTGTTTTCAAAGATAAACATGTTTTTCATGTTTATCAAACCATAAAATTAAATAGAGGGAAACCAGAAGACATAGAGCGAAAAAGGCCTTCGTCGAATTTTTCCTCGAGAAGGGAAAGTTGGATCCGGGGCGCTCACAACTGGTTCTGCGGATATCCCGTCGGAACACTTTGGCTTTATACGGTAGTCGTCCACATGTCATGAATCAGAGTATATAGCTCAGGAGTAAGGTCCCCGATTTCAACGTCAGCCAAAAATAGGTCTGGTATCACCTGTTCCAGACCAAACTGCCGCAATATACGGGGAGGAGTATAAAATGTAATTGTGCACAGTCCGGTGATGATTAAATGCGCAAATCCGTCACTCCTCAATGCAAATCTCCAGATCCGCCAGTGGCTAATGGTCCATAAGATGTCAGAGGAGGTCGCACGATGAAAATGGTCAACCCATATGGCCTCTAAGGGAAAGTTACCTCGGTGATGTGGCCTCAAATCATAACCAGCTGGATGAAACGCTGGAACTCGAAGAGGGGGAGCAATCCTGTTAAAATACTCTTCCAGCCACGTGTGTAAAAGAAGAGGACTACCGGATGGGAACCAGTCCTTACCACCTGCATAAGCATCCAGGTCAAGTAGGGTATCAACCAAGATAATAGGGATAATACTTTTTTGGCTCCCCCAACATTGCAGGACCATGTTGAGTGCCCGCACATCAACGAAGCCGTTGTAGCTCCTCAGGAATAATTTTCCTAGCAAACACAGGAAAATAGCCGCCAGGCGACGCTGGGTGTATCTTGGACAATAGGAAAGGTCCCAGAAAATGTCAGGAAGCATAGTCAGATCGAAAAGATTATCTTTGACTATCGCCCTCGTATCATCAAGGGGAAATTGGAGCAGCTCGAGTGCGGCCGCTTCGAGTGTTTGTGTGAGATCAGGGACAACAATCTAATCAGTAAAAGCCGACCTCCTCAGGGCACAAAATTCCTCAATAGTGGGATACATCTCGTTCAGCGAGAAATGGAATAGATGATTTTTTACGGACCAAAAACGAGAAACAGCTCGTATCATGTCCCAATTGATCAGAATATCAATCCACCAGAATGCGCACAAAAAGCCGCACTCTTGACCAATGATCAGTTTGTCATCCATGTCCAGAAGTCGAACCATGGAGTCCAAGCGGCTCTCATAATGAGCAAAATTTTCGAGAGAACTAGAAGGGTGATCCATTTTGAAAAAATTTTGTCAAAAGGAAAAATTTCGCCAAAAATACGGGGAAAGCTTTCGGGATGGAAAAAGGAAAGTTTTCACAATTGAGATGGCTTGGCAATTCACGTCGTCTGAATTTCTAGAGAAAGCGTGCGAGGTCATGGCTTTATAAATCAGAAAGGAAACATGTGGCTTTATAAGCCAAGAGAAAGCAAATAAAGTAATTTTGAGGGCAGTCTACAACAGCCTATACCCTAGGTTGAAGAAAATTCGTCCCCACATGTCACAGCACATCAAATTCAGCAATAGGAAAGAAAAGACCGGTCTGGTGCGCGGGCACCAAGCCTGGTACGCCACGCACCACACCATGCATTTGGACCTTTTTGTGATCCATATCTCCAATTCACATCATGCCTTGAAGGATACGCACGTATCTCCCAGGGTCCTCTTCAAATAACTCCCCTGCAGACACGGAGCATCTCACATATCTCCGTAAAAATCACAGCCACAGTCCCCTCTAGATTAGGCATCAAACCTATTTTCAAATCAGCAGCCTCTTTGATAGGAAGTCATTTCCTTCCCTCAAGCCTCACATGCAAAGAATTCGCCGTGCGAAAGCTACCAATTATTCATCAACCATCAGCCGCCTCGGCCAACTACCCATTTTTGCTCCCACAGCACAATTTGTGTAATTAAAAGCAATTAGAATTGAGACCCTAGGTTTTCTTTTTGCATTTTTCATTAATAATAAATAATGTACAAAATAAATAAAATTTGCTTACAAATACATCTTTTTAAGAAAGCGAAAATAGCAGGAAAGAAAATTATTATCTTCCTCTCTTAGACCTGCTAGTGCTGGCACCTCTGGAGCCTCCGCTCCTGCCACCTCTGCGACGCAGCCCAGTCGCGTCTGCACGACTTCGGCAAGTGAAATCACTGGTCCCGGCCTTCAGCTTCCAATATAGATCGGACAACTTGTAAAATATGCTAAACAACTTCTGATAGGAGCTGGCCGGCACCTGTTCATACATCATTTTGTTCATCAATATGTAAGTACATGTAGATAGAATAGACAGATAATATATGCACAGGGTAGTCAGAAATATACCAGATCTCTCCCTCGCGAAAGATAGTCGTGTGGTGGAATCTTACCACCACTCAGGTCCTCCTCCCTGTAGCTTTCCCCCTCTCCATAGCCAATCGTCCGCGGGACTTCCGGATAGTGTATCCGACTCGCAAACGACCTAATCTCTCCCACGAAGATGGGAAATGGACCCTCCACTTCCTGAGCAGGAGGAGGAGGAGGATACAGCACGGTCTGTACAAACACTAGAGCTGTCAAAACGGGCCAGCGGGTTGGGCTGACCTGCCAAATGTGCGGGCTGAAATATCTCAACCCAACCCAACCCGCCATGGGCTACGGGTTGGGGCGGGCCAGCCCGCCAAAAAAAAAATCTTAAATAAGCTCAATGTCTAACAAATTAAAGTAAAAAAATATATATATATATATATATCACAACTATTTTAATTTTTAATTAATGAAATAAAAATTCAAACAAAAGGCCAAGAAACAATCTAACAAATTAAAGCCAAAAAAGTTAAGGGAATATAACTAAACTTTTTAAAAATCAAAGAGTCAAACTAAATTTATATAGTCAAGCAATTTGGCGGGTTAGCCAAACCCAACCCAACCCAACTCAACCCGCTTCAACCCGCTGGCCCGGCGGGTTCAACCTGTTTGACCCGCCTCCTAGGCGGGATAAAAAATGTATCAACCCAACCCAACCCATTTTGGTTACAGGTTGGGCTGCCCTGGCAGGTTCAACCCATTTTGATAGCTCTAACAAACACCCCGTAATCCATCTCCACATATCCATGTGGATCGATAGCCTCCCTCGCGAGGTACCACTCACGTCTCGGCATCACGTCAGGTGTCATCATCCTGAAGGGTGGTGAAGACGATGTCAGAGGCTGGCCCATGTTGGCGATTGACCCAATCTCCCAGATATATAGAGTCGCACATAATGGACACCATCAAAATGTGACAACGGTTGGCCGCTTGGGCCGGACCATAGGAAGCAGGCAGCTGACCCCATGGGAAGAAACTGATAGATTCAGGACTGGAGTTGATAATCGCAGTCCGAACCACCTCAGTGTCAGGCCGAGCAGGAACCCTTCGAGCATACTTTCGATTTGAAGTCTGGAAGTTCACCACAAATGGCAGGGTCATCACCTTGGTACGGAGAGTGAAAGGGTGAAAGCTGAACACCACGTAAGCCCAAGCCTGTCACACCAAAAATAATGAGTCAGCATCTATTTCAAAATGACAAAACAAGTTTTAAAATAAAGTTTTTGTTCCGAGCATTACCTCCCAAGCCACATTGTAGCCAGTTACGCTACTGGCAACGTTCCGGCTAGCACGATCCATAAAGAAATAGCAATCTGCTAGGCCAGCCTGTCCCCAGTCAAAATCGCCCAGATGGCGCAGTCGCCTCAAACAGCCTAGTAAAGATACTCGCAGAGTTGAGGAAGCATTGGCAAAGAGGGTAATCCTCAATGTCAAGAACAAGAAAACCCGAACAAATCGGGTCACAGTAGGTTGATCAGCCGTGTCTACAAGATCCACATTTTGGAGCAGCCACTCCCTAACATAGCTGACGGGAATCTCGTCGAAGCTCTTGTACACCGGAGCAAATCCCAACAGCTGAGTAACGGCATCAAGACGATGTCGCAGCTAGAAGTTTGGCTCGATAGCCCGGCCCCGACCAGTCGGTAGCCCTGTGATCGCCGAAAAATCCGCAGGCGTCATAGTCACCTCGCCCCACAGAAGGTGGAAGGTATGGGTGGTGTCCCACCAGAAGCACCGCAACACCTTATGGATGTTGCTGTAGCCGATGAAGCCACCCAAGTTTTGGATGAACGTACCAAGACAGGTACCATCCACCCTTTCCTGAATTAGTCGAGGGAGTCGATCATAGATCTCCCTCACCATGTCCCCGTTCGCTCGGATGCGAGTAATCCTCCTCCGCGACTGCGAAACAAAAAACAAAATTCCAGCTTGTCAGTACAAAGCACACGTGCACAATTTATATGTCATTTTCATAAATGCACATTCAAGTCATTTCATTCATATTTGCCATGCAAAAAAAAAAAACTTGAAAGTTTTTATTTTTTTCATACATCCTTCAAATCCTATCCCCAGGATCCCGAGATCAAACTAAAATGTTTTCAAGTGTTTAGTGAGGGTTTTTCTTCACTTTTCTTCATTGAAGCTTTTTTTTCAAACAGTTGGTGTACGACTTTCGTGCAACTTCGGGCAAGAAAAATTCATACATTTTGAGCCACCCCAACAAAATCAACTTGGGGGTTTCCATCTTTGTTCATCCTTCTACACATATATACTCTCGATTTCGAAAATTTTTTATCCTAACATGTTCATATTTGTAATTAAAGTAGGCACTTTAAACATGCAAAATTCACAAACATACATGCTTGTTTATACCCATATTGTATAAATTCACATTTTTTGCTTAGATTCAACATGCAACAATATACATTTGCTACTTGGATACTAACAATTGTAGGATTAACATCAAGAGTCCAGCAAATCATACAAAAATTTCAAATTTAGCATACTTTGCGGAACACATGGGTTTTCCGAAAACTCACTGCGGGTGGATCTAAAGAAGAGATGTGACTGCTCCGGTCATGATGAATATTGTTCGGATTACTATCCGAGAACGGATAGCGGACCCGATTCCGCGCCATTACCTCGTCGGCTTGTTCGTCGCCGGCATCCACATCGACAAGAATCTCATTTTCTGAGTCCGAATTGTTGGCCATTATCGCTATAAACAATTTTGGGGCGATAAACCTCGAAAAATTTAAGTGATTTCGGAAGAAATTTGGAAGAAATCGGAGAAGAGAAGATGAGAGAAAATAAAGAAGAAAACGGCAGCAAGCTGCTGCTTGCTGTTGCTATGTTCTTCCTCTAAGGAAGAAAGGTATTTTCCCTTTTTTCCTCCAAATTTTAGTATTTTGCGATTTGCACCCCCAAGTCCTTCTAACGGCAACTTAACGTCCAACTAACGGTCGTTAACTGGATGCCCTAACGGAAGTCCACCCAAGAGCAATCCCCAACGGAGCTACTCTCAACAGCCTTGCTGTCCAATCCATCATCTCCAGCAGAATCCCCATGGCACTCTACACAACATATTTCAGCGGAAGCATTACCAATGTTCGTGCGTATCATCCCCAACAAAGTTTCCCCTAGACACCGCTTTACAGTGCATTCACACACGTTTGCACACCCAGTTACCCAGTCATTTCCCCCACAGGTTCGAGCCTGAGGCATATGGAAATCAACCGCTCAACGGCCTTGCCGTTCAACACAACTCAGAATCTGTCCCCCAAACGCCACACAAAAATAGTATCTTTACTTTATGTCAATTTACAGCTTATCCTAAACTGCAATTTGCCTCATTTTGCATTGGTACAGCTTTTTGGTCGTTTCCCAACGGGTATAGACCCGGGGTCCAGAAATGAACCATTCACACACTACATCTTAACAGTCAAATTTCTTCCCTGAAGAGATTTGAACTATGTTTTGACCTGATTCTCTTTATAGAGATACGTAGGCAGTCTCCCCTGGAGATCCGGTCACCACAGAGCAGACCCTGTCGCTCCTTCACCATATTTTAAAGTCAAATTTCTTCCCTGAAGAGATTTGAGCTACGTTTTGACCTGATTCTTTTTATAAAGATACGTAGGTAGTATCCCTTGGAGATCTGGTTGCTTTTTGACACATGTTGTCACCCACACACATATACACATGGTCACACAAACTCCGATGGAGAGTTTGACCATCCAATTGCTAGTACGAAGCTGGATGTCTACCTTTTTCGACGATGCTCACTTACTTCTAAGCAAACGTAGTCGAGGGGCTCTGTAGACACGCATAATTCGTACACCTATATTATACGAATTGTCTAATAAACAACTGTTCATCTACAAATGGACTAACACATGTTTCTATGATTATTTCAGGAAACAACATACACAACGGACCAATAACGTCCAACAAATACAATAAACTTCGGTTAGATCAATATCAAGGGTCAAACTCGAAGACACAACAGGACTAACGACGTCTAACACATACACAACCTTCCGTTAGATCAACACCAAGGGTCTAAACTAAAGACACATAGCTTAGAAGGGCCAAAGTGCAAGACACAAAGCCTGGAAAAGCCAAAAAATAGGGTTTAGTGCGCTGAAGGCATTTTTGGTGTGCTGATACACTCAAACAGGGTTTGGTGCGCGAACACCATGCCTGGTGCGCCACGCACCAAACCTGCATTTTGCATTTGAAGTTTAGCCGCCGGCTGCTGAAGACTTTGAAGGCACTGAGGAAGCTTCCTCCTTTCTTGGCCCCGAGAGTTTCATCAAATATCTCAGCCCAGGCCTCCTATATAGAGAGATGATCAGCTCTCTCTTTCAAAAAAGGAGGAAAAAAAGGAGAAGACACAACACAATACACAATCATCATCAACTCTTTCCCTGAGACACACACACACACACAACTTCTCTCTCTATCAAGCCTCTTTTTGAGGAAGAAAAGAGAGAAAGAAAAGAGAAAAAAGTATTGACTCTATCTCAACACACACAAAACGTAAATCTTCCTTTCCTCGATTGGTAGCAGTGGAAGCACAACGGTCAGGCTATGAGCTAGCTTGATCCGATACAGTACAACGGCCTAGAACGTGGCCCGATTTCTGTAAATCGACAGAAGGTAACCCCTTCCGTTCGTTAGATTAGATATGTAAATAGATGTAATAAATGTATGTAATTATTTTAATACATTTTTCAATACATGTAATATATATTCTGTAAAATAAACAAACTTGTGATAATTAAATACGAGCATGCAAACGTGTAGAGACCGAAAGGGCAAATTGAGTGCGTAAAACTTCCCAAATCGTAACTTGGCCCCCGAACCCATAATCTAAAGTTTTTCTCCCGTTTACTTCATAAACGAGAGTGACGACTCTGTTTTCAAAGATAAACATGTTTTTCATGTTTATCAAACCATAAAATCAAATAGAGGAAAACCACAAGACGAGAGCGAAAAAGGCCCGAGAAGACGATCTGCGGATCGGGCCGCTCACACATATATTATCAAATGAACTTAAAGTTACCGACAGTAGCAACACACATTTTTCTATGTTGTCATTGGTCGAACTTTCTAAGCTTCCCAACAGCATATCAATTACATGTTTGGATGAACTGTAGGTTGATATTTTGTTCATGTCAGATACAAGGCTTGTGTACTGTGATGACCCGAGTTCGAGATTCTATGTTGAACCCCAACTCGGAGCGCCAAACTGAAGAAGAGCTAAATAAAGCGAGCCACAAAAGCTCGAACCAATCCAAGCAGCGGAATACTAAATAAAATAGGAGTTTTAAAAACTCGAATAACAAAATTCCAACAACAATATAAAACCTCTGCAGCCAAACACGAGCCAGAGAAACAACAATACGGGAAACCCACAAGCTAACATGTTGGGGAAAACAACTAAGGATAAACGGCTCAAAGCCTCAACGGGAGTAAATAAAATTACTGATGATACAATAAGGTACAATGGGCCGACTCCACAAGTCGCCACCAAAATACAACTAAATAAAATACAACATTTCTACCTGACATACTAAGTTTACATAACTTAGCTTAAATCCACGATCTTACAGAATACGAGATAAATATAATATATTAACTAAATACAACTAGAGGAACTTCTAACTAAAGCCTTACTGCGCCGGAACTCAAACCTCCAAACTAAAGAAAACAAATATGGAAGGGATGAGTCGAAGACCCAATAAGTTACTAATGTAACAATATGGCATGGCATTATGCACATTTATATAATAGGATAATAAACAGGTTGTAGAACATAAGACAACCAGCCCTATATTCACGAGAGGCTCAGTAGCTGCCAACCGTCATGCATTGGTTGGAAACCGCGACCAACATTCGATCGTATAGGAAGCACATAAAGTGTAAGTAAACACATAAAGATGGATATGGTGGATTTGAGGTACACCTCCGAAATCCCTTGTAACACTTCCGACCTTATAGCTCTATGAAGCCGTAGAAGGAGATTACGCTGCTGTTTCACAGAACTACAAAAGATGTCTCTGCTGCTATCCAACAAGATAATGATAATAATAGATTCCTATGCTTCTGCTTCAAAGAACCATAATAGACAACCGTGCCACTGATGGTGGACACATTTCCCAATATCGATCAACGAACAGAAATAGATGATTGTGTTGCTGCTGTTGTACACAAATCACAAGGGACCGGTGCTCGTATCCCGAAAAAAATATATGTACCCGATCGCGTCAAGCACGATCTACAAGTACCCAACAAATAATTGTACCCGACCGCGTCAGGCACAATCTACAAGTACTCGTTATGGACCATTTCCTATATCCATGTCGACGTATTGCTCGATCCCCTACGACCCGAGACAAATACGGCTCTAGCTACTTACAAGTATCATAAGAGACCGGTGTCCGTATCCCAATGCATACAAAACAATGTCGACAATGCACAGTCGCCGTTTATTCCGTTCAACTGTGGGGCTAGAAAAAACCCATACTGTGGCCAACGGTAGGGAAAGGCCCAGTGTATTGGCCTTCAGCTATTACGAAGCCCCTGCTCCCGCAATAACCGAGTGTTAATACACCTCCAATGCACATATGCCAGCTGGACTCGATGCAATGCACAAGTAGATGTTTACTCATGCCAAACTAATTAAGTGTGTTCTATTGAATCACAACTTATCAAATCAAATCACGATGTGTTTTATTGAATCACAACTCACCAAATCAAACCATAATGTGTTCTATTGAATCACATACCAAATCAACATAATGTGCTTGTAAATACTAAACACAATCAATCATCAAAGTAGGATGATTGTCCTATTGCTTACTAGAACAATCATAAGTACCACACATTATCTAAGTCCGCAAACGCTAGACTTCACAATCACAACATACGTAAGTCTACTCGTACTTACAATCATAAATCAATGCGTCACTAACACGCTCAACTTAGGATCTCTATGGTATCCTATGATCACAATACACTCCATCTCATGTATATCTATTCCATCTCATTTTTTTCGTGTATTATACATATCACGACTCCCTACAAGTCACATCGTCCGTATTGGAACGATACCCAAGGTGTGTCATTTACTACCTAGAATATACCCAACTCCTTATCTGACGATCGAGACTATTCGTCTCATGCGAAATTTCGTGCACTAAAGGGCATGACTATTCGATAAAACTTATGGATAGACTATTACAGACAATTAACCCTTGTTAAGGCATAATGTTTAAGTCAACGATTCAACGTACTTCATCATCTACTAATGTTTGACTAAGTCAACCCAAGTCGAGTTCTATTGGGTCACGATCTCAACAATTCGTCATCCCACACCGTAGGAGACTAAAATACAACCTACCTCGATTTATACTACTTATTACCACATTACACAACGTAAAATCTTCACGTCCTATACAACTCTGCTAGAGTTGGTCATCTACAAATTAAACCTTAGAACGAACCATAGTATCGTCCCTAATTAACCGTGTCAATCACAATATCCAACGTTCGGGGTATAAACTACCCATGTAAATCTCACAAGTCATCGCAAGAATATTAACGGTTATAATGTCAATGAGCTACACATGCTCGATAGAACTAAAACAAGTCATCGGTAACTTTACTACCGGAACCCAACTATAAAACAAACCCACGAGTCTACTACTCGGGAAACAACAACAATATTCATAACACAATCTCGAGGAGTCTCTAATACTCAGAGATAACAACCATCACAATAACAACAACAACGTGTACAACAATGAACTCCACAAGTCTCTAATATTCGGAGACCACAAAATTAACAACAATTCATCAATACCCATCATTTAACATGCTAGTAAATCATCTTGAGCAAGTATAGCATGTAGGGAGTTCATATACAACATGTATAACACATAAACATCGCGATATTACACTACGATGCTTGAAATCTAAGGAGAAGATTAGTAACTTACAATACAACGCAAATTCTCCACGAAATCAAAGGGGCTTCAGGTGGAAATATACTCCTCCGCGACCTCTACGCTGCTACAGAGTCCCATCGTCGATCCCAAGCTCGATTCAAGCCCGAATCAAGCTTTCTCTCTCTCAAAACTTTACTTTCTCTCTCTAAAACGTGGGAGAAGAGGTGAGGTGGTGATTCCTCAATAGATCGAACAATCCCTTTGATTAGAAACATGCTCCTCGTCGCCCTCTATGTTACGGCAAAGATGGATCGTCGATCCAACTTCAAACGCTCAAGATATCGCAATTTTTTCTCTACTCTCTCCTCTTTCTCTTCTTTCTCTCTCTAAACTCAGATGGGTTTGGAGGAGGAAAATAAGGGAAAATGGATTGGGTTATGTTATTAATACCATGGGTAAGTTTTTGGTCCAATTCTGGGCTTGTTTGAGCATTTTAAACTACTTAAAAATGTTAAAAACCGAGAAAGAACGAAAATCGGCGGAGCAGAGCCCGTGGCTATGCGGACGCATAATGCGGCCGCATAAGAACCATGCGAACGCATAGTGTGGCCGCATAGATTCTAGAAAGGTTTGGTTTTCTAAGCGAGCTCGCATTGTGCGGTCGCATAGAACTAAGACACTGGTCAATTTTTTCGAAAATGCCCTCGGTGATCCTGAAATGTCCCGAAGTGATCCTAGGTTGATTCTAACATCAAACAAAGGTTAAAACACACTCAAAACTCAACCAAATCATTCCCCAATGAGGCTTGAGGGATGAAAAACACAAGTCTCACTCGTACGCGAAGATAAATATGCGAAACGACACACGAATCAACTCGACTCACGGTTTAACGACAAGAATAACATGCTTGTTACTTGAGAGTGAATCTAAACCAAGGTTAGGTCACTTAAACGTGGGGAATACACAGAGTATGCAAATGATAATCGGTGTCGATAAAAGTCTCGAACGAGTATAGAAACAAAGTACAACTCATCGTGAGTTTAATCACGTATCGAACACGGATCACGACATGATACGTCACGCTTAACAGGCATGATGTCTACTATTCTGAGGGTTTCAAGACCAATACAAAGTGATTATGAGTTAACTAGGAAAGAAGTAAGGTCAGGGTGTTACATGTACTCCCACGGTATATAAAATGTCTTGCTCGCGACCAGCAACGTTGCGAGAACAAGTAGTATCGTCAACCCAGTAAAGCGGTTGACATCTATTTGTTCCACACTCTCTATCCTCTCCTTGATTCTATCAAAGATCATTTTTGGCTTTAATCTGATGTCTTTTGTTTCTTTTAACATCTTCTTAGGGAAGCACTATTGGAGGAAATCAGTGCACTCGAATTTGTAAAAGGAGATGTTGATTTCCTCCTCTTCATCCTTGATGCCAAAGATTAGCTTGACATCTCTTGCCCTAAGCTACAATTTTTTCCCAGTAATCTGGAAACACCTTTGTCCTTTGAGATAGCATTTGGAAATACTCCTTACGATTGAGTCATCATTCTTACAATCCTCGCGCAGGATGTCATTACCCAGAACGCTTTCTATTATGTGCCAAAAAGGTGTTTTCTTCAATGCGGTTATATGGTCTTTCCTGAAATCTATGTTTCTAATGTGGTCTATAAGGGAATGCATACTTGACCTGTATTGTTGTCCCTTGTAGTCCTCACGGCTAGACAACACGTATATTTTGGTTACAGTCACACAACTGAAAAATTACAATAAAGAAGTAAAACACGATGCACATGTCATACATCGCGATGCATCAATTATTCATTGAAATGCATTACTTTTGTGTATAGCGATGTACAAATGATGCATCGCGATGCACAAAATTTGAAACCCTACAAATGGTGTTTTATATTTTTCAGTGAACGCGATGCATCAAACGATGCATCAAAAACAACAAAAGTTGAATTACGATGCACAAATTTTGAAACCCTACATACGCAGTTTTATATTTAGTTTTATATGCAAATTTATTCAGATTTCAGTTTATTCAGGAATTTGTAAACAAAAAATCCAACTATAAAATGCATTTAGCAATACTAACATGATACTTCATCAACTTGTTGTTTTCGTGTTTTGTTTGTTCTGGTGCTTGTTGCTTTCTTCTCAGTGCTCTGTTGTAGTTGCAAAGACATTTTTTCTCTAGTTGATAATAACCCATGATAATGTTTTCAAATCTTTCACAAAATCGCTGGAGGTTGTTTGTTGAGTAATCGCCATTTTAAGATTTTTTTTGAAGTGAAGAAGGTTTTTTTGCAGTGTGTTTGTGTTAAGCATTCAACTGGGTAGTTGTTTTGGAGTGTGAAGCCGATGTAATGTGTACATGTTAGAAAGAAGTGCATAGACGATATTTAGCAAAAAAAGTGCCTTTTTCCGGTTCAAGAAAAGGTTGTGCATCGCGATGCACAAAAATAATACGTTTTAGTACAATTTTGTGCATCGCGAGTGTAATGTTGTGCATCGCGATGTGTTGCGATGCATAACATGTCGTTTCGTGTTTTTTAAGGGCATAGATGACATTTCGCAACAAAAGTGTCATTTTTCGGTTTGAAACAATTATAGTGGACTAAAGCGGTTGAAAATTGGGCAAAATTCGGGCCAGTACCTTTTAGAAAATTTTCAACCGCTAAAGTCCAATATAATTGTTTCAAACCGGAAAATGACACTTTTATTGCGAAATGTCATCTATACCCTTAAAAAATCACGGAACAACACGCTATGTATCGCAATGCACAAATTGATGCATTGCGATGCAACAATCTTTATTTCTGATGAACAATATTATACTGAAGTATAAAAGTACACTTGCGATGCACTAAAGTGTGCATCGCGATGCAATCATTCACTGCAACTCCATGGGAGAGATAACAGTTATTAACCAAGTACTAAAGCCACAGTCACAAACCACAGTCATGAGAGAGAGAGAGAGAGAGAGAGAGAGAGAGAGAGAGAGAGAGAGAGATCCAATTAATGCATTACATCACACACACACACACACACAAAGGTAAAGACGTTTGCTTCGGGAAACATTAGGGTAAAGACGTCAGCCTGATTCAATCCTCTTTCTATCTCTTTCCAACCGCCATGCCTTTTCTATTCCTTTGTTGTATTCGTCCTTTCTTCCCTCTGTGAATGCTCTATGAATGCTCTAGTTTTCAGCTTGATCCTCAATCCTCTTTCTATCTTTTTCTAACTGCAATGCCTTTTCTATTCCTTTGTTATATTCGTCATTTCTTCCCTCTGTAAGCCCTTCTGTGATCTGTGTCTTTCTAAGTGACTATCTCATTCCGCTTCTGATATTATTATTACGGGGGTAGTATTGGAACACTTTGTCGCGACCCGACCCGAAATTCGATGTGGAATCTCGTTCGGTCCGCGATGACGAGAACACGAAAATAGCATTTCAAAAATTCCTTTTAAAAATAAATGCAAAGTCATGAGAAAACCCTGTAATGCACGTGCAAGTTTTCCTTCAAAACAACAAGATCTTTAACCAAAACCAAACCTCAACGGCGAAACAACAAGCCGGAGAAACAACACATTAGCTAGCCACAATTACCACGAGCTAACAGGCTCGGTACATATATTAACTATTTCAGAGTGCGCGGAAATGAAAGTTAATATTTACAAAAGCACGGCAACCATGTCGGCACAACAAAAGAATATAACAAGTAGCAAGCAAGACAACTACCCAACAATACATCGTTTATACAACATGTACACCCTCGGCCTCACCAAAAGAAAATACAAGGCACAAGGTGCAACTACCAAAAGGACGGACGACCAACTGGAACCGAACACGAGCAGACTACGGATTCCTCGCCGGACCTTGATCTAAGGAAAATAAATAAATACAAAACGGGGTGAGTCGAAACTCAATAAGCTATTAATGCAACAGTATGGCATGCTAGATGCAAGACAATAATAATAACAAGTATCCATGGTATTTCATCATAGATCACGAGACAAGTATAAACAAGTATAACAAGTAACCAAACAACCCGTATTACACGAGAGGCTCAACAATCGCCAACCGTCCCATACCGGTTGGAAATCATGACCAACATTCGCTTATATCGGAAACACAAAAGAGCGATAAGTAAACATGTTACAAAGGATACGGTGTCGAGGTACACCTCCGACCAAACCAATACTTCCAACCAACCAACCAATATAATACCCAATATCGAAGCCGTTGTTGACGTGCTCGATCAATAAACCAATTTCTAAATTCGAAGCCGTTGTTGACGTGCTCGAACCATAAACAAAACCATGAGTCCTAAACAAGAACCTGTGAACCATTTTATTTGCATTCACAACACCGGGTGCCCTCGGTCCCTACAACCCGGCAAAATCACCACAGTAATAGCTTACCAAAGTTGCGGCTGTACCATACAACACTTGGCGTTATTCCCCTACCGTGGCCAACGGTAGGGCGAGGCCCGATGTATTGTCCTTCGACTATTATGTAGCCCCGGCTCCCGCAATAATTGAGCGTCAATACACCGCCAAAACAAATATGTCATGGACTTAAACTAAATGCTCAAGTAAAATATTTACTCGACATTTAAAACAAAAGGTCATACTCCAAAGTAGGGAGTATACCACAATAACAACATTCAATAATCACACGAATGTCTCAAGTGAGTTATAAGAATTCCACCACAACAAAAATCATCAACAAATGATAATTACGAAAATTAACGTAATATTATCGCACACAACCAGTGTAACCAAATTTCCAAACGAATCACTCAAATCATCCAATAATTCCCAAATCACACACGTGGTCTCATAAATTATGAAATCCTAACGAACTCTGTTAGAGTCATTTTTGGTTTCTAATGAGTTCGAGTTTACACAAATCATTTATACCGTAAACTTAACAATAGATAGTCATACATTACATTTCTAACATGTAGAAACAAGTCTCCAAACACATCTAAGAAGTCAACCACGAATTTAAGAAGTCAATATGGTCAAACATACTAAAAATGATGATTTCAACATGGTTTCATCAATTAACAAGATGATAAACAATTCATAAATTAGGAAGAAAAGAGGTAGTAGCTTACTTCTTGAAGGATTAAGCCAAGGAAGCTAACATGCAAGCCAAGGGATGCCTTCCCCTAGCCTAGAGCTTCACAAAACTGGAGTTGAATTGCAAAATGGTCTCCAATTGATCAAGTTGTAAAGGTTTCTATCACAAAACTCTTCTCTCTCTCTCTCTCTCAAGTGTTCCAAGGTTGAAGATGAAGTTATGAAGAGAGTTTTGACTCTCTAAAGGCCTTAAGGAGACTCATTAAGTCTGATCTTTCAAGCCTAGGTCGTAGATAAATCTCAGCCCTTGAGATCAAGTCAAATGGTCAACTTATTTAAAAGTTCGCCAAACAAAATAACAGAGTACGACGCGGACGCATAGCTCCTATGCGAGCTCCCTAAGCGACTACATAGATCTTATGCGAACGCCTAAGGCGGTCGCATAGAATCCAGAAAGTTTGGGTAATGGGCAAGCTCGCACAATGCGGTTGCATAAGAGCTGGTTCAGGTCAAAAAGGCTACCAAACACAACAAAGTGATTTCAAAACACCCCAAAGTTACCCTAAGGTGATATCAACCTCAACCAAGCCCAAAATACAAGAGAAACTCTTTCAAGTGCTATACAACAAGGCTACAAACACAACCCCAAAAACAAGTACAAGTGTATGTTGAGATTCAAACACCTAACAATGCCCATGATAAGTATGAAGTTCACTCAAATTCAAGCATGATCAAACGAAAAGTATTCATGAAATGACAATGACTTAAAATATATATATATATATATATATATATAAATTATGTGTATGCAAATAATACGATTGATGCGGGTGTTACACAATTGATCAATTTATCACTTAAAATAGAATTAAGCGATTGAAAATCTAAGAAACGGGACCGGCCCACAATTTTTCCTTAAAAATTGTGTAAATGGGACCGGCCAAAATTTCTCCCTAGATTTTATCTTCTGTTAATGTCTTAGTTGTGGGCCTACTTGATAATAGGCCATTGCCCGATGGATTGTTAAGCTGATGGGTGCCATCAACTAGAGCTGTCAAAATAGGTTTAACCCGATGGGCTAACCCGTCCCGCCATTTAAAAGAGGCGAGTTGGGCAATTTAATTTTGTTCACTTTAATTTTGTTTCTTTTTGGATCTCTTTGTTTATATTGTATCAATTTAATTTTAGTCTTAAGAAATGTAGTTATATTTCATCATATTATGTTTAACTTTAATTTTTTAAATTCTTTTTTTATTTTTGTACTAATAAAATGAAGAATAGTTGCGAATCTTATGACCATTTTTTTTTTTTTGGCTTTAATTTGTTACATATTAATATTTTTCAAAACCACACTTTTTTTTGTGGATTGGCCCGTCCCAACTCAGAGTACTCAAGGTGAGTTGGGTTGGGTTAGGTTAGGTTGAGTATTTGCAGTCTCTGTAAGCAATATAAAATTGCCTAATTAATTATTAACTTCAAATTAATACCAACGTATAGAAATAGATAATTCCTAACACCCAATAATCACGCAGCGGAATAACCAATAAACCAAATCAATCAATTACGATAACTCACCAATTAAACAAAACTGGTTGGAGGAGTATTATATTTTATTAATATCAAAATCACATGCAGTTATTCCAGCCAAGTACCCAAACCTTCAAGGTGACTCACGGCCAAGTCCACGGCCTACCAATATCTCGGCGCAACGGCTCTCGTTTAACACTTCTCACATATATTTAATCTTCTTCTTACAATAAGGTTTCACAAACCATCTATTTATAATAGATCTAAATAAATCCTATTCCTAATAGGAAAGTCCTATTTAACAAACATATTCCTGAATTAATTAGGAGACACAATAGAACTTGACAACTAATTAATAAATAACAATCCTAATTGGATTAGGCTTGGTTTATTATCCAACAGTCTCACTATTTTGGCGGTTCAGCCTGCCCCATCCTATCCGGTGGCGGATTATGACGGGTTGAGAGTAATCAACCCGTCTCACCAACCCGTTTTGACAGCTCTACCATCAACTATGGTCAGATTGGTTGAGCAGCTGTTGGGCCTAATGCTACCATGTATTGTGCATGAACCGATTCCACAATAGCAACCTAATAAGGAAAACAGTCGGTTGACTTAGTTCATTAATGGCATCCTCCTAATTAAATACACCCTTTCTTTCGTTCCATGCAAAAAGTTTATTTTTTTAATTTCTTTTTAGTAAACGTATCTAAAATTTGACCAATATTTTACATATATGTAATTGATTTTACAAAGTTATAAAAGTTGTATTCTAAGGTAGTTTCTAATTAATTAAATTTTATTTCCTAAAACATAAGTAAAATATGTAAAAATTTAATTTAATTTAATCACATATTAACTTATAAAAAAAATAGACTCTTTATCTGAAAATGGTTAACCAAAAAAGAAGTAAAGACAAAATAATATCATTCGTAATAAATGGAAGAGTTACATATTTTATTGAGCCAACAACTCAGCACCACAAATGAAAATAAATCTCAAATTCAATATAATTTGGGAACATCTAAAAAAAACACCATTTGTCACCATGTGACGCATCTCTCCATGTTTCGTACGTCTTAAGCATCCCCCTTTTTCCTTGTTTTTGGTTTTGTTTAAATACTCCTTAATTTAAAGAAAGAGTCCTATTTTTATTTTATGGGTCAAATTAATTAAATTTAATCAAAAAATTTAAAAATATTATTTGATCATAGAAAAATTCTAAAAAATATTATTGATAGTGATGAGCCCAAATATATACCCCAAAAGTATACTCTCAAAAAAATATCCTCAAATACACACAAAGTGTGCCCAGGAACACCCCCTATAATAGGGGGCTCACCTACAAAGAAAATGATATCTTTTTCACTAAGTCTTCTCTCTCTCTCTCTCTCTCTCTCTCTCTCTCTCTCTCTCTCTCTCTACTCTTCCTTCTCTCCCTACTTTATTTTCTCTTCTCTTATATATTATCTCAATACTGATTATTACACTAGAGCACTTGAGTCGGATCACGGTTCGACTCCCCTAATGATATTTTCTTTGATATCACAAGAATTATCCGACCGTTGAGTTCCCACAACACACGCCTTTTGAGAGTCGGTGCATTATACCTGAATACTAGCTATACATTTGGATCGACGTGGTCATCTATACTTATTTTAGCGTGATCAGATAGTATTCTCAATATTGTATCTTAATAAAAGTTTATCATTTAAAATATAATAAATGTATATTAAATAATAATTTAATACTATTTTTAATTGATTCCTTAATAACAAAAGAATATTATTTCTCAAAAAATCTGATTCCGAACCTAATCCAATAGCATACACACTGACCCATTAATTATTGGGTCAACTAAGTCTACCGCCCCACATACATCTACCCGAGAGATAGGGATGTCATAGGAGTACTTAAATTTGTATCGACATCAATAACGTTAATTTGATTAAATTAAGTTAATTTGGTGGATAACAACCTCATTCCGTCTACAAGTAAGAAAATATATTTGGATTGGTTGTACCTCTATTTATGGTAAGAATCTACCCAGTTTGAACGTATGTTCGAGTCACCCGAAAAATTAAAGTTTTTGTCCATTATTTTTCTTTGTTTCCCTTCTCAAAAATATTACACTATCCGTTTCTAAATTATTGTCCGGTTTGAAACTAAGTTTTTTCCAAGAGAAATTTCGACGTATATCTTTTTATTTTATTTAAAGCATAAAACACGTAATACGTCTAATTTTTATTTGAAAAATAGTCAGTTTGACAAAAAAAAAAAAAATCAAACATGACAATAGTTTAGGATTAGAGGGAGTACTTCACTCATCCCAAAATAAGCATATGGTCTTTCTTTTTATTTATTATTATTTTTTTGCAAAAATTAAGAAAAATATTTTTAGATCATTTTATTAGTGTGTGTGTGTGTGTGTGTATATATATATATATATATATATATATATATATAGGGGAGTATTCAATGGTTACTTCAAAAATATAACCATCAATGGTTACTATTATAACAACCATTTGATTGAAAATCAATTGTTAAGATTTAATGGTTAGTTAGAAAATGTAATTACGCAAGTAGGTGAGTCAATTAATGCAAGTAGGTGAGTGATTTAATACATATATATATATATATATATATATATATGAATATCTCTAATGTCCACGCTAGAATATCGAAAGTGCGTATTAGAACATGGTAGATAACAAAAAAGTAAAATTAATAGCTTTATAAATAAATAAAAAATTACACTAATTTTGGGACAACGGGAGTATATTTACCTGTCATATAAAAAATTAGTCTTAGTGTATTATAAAAGAAATATATAAAAATTATATAATTAATTATTGGGTCTTTTCCCCCACCTTGTTTTTTAGATTATCTTTTTTGTTTGTTTTTTTTTTTTTAACTTTCTCTCTTATAAAAAAACTTTGTTAGAGGACCCAATTATTCCCTCTCTCTCTCTCTCTCAGTCTCTCTCAAAATGAATGTCTATTTTGAAATAAAATTATTCTTAAATTTATCTTTGCCAACTATTATGTCCTAAATATGCACTTGCGTATCTATGTATATGTACTACTCCCTCCGTTCTTAAATTATTGCCTTAATTAATTACTTTGAGTCAGACTAACTATTTTTTAAATAAAAATTTGATATCTTTTTTTTTCAAAACCATAAAACACTTATTTCAATGTACAAAAAATGTATTACAAATTACATATTTTATGATTTTAAAATAAAATTATGCATTAAATTTTTATTTGAAAAACAGCAACTTGACTAAAAAAATGTCAAATATGATAATAATTTACGAATGAAGGAAGTATTTAATTCGCTTCAAAATCAATTTGTTTAATTTTTTTGAAAATTTAAAAATAAACATTTAAAATTAAAATAGAAAGTACTTTTATTGAAATTGTAATACTATTTCTTAAGGCCGAAGAGACTACCTAAGAAAATTATCAAATCCCTTGTGTTGTGGGGTTGTGTACTGTCCATCTTCTTGCCATGTGCAACATTAGCAAACACTGCCGAAGATCTTGTGTGTGTGTGTGTGTGTGTGTGTGTGTGTGTAGTTTCCTAAAAGTAGGGGTGAGCACGGGTCGGCTCGGTTCGGTTTTGAGCCAAAACCGACACTAAACCGAATGGAGTCGGTTCTAAGTTCATTGGGCCCGAAGCGGTTCGGTTTCTCCTCGGTTTCGGTTTTCGGTTTTCGGTTTTCAATCGGGTCGGTTTCGGTTTTTTCGGTTTTTTGCTTATTGGCAATGTGGGCTTATTTCCCCAGCCCAGTTGAATTGTTCTATGATAGTTTAATGGATCACTTAAAGTATTATAATACTATGCAGCCCAATGGCCCATTTTAATTTTCATAACATCTTATTGGACTTCTCTATCCAATATTTTAAACATTCAAATAAATTATTAAACATCCAAACATTTTTAACATTCATACATATTAAATTGATAGAAACATTAAAATAAAAAGTAATATAAAATGTACTGCCTTGTACAAACAACAAAAATAAATTCATTATTTTCTTCTAATTTCACAATTTGCTCCCTACTCACACCAAGCCATTTTTGAATAAAAATCATTTTATTCTAATTTTCAGACTTGAATGCATTACTTTACTCTAAAGTCTTCCCAAACAGCTCCATAGTCATCCCATGCAGCTCCATGCTCACACCAAGCCTGACAAAAAAGGAAAATTAGAGAATTTAAAAATATAATACTTAAAAGTATATAATATGACATAGAGAAATATGAGAATGATAAAAATAGATAAATCATCTAAAGTCAAAAGCTAACGGCCTACCAGCATGTCATTGAACAATAATCTGAATGAGTCTTTCAGTGCAAGGGAAAACTCATTCACTTATATCAATTCACTAGAGTATCAATACTTACACCACCTCTTTGCCCAAAAATTTTAGATTCCAGATATGGAATCAACCACCAAAATCAAAATTAAAATACAAACTTCACTCATAAAACAAAATACTACAGAAAACTTTTAAAACCAGAATTGGTATGGATAATGGGGCATGACATATAGTCATATAGTGAGCTACAACAATTGTTTAGGGTCTTGAATATTCCCCAACTACATCAAAGCTGTTCAACCAGTCTAAACATTTGATAGCTCTAATGAATTTGTACTGGGGCTTTGGACATCCAAATTGCAATCAGATCAATACATTGTTAATAGAATCACCAACTCACTAACAGAATTTAAATATAATGCTACTTTTAAATTCCATAGACAAATAGATAATTCTAGCCAATGCACTGGGACTATCTCTAAGAAAAAACACATCAACAGAGCAATCAATTGAAAGGAAAAAAGAAAAAAAAAACACAACGAGCTCAGTATGAAAATTTCTAAACGAGGTTATATAGATACACAATACAAAGATAGTACACGAATTACCAAAATGCTGGATTTCACAGTGCAAACAATTCAAATTAAAACTAAAACCTTGTACGAACCCTAAAGACGGAAATCAAAGAGAAAATTGAGCGACTTATAACCATAAATACTTCGTTAGAAAATCAACCTTGTACAGGCCTTCGTTCGAGCAATCGGTTGTCGTGGAGGAAGAGTGGACGTAGTTGTCCTGGAGGAAAGTGGTATGCAATTGCTGTGGAGGAAGAGACGAAGAGTGGTACACTGGTACTGGTTGCAGACGCACAATCAGAATCGACGTGCTATCGGAATTGACGTGCTAGGGTTAGGGTTTGTGAGGAGGGAGCCGTAAGCGTCTGTGGGGATTTGGAAATTGCAAATTGCGTAATGTTGTATCTGAAAAGTTTATTATATATATAGATGTAATAAAACGATGACGTTTGGGTATATATATTCGGTTCGGTTATTATCGGTTCGGTTTTAGACCTCAACCCGAGCCGAGACCGAAAGAAGCGGTTTTTTGGATTGAAAAACGGTTTCTTAATTCGGTTTCCGCGGTTCGGTTTATTTTCGGTTCGATTTTTCGGGTTTTTTCGGTTTTTCGGTTTTTTCGGGTTTTTTTGCTCACCCCTACCTAAAAGAGAATAAAGTTACAACAGAATCTTAGCCCATTCTGTCTTCTGTTTCAAAAGCAAAAACTTTTTAACTGATTTTGAGGATAACAATTTCCTTTGATTCTGGAAAAGTTGTCACCTACTTTTTCCTGCAACATTTCTTTAAATAGTAGTACTCATTTCTGGCTTTTTGGCCACACTTTTCTTCATCAATTTACAAATTACAAGCCTTTATACTATTATTTTTTTTCTCTTTTTTATTATTTTTTTCTAGGGTATTTTGATGTTCGAAGTTTTAAAACTAATCTTCGAATCGGATAGGATCACTAGAGCAATAAAACTCTTCCTACTAAGTTTTAACGTAGCTGTATTTTTATTGCTCGAACCTAATATCTATGGTTAAGCTAGAGTAACTCATTATCAATTGATTTACGTGCTTGGTGATATTATTTCTTACTTTTGACTTCAAAGTTTTGTTTAAAGAATTGTTCACATTTTTTAAGGGTTAATGACACCATTAGTCCCTCGACTATGAATTATTTCACCAGTAGTCCATTAACAATGTTTTATTCAAATTTCAGTCCCACAAGTTTAAAATTGTCACGCAGCTTAGTCCTTTTCATGGATGTCGTTAGAAAATTTTCGTTAAGTCAATTATGTATGTTGCACATGCCATTTTTCAAGGGAATTATGAAAAATTCCTAGAGGAATTTAATTATAACAATTTTTTTTTATCTTTTTTATAATAAACAAAATTTTATATTAATCAAATAAAAAACTTAAATAATCAAACCATCATTTTCCCGTCTTTGTCTTCCCCCCACCCCTACGACAGTTGCAGCATCTACAAACTCCATTAACACCACTCCCTTTCCACTTGCAATGCACTCCAACTCCACCCCCTCCGGTCAACAAACTCCATTAATGCCACTCCCTTTCCAACTCCACCCTCTTTTTTCGCCGTCTCTGCTATTTTCACTAACCAAGAACACACATTGGCTCAACCCACATCCAAACTGACTTTCGATTTCAAAGCACTGAAAAGAATACAGAACTCCAAATGTCAAAATAAACACAACCCAGATTAATGAAAGCAAACCCAATCGTCCCTGAATAAAAAACCCCCACTTCGATTTGAAATCTGGTATACCAAGAATCCATGAATAATATACCTTCTTCATCAACAGAACATTTGTTTACAGTAACGAGCTCAATCGGGAGGGAGATATATATATATATATATATATTTAGAGAGAGAAAGAAAGATATATATATATATATATATATATATATATATATATATAGAGAGAGAGAGAGAGAGAGAGTACCTGGGTTCTCGATCGAACCTAGAACGGTGGTGTTTGGTGTCAGAATCCTGAGCCTCCCGTCAAGATCCATTTGAAAACTCCAGATCTTAAACTCAGATTTTAAAAGAAAGAAGCATAAATTTAAACCCCAAACTCAGATTTTTGACTCCATTGATGATCATAAAGAGAAAAAGAAACCATAAACTGAAGATTGTCAATCGGAGAGGGAGAAAATAAATCATTATACCACACAGTATTATGAACATTAGGAACCAAAAGAAACTATTTCTAAACTTGCAACGCAGATTAATAGATGTGGCTAAGAAAGAGACGCAAAACAAAGTAAAATTCCACACTCTCTCTCTCTCTCTCTTCGTCACCCTCCGGCGATCCTTTTGCGACTGGTGGCGCTATGTCTTCGGCGGCGCTGTGTCTCCGGCGAGTCTACCCCAATACCACCGGAATATTTCTTGGTTGAAGATGGAGATTCTTTGATCTAATGCTAGAAGTTGTCCGGGGGAATATAATAAAATCACATTATGAATTTCTCATAATACCATTACAAAATGGCATGTACAACACATATGATTGACTTAACGAAATTTTTCTAACGATATTCATCAAAAGGACTAGCTGCGTGACAATTTTAAACTTGTGGGACTGAAATTTAAAAAAACTTCGTTAAGAGACTACTGATGTAATAGTCCATAGTTGAGGGACTAATGATGTCATATTAACCCTTTTTTTAATGTAAATTTAGCTCAACTCGACTCATTTGGTCTTTGTTCTATCCGCTGCATGACATACTTATCTTTAGATTCATGTTCATAGAGATCTAAAAAAGTTATACAGCGATCATCAAATTACCTAATGCAACTTCATTTATTCAGAATTATGATAGACTATGTACATATATAAGCAAAAGCGCGTCAAATTTAGCTGTAGAAGAAAAGTTGGATAAATCAACTTTTTTTTTTCAAATTTTTTTTTTCAATTTCCTTTTCTTTTCCTTTTGCCTGTTAAAACGATAAAGCTAAAGAGATCGATAACTGTGGTAGATATGTCGACAGAGCTCATCAATTAGTGAGAGAAAGAAAAAGAAAATCACAAGAACCACCTTTCATTTGTTGATTATGTACCATGGAAAAGAAAAGTAAGAAAAAATGGAGGAACCAAAGAGAGGGAAAAATTTTTGTTTTACATCTTGATTTCTTTCTTTCTTTCTTTATTAGGCATTGTTCGGCGAAAACCTCCACCGGAACCCTCCACCGGTATTGGATCGTAGTTTTTTTGCTTTTTTTCGTACTAATGTCCTGTTTTTAAAATGGATCTCTTTGTCTGAAATGCACCATATTGAATTATGACATACGGAAAAGTTAATTCTTAAACCGATTTACCAGACGCATTTATAAGAAATAAACTGCGTTTAAAAAAAAGTTTGTTTTACATCTCGATGGGATTTCTTTCTTTCCTTCTTTCTTAATTTCTTTCTTTATTAGGCTTTGTCCGGTAAAAACCCTTCGCCAGAACGTTAGCTTTTTTGCCATTTTTCGTATTAATGTCCTGTTTTTAAAATGGATATGTTTGTCTCAAATGCTCCACTTTGAATTATAACGTAAGGAAAAGTTACCTTTTCAATTGATTTAACGCATTTCTAAGAAAAAGACTGTATTTTGAAAAAGTCGCATTTTATAAAAAATTGTTTCGAAAGTGTAAAACTGACGAAACAAGATTTGAGAAAACTTTGACTAAATCTTTCTTTTTATTGTCTTGTTCTTCAAGAAATCTATGAAACAACCATAACGTGGAAGGATAATGGTTTCCATTGAGAAGTTCAAATTAAATTGAAATTGCATTCATGTCGAATAGATAAAGATCAATACTTTTGAGTTTTGAAGAGTTACTATTCAGGTTAGGGGCTATTAGCTGACTATTGATTCATAGTTAAAGAAATGAAAGATTGTTTGTTGTATATGCAACGAAATTACCTAATCCATATAGTCAGCAAAATTGGAATAGCCTACTCCTTGACTTTCTCACATTTCCAAGGTGTTTATGATGCTAAACATTTGAATTTTGTCACAACTTGTGAAAGGTATATATATATACATAACAATCTCTTTCCCTATTGTTGACACAAGTTAGTTAGGATCATAAAAATCAAGATTATTTTTGGGTAAATTACACAAATGGTCTCTGTACTTCTTGACTTTTTTGGAATTCGTCCCTAAACTAATTTTTGTAAAAATTATGTCCCTGTACTAAACAAGTAAAATGCAAATAGTCCTTCTATCCAAGTCCGTTAATTTTTTTCCGTTAAGTCCGCTCATGTGCCTTGAACGTGCTTTTGATCAGGGGTATAATTGTCCATGCTTTTTTTTTCTTTTGAATAGACAAAAATACCCATAGTATCTTTATTTGCTAAAACTTGATACAAGGACATTGTTGTAATTAGATAAATTATATATTTTACATTCCTTTCTTCTTCCTTTCCACCCGTTTCCACCTTGGCCACCGCCACCACCACCAGGGTTGCCGGCGAACACAAGTCCACTGCCACCACCTCCTCCACCTACACACCACCAATTTCCAGAACCACCACCAAACCCACCACCAACTCCCCCTCCAAAGCCAACCCCGACACCCAATCCCCCATCACCACCTCCGCCAAAGCAGCCCCGACACCCAATCCCCCATCACCACCTCCGCTAAACCCTCCTCCGCCACAACCTCCAAGTCCAGCACCCCCACCAAAACCAACCCCTCAAATTAATCCACCACCCCACTATTTCCCAACATCATTTTGCAGTACCCAAATTGTGGAAGAGTGCAAATTGAGAGTGGTTTATGTTGCCAACGAGAGGTTTCTTTATGAAGAGCTCACAGTGTGTGTATGTGTGTGTGTGTGTGTGAGAGAGAGAGAGAGAGAGAGAGAGAGGGAGAGAGAGAGAGAAGACAGAGGAAATGGCTAAGGAAGGAATTTGGGAAGAAGATGAATTTGGGTTTTAATTTTTATTTGGGCAAATTACACAAAAATCTCCCAAATTCGTTGACAACCCTTTGAAATTCAAAGTTTTTGGGCCTCAAATTGATGGCAAAATTGAAACCTGATGGGTACCCAATAAAGGGTTTGGATAGAGATTAGTAATTATTTAAATAGTATTGAAATGGATGAGAAAGAAAGAAGGGAGAAATGAAGAGAAAGCTAAGAGATCGTTTCATGATGGGTTTGCTGGCGACTTGGTGTTGTTGCGGTTTGGGGCTTGCGGGTGAAGAGAGCAACGGCGGCAGGGGCGGGCTGGTCGAACGTGGAGAGAGTGATGGAGATGGCCGGAGAAGACGGAGGGGCAGCGCGAAGTTGTTGTGGTTTCTGTGATATAGGGGGAGAGAGTCGGGGTGGAAGGAGGGGTCGCCGGATGAGGGAGGCAGTTGTCTGTGCCGCTGTCGCTAGTGTGCACGAGAGAGTCGCTGGTGTGTGCGAGGGAGTTGCCGGCTTGGAGTGTTGCTCACCGGATCTGTGAGGGGGGTGTGAGGCTGGAAGAAAAAAAAAAAAAAGATACAGTGTGCCCCCTTTAGATTCTGGAAGTTGATGTTCGATCCCTTCGTATTGTTGAAAATTAATTGGTTGCACAAAAGGTCCTTGTACTTTTTAACATAGATTGACTAATTTACCCTTGAGCTAACGCACGTGAAACGCATGTGATTCCATTTAACGGCAAAAAATTGACGGCAATGGACGGAGGGACCAATTGCGTCAAGAAATTAAGTTTAGGGACTACTGGCGTGGGGTTGGGACCAATCCCAAAAAATCTGAAAAATACAGGGACCATTTGTGTAGTTTGCCCATTATTTTTTTTATTTCTCAAAGATGTCACCAAGCCGAAAGTTAAACTAATACTTTGAGTCGGGTGGTCGGTGCAGCTACGTTCCCATAAGTCGCGAACTCGACATCTATAGTTAAACTAAATCAGTCCCTCAACCAACTGGTCTACACGCTTGTTTATTAAAAATCAAGATTTCTTGTACAAGTAAAAGAACAAGATAACAATTTAGGTCATTTTCTTGTGTTTTGATAAGAAAAACACAAAAAAATAAATTAATTAAGTTTTTGACAATTTAGACCGAAAAAGAAAGAAAAAGTTATATATACTTATATAATACTGATCACGCAAAAAAGAGATGTTGGTGACCACGTCTAATCTACGTGTGTAGTCAAGTAGGATTCCGGCTGACGTTACTGAGATTGCTCTTAAAGGGAGAAGATATTAACGCCTTGCGATCAATAGAAAACACCGTAAAGGGGCATGGGATCTCCCAGAATAACCCTCGACGTGAGAATCAGCAATACTACATAGAGAATATGATGCTCTAACAGAGTATAGCTTTTATATAATTTGCACGTACCGTATGATGTCTTTGAGACTGCTATTTATAAGAAGATAGTTTGTGGTATGATATGATCAAATCTCATGACTTGCGGATCACGATTGTGGGTTTGCTTAGGATTGTTATGGAGGCAGAATTGTAGTAGGATTTTACCCTATTTGAGAGACTATCACATAATGGACTCTGCTTATGCCGAGCTGATTGAGTGGTGTCACGGTCGGTCAGGGATATACCCAGTCGCGAGCTGCTCCCATGGTCGGCCTAGGATATACTCAGGTCGCACTATGGATCGGCGAGGTCGGTGACGTAGGCAAGTGGGTCCGTAGAGATCGTGGGTGACCTGGTAGATCATGGTTATCAGGTCGTCTCGGTCGAGCTTGCCCAGGTTTACTTCTTCCTCGGTTCATATGTCACCTCGGCGTCGCCCGCCTGGCTAATCCGAGTTTGGGGTGTTTGCCACATGTAAAAATTAAGGTTTGGGCCGTTCAAATACAAATATATATATATATATATGTGTGTGTGTGTGTGTGTGTGATATCACAAACCGCTAATGGCCGAATTTTGCACTAATATATGTTTACAACTATAAAATTTGGTCTAATTTTCATGTTTTATCGCATGCTCTATGGTGTCATCAGGTGCTAAATCAACAAGTAAATTTGAATAGTTAAAATTAAATCTCAAAAAATTAGACTTTACTGTCTAACTTTTACTAATAAAAAAATAGTAAAATAAAATAATAATAATGTAGCAATACTGCTCCTACAGATTCTCAGAAGTCAAATACATGTTCAATCATAAGCCTCTCCACCTTCCCATCACTCCTGACTTTTTAATTTAAAAATATAATAAAAATAATACTCCCTCCGTCCCTAAATTGTTGTTTGGGTTAATCCGGCACACGGATTAAAAAAACTCAATTGACTTGATTATTAATATTGGAATAGTATTGAAAAAGTGTGTTGTTTCCTTTAATGCCCATGTGTATGTGGCCATAATTAAAGTAGGAAGAAAAAGTAAGGGTAAAATAGTAAAATTAATGTTCTAAAAAGGAAAGTTTCAAACAAGATAATTATTTTAGGACGGATAAAAAAGAAAAGAAAGACAATAATTTAGGGACGGAGGGAGTAATAAGTTGGATATGTACAAATGCTCAAAATTAGGACACATAGACCTAATAAAAACAGTGGTTCTGAGCAAAGAATAGCCTATATATAAACCATGAAATCTGACAAACAAGAAAAAAGAAATACCCTTTTGGTATGAGGCATAGAAAACCCTTTCATGAACTTCTAAAATCCCCTCTTTTCCATGATCAAAGCTATGGATTTTCCGGCGGCACGTCGTCGTTGTCGCTCACCGGAGATTCTCGAGCTTATTTCAATCCTTTTTGTTATGTCGTTCGCCGTCGAAGCACAACCATTCAATAGCCAAAACAACAGCTTGCCTTCACAAGATGCAGTCACAAATTTCCAGCCAAGTCTAGCGGTTGTAGTTGGGATTCTTTGTATTATGTTTGCGTTAACTTTCATCCTTCTCATCTACGCAAAGTGTTGTCACAGGCCAGCTTCTGCTCTGTTCCACAGAGATCAAAGTCAAGATGGAGGGCTTCCTCAATCAACGTCTCGTTTCTCTGGTATCGATAAAATAGTGATTGAATCGCTCCCTTTCTTTAGATTTTCGGCTCTTAAAGGCACGAGGGAAGGACTCGAGTGTGCTGTTTGTTTGTCTAAATTCGAAGACATTGAAATCCTTCGGTTGTTGCCTAAATGCAGACATGCTTTTCATATTGATTGTGTTGATCAGTGGCTTGAGAAGCACTCGAGCTGTCCGCTTTGTAGGCATAAAGTTAGCGAAGATGACGTTACTGTGTTCACTTATTCAAACAGTTTGAGGTTTTTGAGAAACCAGTCGGAGCTAAGAGAAGACTCGAATTTGGAGATTTTTGTTCAAAGGGAGGAGTCTTCGAGATTTGGGAGTGGGAGAAGCATGAGGAGATTCGAAAAGGGTAAGAAGGAAGAAGAGTTGCCTATTCAAGAAAGTGACGGAAGCGATGAAATCTTTCACAAGTTCAACCACAAGATTATTGTTTCTGATGCTGTTTTGAAGAACAGATGGAGCAGTGTGAGTTCTTCTGATCTCATGTTCTTGAAATCAGAGATGATTAATTCGATATCAAGCAATAGGTTCTCCCCTTTGAATTCAAAAACTGGGAAGTTCGCAACAGCTAAAGTGATTGAAGATGGTCACGAAGTCATCAAGATCAAGGAGGAAATGGAAAGGAAAAGGGAATTCGAGAGCAAAATAAGCCAAACCGAGATATACCCATTTCCTAGTGATTCCGCTACTAGAGGGAACTCGGGTTTTTCATCGAAGGAACTGACTCGTACCAACGACAAACGATCAATGTCAGAGATTGTAGTTCATTCAAGGTTTACAGAATTCAGCATGGCAAATAGTTGTAGTAATAGAGAATCTCAGGATAGACAGAGGAGGCTTTGGTTGCCGATTGCGCGAAGAACTGTTCAATGGTTTGCAAATAGAGAAAGAAGGCCTCCACAATCAAAGAACACAAAAGAATCATTAGATGTATAAATTGATTGATCTAATTCCCTCATGTTATTGAATTCAATAGGGACAAAGATACATTTTCTTCTTTAATTATTTCTAGAAAATTACTTTGAATATCATATTTGTAACATGAACTCCTTTCCTTTTCCTTTTCCTTTTCTCTTTTTCTTACTATATTTAGAAGAAACAGAAGTTCTGTTTGTATATGAGATTGTTAGTATTCTTAATGGTAGTTTCAAGTTCCTGAAGTTAGAAAAGCATCCATAGATAAGGGCACTTGAGAGCAAAACTAAAGGGCCGAGAACGCATGTCGTTGCGGAAGCAGAGATCCAATGACCGTAAACAAGCCGAACACCGTTCACATGCATGAACAACACTAGCCTAACACCGACCAATGCCGCAAATGTGACAGGATCCTCTATTCTAAAATGTGTTTCATTTTCTATTCCAACCGTCGGATTATTGTCACATGTACATGAGAATAAACAACATTAATTATCCCGTGATTTTTGATGCACATGTGGCGAAGATCTGACGGTTGAAATAGAAAATGGAACACCTTTTTAGAATAAAGGATCCACAAGCGACCTCTAGAGCACGAGTGCCACATCAACCGCCCAATCTGCCAAGTCATCTCGACTGTGCACCGTTGTGCACGATGTAGAATATAATGATCACGTGCAAGCAACGGTGCGCCAAGAAGCGTTCAACTTGGCATTAATTTATTTCTTCATGAAAAACTACAGAAAAAATAAGGAAAATAAAATAAAATTTAACCCTTTTCTTGTGTATTTGAGTAGTACAGAAAAGTTTGGTTAGTATCGATAACCGTTTTCTGTTGATGGAATAACTTTCCCAGAAAATGGTTTCTGCAGTGTTACTATAATTTTGTGTCACGAAAAAGTTTAATATTGAATTTTTTTTCATATATTTTCCTTGTCAGGCGAACACTTTCAAGAAAATAACTTTCCTCGATATTTTCCGTTCCTTCACTTTACTTTATTACCGAACACTTTTTTCAATAAAATTTCAAACATTCAAGGACTATGGCATAAATTTGCTTATACTCTCTCCGTCCCTTGCACATCGATTAAAAAATCACATTTGATTTGATTATTAATATTAATATTTGTTTAATTTTCCATTTTTGGCTATTTGAAATGAGTAAGATGCCAAATTTTCCCTCCTAAATTTTGAATATTTGTAAACTTTTAACATGAATTTAAATATTTTAAGTTCCCTCCAATCCATGCATGAGTCCCAAAATTAAAAACTACTCCCTCCGTTCCAGGCAAAGAGTCAACTTTTGATTTTTTTTTCTCAACTAAACTAAAATTTGACCAATAATTAACATAAATCTAGTGATTTGTACAAAATTATTAAAGTTGTAATCCATAGTATTATTAAAATTGTTTTTAATTAATAAAATTTTATTTCTTAAAATATAAGTAAAGTATGTAAATTTTTTGTTTTATTTAGTCTTATGTTGACTTCTATAAAAGGAAAGTGGACTCCTTGCCTGAAACGGAGAGAGTAATAATTAAAAGTTAAAAATGTTTTCTAAAAAAAGAAAGTTTCAAATAAGATAATTTTTTTTAAAACGGACGAAAAAAAAGGTAAGACAATAATTTAGAGACGGAAGAAGTAATTCAGAGAAGAAAAATGATAAGATTATAAGGAAAGGAACGTAGGAAAGAAGTGCAACTTGCAGACTGGTTTTGTGCATTATTGGGTTCTATGAATCAAGCAAACAAAATATTAAAAGGGTTTTCATAGTTGGAAACCCTATAGTATATGAATCTGGTTTGAGAATCAATCAATTTTACATCCACAGAATTCTGACAAACTTTTTTTTTTTTTTTTTGATGTCCTAAGGGGGCGTGGGAAGGGATCGAACCTGAGACTTCACATTCTGTGAAGCCCCAGCTCTACTACTGAATTCTGACAAACTGAAATTAACTAAGGCACAACTAGTTAAGATAATATTCGTTATGTTCCTAAATACTCCCTCGGTATTATTGTCTTGCTTTCCTCTTTTATTCGTCCCAAAATAATTGTTGTGTTTGAAAATTTTCTTTTTGGATAATACTTTTATCATTACTTTTTTTTTTTACTTTAATTATGGATCAAATGCACATGAGCATTAAAGGAAATTACACATTATATTAATATTAATAATCAAGTCAATTATTTTTTCTTAATCTATGTACTGGGTCAAACAAGACAATAATTTAGAGACGGAGGAAGTAACAGTTATGTTTTCTTTCTTTGTCAGTTCCAAAATAACTGTTGAGCTTAAAAAAAAATTTAATATTTTTACAATTTTACTCTTACTTTCCTTACTTTAATGGTGGGTTCCACTTGTACATGTGTTTTAAAGTAAAATATTACATAACATATCAATATTTATAATAAAATTAATTAATTTTTCTTAATTTGCATCAAATTAAACGACACTATTATTTAAAAACAGATGGAGTACGATTTAATATAGGAAAATTCGTAGGAACTACTTTATCAACCAAAAAAAAAAGTCGTCTATATCCTTTCCGTTTGATCTGTAGATTCCTGCCGTTGACTTTTAAGAAATGGACAACATAATTTCCCTTTTATTTTTTCGTTTTTTCCTTATTATTTATTTATTTATTATATTTAAATACCCAACAATACCCTTACCTACAACTATAAATATGTGACATGTCCCATCCATTTTCCGTCCATCCGTTTAATATAATTTGTGTGTATTGTCGGCAATGACGTTTACCGTCTACGTAAGAGATGTGTCCTCTTCCTTTGTTGTTACTCTTAGGAATCCATGGATTCAATCTTTTTTCGTCTTCTTTACTATCAAATTCATCAATTAGTCCTTCCCTTTCCCAAAAATAATCACGTTTGACAAGTCAAACACTCACCTTCAATAAGTTGAAATTTTTTGTTAGAGCATCGCTATTCACACTCTCTTTTTTACTAAGTACACTCATTTTTAAGTACACCCCCCCTAAATTGTAAACTCCTCTAAATATTAAGTACACTCCCCTCAATTAACTATTTTACCTTGTATCTTTTCCAAATTCAAACCCCAGAGATTGAATTTAATTCAACCTCTAAACCCCAGAAATGGCGGAGACGTAACCGGAGTAGTCGCAAACGACGCCGTGGAATGAGGCCGGACAGGTGGTCGGATATGGGGCTGAGGAGGGGATTTTCCATGATGCGAAGACTTTGCCGAGGGGATCCTCTCGGATCCCTTTTTTGAACTAGAGGAGTGATCGGAGTTGGTCGTCGGCGGGAGAAGACGAGGAGAGAGGAAGTAATTCAAGATCGGAGTTGGTCGTCTTCCTTCCCTCCCTCCCTCCCTCCCTTTGCTTTTCTAGTGGGTTGGGGTTGGGGTTAGGTAGAGAGACAAAGTGAAATCCACGTCACACGCCTTTGAATGTCGGACGATTCACTCACAGCGGACATGGTTGTTCAGTCATGGTTGACCGAACACTATTGGAGGTGTGATGGAGGACCACCAAGTGATGTCAATAAAGATGCAACAAGCAAGTCCAACAACAACGATCCATTGAAGATCAAGGATGGGCCAATAACAAGAGGAAGAACTAAAAGAATAAATCAAGTCTTGGCAAACCTTATTTTGCAAATACAAGATCAAACCCAAGTATCGAAGATAATTGAAGAGCCCAAAATAGTGCATGTGATTTGAGCCCACAAAAGAGAGCCCGCCAAAGGCTTCTAGAAGCCTTGTAGCCGTGTTTTGCTTAAAGGAACCCTAGGGCCGGCTGTTTTCAACCTTCTAGAAATCCTTGGCCGTGTTTCCTGATGCTTCCTTCCTTCTTTGTTCCTTTTTTGACTAGGAAAGTTATCTTATTTTATGCATGTTTTAGTTTTCCATTTTAATTAGGAATCTTATTGTTAAGCAGTTTTTTATTCCTTTCCTAGTTTGGATTTGGTAAATTAATATTCTCCTAGATTGATTAAGATTCTTGTTCAAAGCCGCGTCTTTCTTCATTGTAAAATCAAATTTTGATTAATTGAATTATTGTGAGTTTTCAACTTTTTTGTGACAAACATAGTTTGTTAGAAATGCATCAAACTTTGGATTAAGTCTGTAGTTTCTCTTAAATTCGTGGTTCCTAATTCTACATAATTAAGGGTCTCGAATCATACCAAGGTTTTTAGCTTCGTTTCTACGTAAGCTAGGGGTAAAGGTCACTTTTGATTGATTATCAAGTCCTTGGATTGTCTTCCGAGAGTTTTTTGTTTTCTTAAACGTAGGTTCCAAGTTCGTTATAACTTGTGGGTCTCGTTTGGAATCACATCAGTTGGTTTCAGAGCAAGGTTATTGATAACAATCGTTCTATCCTTATTTATTATTCTTGTTCTTAATTTCTTCGTTCCTTCAATTCATAAACCATCCTATCATCTAACCATCTTTCTGTGCCGCAGAGTATTTCTTCATTCCTTCTTCTTCAAGTCGTTCCAAGGAGGCCAAATTTTTTTTTTTTTTAAAAAGGGCAGAATTATCCCTTTTTTATTCGGCCAAGCCATTAGTAAAAAAAAAACAAACAAACAAAGAAAACGTCCTCAACGAAGCAAGACCAAAAAAAAAGGAGCTTGGGGTGTGAACTATTAGTTGTTATTGTTATTATTCTCAATTGATTCGAGAATAAAAATCGAATCCTTATTTCATAATTTTTCTTTCATAAACCCTTTCTTATTTTTTTTTCCCATAAACCCTTTTCTTTGTTTTATTAAGTTCTACGAATCTTTGAGTTTTCAAAACTTTATCTTCAAAATTGTTGTGTTCTAACTTTACTTGTTTTCCTCAAGTGTTGTAAGTGGAAAAAGGCAAAGAGTGATGAGCACATAAGAGGGGAGGTAAAAGCTAATTTTTGAGTGATACACGAGTGTTTAAAATTTTGAGAGATACGCGTAAAGGAATGTGTGATGTCTTCCAAAAAAAAAAAATCATGTCTCAAGATAAAGCAAAAGGTGTAGATGAAGGAGATGGTGTGAACAAACCTAGTGGGATGTCTATGGAGGATTTGTTGGGAGAGATGAGGAGGATCATGAAGGAGGAAATATGGAGAATTAATGAGAGGATTGATAATGAGCGTGTTCGTCAAGAACCACCACCTCGTGATCATGTGAGAAAGAGAGTGGGGAGATATAGGTAACCTTTAAAAGAAGATGAGTGGATGGAGGAGGATGAACCACCAAGGAGATTACCTAGGAGAGAATTTAGAGAGGAGAATAGAAGGGTGGGAATTATAAAACTGAAAATCCCTTCTTTTCAAGGGAAAAGTGATCCCGAGGGTTATCTTGAGTGGGAAAGGAGAGTGGAGATGATCTTTGATTGCTATAACTACACGGAAAGGAATAAGGTGAGAATGGCGGCGATTGAATTCACCGACTATGCTCTTGTGTGGTAGGATCAATTGGTGAGTTCTAGGAGGAGGAATCGTGAGAGAGAGGTCGAAACATGGGGAGAAATGAAGGCTATTATGAGGAAACGATTTGTTCCCAGTTACTTCTATAGGGAGACTTGTCAAAAGCTTCAAGCTTTGACACAAGGGACAAAATTGGTTGATGAGTACTTTAAGGAGATGGAGATGTATATGATACGAGCTAATATTCAAGAAGATGAGGAAACTACTATGGCTCGATTTCTGAATGGCCTTAACAAAGAAATTGCTAATATGGTTGAATTGCAGCATTATGTGTAGTTGGAGGAGATGGTTCATACGGCCATGAAAATTGAAAGACAACTCAAGAAGAGGACGAGTTCTTACTCCAAAACCTATACTTCCAACTATCCAACCCAAAGCAAGTTTAAAGGAGATAGATCAAAGCCAAGCACTTTCATGCCTTCCAAACCTCAAGTTAATGTTCCAAAACCTAGGGATGAGGGAAAAAATAAGAGTGCTTCTTCTTATTCTACTTCTACACCTTCTCGTACCATAAAGTGCTTTAAGTGCCAAGGTTTGGGGCACAAAGCCAATGAGTGTCCAAATAAAAGGGTCATGATTATCCAAAATGATGGGGAGGTGCTATCCGAAGAAAAGAGTGATGAGGAGGAAGTGGTAGAGTGGGATGTCGAGGAAGGCTATGCATTAGTGGTGAAACGTTCTCTTAAAACTCATGTGGTGATAGATGAAGACCAATTGCAAAGGGAGAATATTTCTCACACTAGATGTTTGGTGAATGGGAGAGTGTGTACGATGATTGTTGATGGAGAGAGTTGTACCAATGTGGCTAGCATAGAGATGGTAGAAAAACTAAATTTAATCACCTTTAAGCACCCTAATCCATACAAGCTGCTATGGCTCAATGAGTGTGGTGAGTTGAGGGTAAACAAACAGGTGATGGTTAATTTCTCTATTGGGGGTATAAGGATGAGGTGTTGTGCGATGTTGTGCCTATGCAAGCTAGTCATCTATTGTTGGGTCGACCATAGCAGTTTGATCGAAAAGTTTCTTTTGATGGTTACTCCAACAAATACTCTTTCAAGTATGGAGGAAAAATCGTTGTTATCACTCCCTTATCTCCACAAAAAGTAAGGGAAGATCAAGTGAGGATGAGTGAATCAAGAAGAAAAAGTGTGAGAGAAAGAGAAAGAAAAAGGAGAGCTTGAGAGAAATAGAGAGGGAGAGAGAGAAGGTGAAAGAGAGAAAAAAGAAAGTGAGAGTGTGAGAGAAAAGAAAAAGAGTGAAAAAATATAATTCGGTGACAAAAATGAGTGGAGGGGGAAAAAGGAGAGTTTCTATGCAAAGTGTGGTGAGCTCAAGAGGGCATTGGAGAAAAAAAGTGAGGTGTTTGTCTTAGTCTACAAAGAGTCAGTTTTTAATACTAATGATGTAACATCTTCTCTTCCAAGTTTTGTTGTAACTTTGTTGCAGGAAATCGACGAGGTGTTTCCTCAAGAAGAACCAAGTGGTCTCCCACCACTTAGTGGAATTGAGCATCAAATTGACATTATACCCGGTGCGGTCATTCCAACTCAACCGGCATATAGATTCAATCCCCAAGAAACTCAAGAAATCTAAAGACAAGTTGAGGAGTTGTTGTGACGACCCGAAGTCATCACCTGCTTCTCAATACAACCAAATAAACTCTTAACTAGTAGCGGAAAGAATTAATAAGAGTGTTTCCTTAAAAACACCAATTCTCATATATAACAAAATCTGATACAACTCGATCGAAACCCAAATATTACAAAACCACTTCTATCAACCAATCACTAGGCTCGCTGAGATACCCCACCCCGCAGCTAGCCACGCTTCCGCTGTGCACTCTGATCAAATCAAATCAAACCTGCAAAACTCAAATAACTGGTGTGGGGTAAGCTTGTGAGCCCAGCAAGGGAGGGGATATACAATACCACAGAATAAAACGAAGACAAACGATTCAAATACAATTTTTCCCATGAAGTTAAACTATGGACAATAACTCATAAATCAATAAAATCATGCTATTGGCAAATCAACGTTCAAAGAACAGAACACGGTATACATGTTCGAAGCATCAAAATATACTGCTCAATCATATATCACAGTCTAGTATACTATTGGGCTCGGGTTCAGTGGCAAAACAATAACTGAATCAACCATTGGCACCCAATCATTTGAGCCCACCAACTCATAAACAATAACAATAACAAACTGGCTCCCTGAGACCGACACATCGACTAGTATCAGTAAACTATTCCACATTATCATGATTTTAATCAAATCATGATATATCAATGTAAATCAATATAAACGCATTATTTTGAAATTTATTTGATAAACAAGATGGAATGATAGTAATAATTTATATTTGAAAACCAGATATTTTTAGGAAGACGATCACGTGATCAAACTGACACAAAATCAATACTGTATAGTCTCCCTTACCTAAAAATCAAGATAAAACCCAATACCGAAAATCATTGGTCTAACGTCAAGTTCCCCGATATAATTGATTTACATCTCAAGCATGTCGACCCTACGGAGTCGGTTCGTCAAAACACCCAAGCATCGCGAACCAAATCGACATCATACCCAAAATATAAAGTGTCGGGTTTAATATCGGAGAGAGGGACAGATGTATAATTTTTTGTATGAAAACCCCATGAAAATCTATCCTATTTATAGGCCTAGAGATTCTTTGCCATTAAGTAACTCATCAGGTGAGTCAGTAGTCCAAGCACGAGGTGGCGACGTAAGAGAAAACACCAAATGATGACTCATCAAAATGAATTATGAGTCAATACATAAGTACGAGGTGTCAGCACAGAGAAAGCCACCCAAATGATGACTCATCATTCTTATCCAACTTCATATCTATCCATTTTCATCCTTATCCAATCTTGATCCTATCTAGTTGTTTGATCTTATCCTATTTCGCTCTTATCCACTTTCATACTTATCCATTTTCGTACTTATCCAAATTCATACTTATCTAATCTTTGATCTTATCCATTAGTGATCTTATCCAATCTTATCCTTATCCATTTTTTCGTACTTATCCTCTTGTGATGCTTATCCAAATTAATCCTAAAAAGTCACTAAACAATTCAGGATATTTCTAAAACCCAATTAAAGTATTAACACACTTAATAATCAAGGAAAAAAGGTACGGGGTCTCATAGTTGTTGTCCAAAGGTAAGGTTTGAGAAAGTATGAGCCCTTGTTTGGTGCCCGTCATTGTGGTGCCCAAGAAAAATGGAGAGTGGAGGATGTGCACCGATTGTTATGCAGTAAACAAGATAACGGTAAAATATCGCTATCCTATCCCTAGGCTAGATGATATGCTTGATATGTTGCATGGTGCTATAATCTTCACGTAAATTGACCTTAAAAGTGAATACCATCAAATTAGAATTAAAGAGGGTGATGAATGGAAAACCGCTTTTAAAACTAAGTTTGGTTTATAGGAGTGGTTAGTCATGCCTTTTGGTCTTACCAATGTACCTAGTACTTTTATGAGATTGATGAATCATGTGTTGCGTGAGTTCATTAATAAGTTTGTTGTGGTGTATTTTGATGATATCTTGATTTATAGTCGTAGCATGGAAGAACACTTAATCCATTTGCGTCAAGTTATGGAAACTTTGAAAAAGGAGTCTTTGCATGCTAATCTGAAAAAGTGCTCCTTTTGCATGGAAAAGCCGTGTTCCTTGGTTTCATTGTGAGTGATAATGGAATTGAGGTTGATAATGAGAAGATCAAGACCATTCAAGAGTGGCCTACCTCAAAAATTGTGACGGAAGTACGAAGTTTTCATGGTCTTGCTAGCTTCGTTTTATAAAAGACTTTAGTAGCATAGCCGCACGATTGAATAAATTGGTCAAAAAGGAAGTAAAATTTCATTGGAGTGAGAAACAATAAAAAGCTTTTGATCTTCTCAAAGAAAAATTGTCTAGTTCACCAATTCTTGCTTTGCCTAATTTTGATTGTGCTTTTGAACTTGAGAGTGATGCATCTGAAATAAGTATAAGGGCTGTTTTGATACAAAATAGAAAACCTATTGCTTATTTTAGTGAAAAACTGAAAAATACAATTGAATTATCCAACATATGACAAAGAGTTGTATGCATTAGTTAGAGCACTTGAAACTTGGCAACATTATTTTTGGCCTAAAGAGTTCATAATTCACACCGATGTCAAGTGGGTAGAATTCATTGATGGATTTCCATATGTGATTAAGTATAAAAAGGGAAAATATAACATTGTAGCCGATGCTTTGTCTAGGTGATATACTTTGATTACCATGTTAGAATCTAAACTTCTTGGATTTGATTTTATTAAAGAATTGTATGCTCATGATTCTGATTTTGATACTATCTTTGTTGCATGTGAGCATGTTGGTTTTGATAAATTCTATAGACATGATGGGTTCCTATTAATAAACAAATTTTTCATTCCTCAATGTTCTATTCGTGAATTACTTGTGTGTGAAGCTCATGGTGGAGGATTGATGGGACACTTTTGTATTACCAAGACTTTAGATGTGCTAAAATAGCACTTCTTTTGGCCCCACATGAGGCATGATGTTGAAAAGGTGTGCGGAAATTGTGAGACTTGCAAACAAGCAAAGTCAAAAATTGCCCTTCATGGGTTGTATAAACCATTGCCCTTTCTTGGTGAACCTTGGATAGATATTTCCATGGATTTTGTGCTTGGTTTGCCTAGGTCTAGGAGTGGTAAAGATTCTGTTTTTGTGGTAGTAGACAAATTTTCAAAAATGGCACACTTTATTGCATGTCATAAAACGGATAATGCATCTCATGTTACTGATTTATTCTTTAAAGAAATTGTTCGTTTGCACGGGGTTCCACGTACCATTGTGAGTGATAGGGAAGTGAAATTTTTGAGTCTCTATTGGCGTGTTCTTTGGAGTAAATTGGGCACAAAGTTGTTATTTTTTACCGCTTAATATCCATAAACCGATGGTCAAACAGAGCTCATTAATAGGACCTTGTCACAACTATTACGAACTATTGTCCAAAAGAACTTGAAAGGTTAGGAGGAGTGTTTACCTTTTGTTGAGTTTGCATATAATCGTCATGTTCATTCTGCTACTCATTATTCACCTTTCGAAATTGTCTATGGTTTTAATCCTCTTAGTCTACTTGATTTATTGCCTATACCCGTGGATTAAACAACGAGCCTTGATGGGAAGGCCAAAGCAAAGTTGATTCAAGAATTGCATGAAAAGGTGAAGCAAAATATTGAGAGGAGGACCGAGCAATATGTAAAACAAGTAAACAAGGGAAGGAAACAAGTGATCTTTGAACCCGGTGATTGGGTGTGGTTGCACCTAAGGAAAGAGAGATTTCCTTCTAAGAGGAAGTCCAAGCTTCAACCAAGGGGTGATGAACTATTTCAAGTGATAGCAAGGATCAATGATAATGCCTACAAGCTTGATTTACCCGGTGAGTATGATAATATAAATGCATCTTTCAATGTTAGTGACTTGTCTCCTTTTTATGTAGGTGATGAAGCTGATTTGTGAACAAATCCTTTCAAAGAAGGAGGGAATGATGGAGGACCCCCAAGTGATGTCAACAAAGATCCAACAAGCAAGTCCAACAACAATGATCCATTGAAGATCAAGGATGGGCCAATAACATGAGAGTTAAAAGAAGGGGTGAATTACAGGCCGGTCCCTTTTTCAACATTTGTAATCGCTCCAGTCCACTCATTTTTTTTTAAATCGAAAAAGGTATTTTTGGGGCGAAAAGACGATTATGTCATTAATAAAAGAAAAATACGCGTGCATCAGTAACCCAAGGCATCGCGATGAGTAATCCAAGGCATCGCGTGGGTTAATCATCGCGATGAGCAACCAAGGCATCGCGATGAGCAACAAAGGCATCGCGATGAGCAACCAAGACACCGTTTGAATTCAACCGCTAGAGGGGACTTGATTTTCGTTTACCTTTCGGAGGCGTTGCCCCTGAACTCCCACGAGGGACACTGTCCCCTTGACCCCTGCGATCTGACCGGGAAGGTCGATCCCCTTTGCGTTGCCCAGCATACTGCGATTGGCGAATTAAAGGCATCCTGATGCCCAATTTAAGGCATCCCAAAGCTCAATTTAATATAATATCAAAATCGACCAAAATTGTTGTTTTTGGTTGGAAAATTTACATACAAACATGGTATTGACTTCCTCTAACAGTATGATATTAATATTGTACAAAATTCAAACTCAAATCATTGATTACAGTCTCAAAATCAGTCCAAGAACATCTCCCTCTATTTTCGGACAGCACACTGCCAAGCTCGATTTGGATCTCGAAAATAGTATTTTTTTTGGTAGAAAAATTGTGCACAAATATAGTACTAAGTTAGGATAATAATATGAGATTGATTTTAAACAAATTCGAAGTTTAAAACATAGATTAAAGTGGCCAAAACAGCTCAAGAACAAAGAAAAACGAGATGAACTCAAAAAATTCAAATTTGATCAAATTGTGATTAAATTCGTGTTCTATGCATGAAAATTGATACCCAAACATAAGGAAAAACTATATTAACAACATGAAATCATTTATTCATCAATTCGAACCTCAAATCTGAAGCAACGATGTTGTTGAGGGCATTTTAGGAAAAAAATTCTCAAAGTGCCTTTTAGCGGTTAAAAAAAAATTGACTGGAGAGAAAAAAATTTCAGAATGTGAACCTGTCACGCCCCGACCCGAAATCCTATACGGACTCCCGAGTCGGTGCGTGGTCTAAATTCTGTAACAATAATTAGCAGTGAAAGTTCTGCTAAAAATTGGAGCTCATCTATATTCTCAAGCCAACATCTTATATATTACTGTCTCGAGTCATTGATCTCGAAACATCTTATAACAATTTGATCAGAGTTACACAGCTGGGTGTAATGGGATGACAACTTGTGCCAACTACTAATCAGACATACATAGCTATGCCACGTAACCTTAGCAAACGTATTTATCCCATCGCTACATAGCTCTATAGAGCTATTGTCCTGAACAGCATCTCAACAAATCCCTTCTCGTATATCCCACGCCGTTTGCTCTATCTCGCTACCAACCTCGGAAAACAAACAAACACAGAGTGAGTCGAAGACTCAGCAAGTTACTAAATGCAATTACATGGCATGTGATCATGCAGCATGTCAACACAAGATATAACAATGCTTTACATCTAATCTCAGTTAAAAGCAATATATCACAATAGCAAATAATTCCATATGCATGATAGGCTCAGCTGCCGCCAACTGTCCTATACCAGTTGGAGACCGCGACCACCTCATAAATATGAAAACACATTATAATACCATGCAATATCAGAGGCTCAACAGCCGCCAACCGTCCCATACCATTTGGAGACCACGACCAACCGACATACATGGTTAACATATAACAGATATCTTACAGTACTCTTATAAATGTCGAGATATGCCTCACATCCTTCTTTACTTTCCATCATTACTTTTCTTGTCTGTACATGTGCTGCCATTGCAGTGCAAGTTCCTGAATAAAAACCTTTACTTGTTTCATGGGCAGCTCCACCTCTACGGGTAGCCCTTTCCTCATGACTGGTACCATGGGTGGCTCCACCTCAACGGGTAGCCCTTTCCCCTGCGTCTAATTGTCGTTATTTACTGACGACAATCAGGATCGTAGTATGCCAATGTTGCCTTATTGGTTACGAGAGTGGGACTACCTTCTACCATGGCCAATGGTAGGACCATTACTTGTCCACGGTTTTCACCGCGCATCATGATTTTCATAATGTATAACTTGTCCACGGTTTTCACCATGCATCATGATTTTCATCATGTATAACTTGTCCACGGTTTTCACCGTGCATCATGATTTGTATCATGTATTTCATGCATCAATACATTCCCCAGTAATTACTGCTGGTTCTCATTATCATAAACAAGTAGATGTTTACTTGCTATCATGCTTTAATTTTATGAACAAGTAGGTGTTTACTTGTATTAATCTTATGCTCATATATACAAAATATTTACTTCTAGTGCATGTTAACATATCACATATCATTATGATCAAGCAGATGTTTACTTGCCATTAATTATTCTGAGCACATTACTGGTCTCATATACATGTCATTTACTCTTTACACATATCATTATGGTCAAGTAGATGTTTACCTGCCATTAATTAGTTTGTCGTAGTGCTTGTTAATACTAAGCACAGTACTAGTCACATACACATGCTATTATTCTTTGCATATACCATATCACATGTCATAGCCCTTAACATTTATCTGTAAGCAGCTATCATTACTTTACTAAACTATCTTTGTTCCTGTTTTACAATAGATCCCATTACTATCATCATATTAACCATTATTTGTGACGTGATACTTTGTATCCCGTACGCATTTCATGTCCACTTCACTGTATGTCATAGTATTTATAACATTATAACGTTATTAATGTGTCTCTTTAATATTTTAGGGACACTTCATATAGTACCCACTAATCATATCACTTGCTAATAACTAGTACATATATGATCATGACATGAGACTATCTTTAGTTTATCATGCATATACTTTAAAATAGGAGGGGGTTAGTAACTTACCTCCTTTTTGAAAGGATTCTCTTATTAAATATATCGCTCCCACAGAGTTGGTTCGTCCAGACTTTTGAGCAACCATTTATCCCAAGCACGTGTTACTTTTACAAATAGTATATGAACTACTTGTCTTTTATAGCATGAGAACTATTTTTAGTCTATCATGCAATATTTAAAAACGAGGGTTTAGTAACTTACCTCTAGCGCTTTTCCTTAATTAAACTTTACCCGAAAATGATCTACTCATCGAACACATCGTTTCTACGAAAATCGGTTTATCCAAATTCTGAGTGGTTGAGCATCAAACGAGCCTCGCCGGAAATGATCTACTCGTCAAACACGTCGTTTCTACGGAAATCAATTTATCCAAATTATGAATACCCGAGCACCAAATGAGCCTCACACCCGAGAAAAGTGAAAGAAGTGTGTGTTTTAGTGTGTTGTGTGTGAAAAGTATATGAACAACAAGGATTTTCAAGCCCTTTATATAGGCCTAAGGTAAGCAAGTGAGTCACCATAGCAGCTGCCACATGTCGAGCCCACAACGACGACTCATCAAATCATAGCACGAGGTGTCGTAACAAGAGAAATCCTTAAATGATGACTAATCATTCTTGTTGATGAGTCAATACTTAAGCATGAGGTGTCATCACAAGAAAAAACTTCAACATGAGGACTTATCTAGCCAAGCACGAGGTGTTAAATTTATCCGATTTCATCTTTATCCACTTGTTTGATCTTATCTTGTTTTGATCTTATCCTTTCTTTTTTCTTTCTTATCCTTTCGTGATACTTATCCAACTTCCAATCTTATCCAAATTTTTTGTCTTCTAGTGCCCAAGACATATCCAAATAAATTTTAAAAAAAATCCCAAAGGACTCTAGAATGATTCTAATACCCGATATAAGATAAAATAAAGTCGGGGTCTTACATCATCCCTACCTTAAAAGAATTCGTCCTCGAATTCTTTGCTACCTTGTCATATATCAACCCTATAGATTCTAAATTATAGAATACTCAGGTTCAATTGTCTTTTTCCTAACAAGTAGATTTTCCCTTACTTACTAGCATCATATCTATGCAAATTGACTCATAACTATAGTCGTTCATCATCTTGTAAGCAAACTATTCCATAACTCTTATATAACGAAAGCTTATCATATAAAGCTATTCCAGAAGAGAAGATACTAACATACATATACTACTGATAAAACTATTATGTTAAGATTTTAACATAACATTTATATGTCACACATTATCATTTAATTTGGTAGCAGTATTAGTCAATTACTATTCTATATGCTATCAACCTAGTCCATTGACGGATATCTTTTGGCAACCAATTCAGGGGCCCATCTGAAGCAGTTTCCAACAGCTTCCGTCACAAGGGCGTCAGGGTAAATAACATTTAGCAAATATGCCCTTGAAACTAGTCTCATGTACAATTTATCATATGAACAAGCAAATGTAATGTATGAATGCAAAATATCTCAAGTAATATCCATATATACTCTTATATTCACATATGAAGAAATATTTTCTTTCGCCGTATTCTGCCTACGTCCCTATACCTGTGTACACTACTATCTACCGCTTGTGGTTCCTTTCTTCTTATGATCATCCATATCATTTTCAATCTTATAGGCACGATCCATTGCTATTTGGTAGCTGATAAGTTCTAACAAATGGAGTCATCTCCTGTACTCCGTTTTTAAATCCCTTTACAAACCTATAATCTTTCTCCTCCTTACTTGGTACTAAGTGAGTACAATATTTTTCCTAACCGGTAAATTTTGCCAAGTATTAAGCGATCGTCATATCTCCTTGCTCTAAGTTTAGGAATTTTGTTTCTTTCCCGTCCTGAACTACTATTGGGATGAGTTATCTTCTAAACTTTTCCAATTTTTTTTTCTAGTATGCGGTACATACCCATATTCCAAATATTCCTAAATCACTTGCCATCAATACTTGGCGGCTTCTTCTAACTCCAATACCGCAATCTTACTCAACCTTTATCACTGCATCTTAATGCAGTGAAAATCTTCTCCTCTATCCACCTCTCAATTCTTACTGAGTCAGGTAACTTCAGGGTTTTCATGTTCAAAACCTTTCTAGACCTTTAATATGTTCTCTATTTCTAACCTCGAGTTGTGCCTTAGCTTCTCCTTAGGTGCCTGATTCCCTTTACCGAGTCAATTCATTTCTACCATCATTCTAGTAAATACTTGGAACATGATCATAAGTCTCTCTAGCAAGACTAGTTTCATCCTTAATTGTATTTAGTACAGTGTCTAGTTTCCACTATTACGGACAACAACACACGAACACTCAATTGCTAAAATCTTATCCCCACAACCCACCTAAACTGAGATTCCTATCCTGGCGAATAGCTAACTTAAGCTCTGATACCAATTGTCACGCCCCAACCCAAAATCCTATACGGACTCCCGAGTCGGTGCGTGGTCTAAATTCTGTAACAATAATTAGCAGTGAAAGTTCTGCTAAAAATTCGAGCTCATCTATATTCTCAAGCCAACATCTTATATATTACTGTCTCGAGTCATTGATCTCGAAACATCATATAATAACTTGATCAGAGTTACACAGCTGGGTGTAATGGGATGACAACTTGTGCCAACTACTAATCATACATACGTAGCTATGCCACGTAACCTTAGCAAACGTATTTATCCCATCGCTACATAGCTCTATAGAGCTATTGTCCTGAACAGCATCTCAACAAATCCCTTCTCGTATATCCCACAGCGTCTGCTCTATCTGCTTACCAACCTCAGGAAAACAAACAAACACAGAGTGAGTCGAAGACTCAGCAAGTTACTAAATGCAATTACATGGCATGTGATCATGCAGCATGTCAACACAAGATATAACAATGCTTTACATCTAATCTCAGTTAAAAGCAATATATCACAATAGCAGATAATTCCATATGCATGATAGGCTCAGCTGCCGCCAACCGTCCCATACCAGTTGGAGACCGCGACCACCTCATAAATATGAAGACACATTATAATACCATGCAATATCAGAGGCTCAACAGCCGCCAACCGTCCCATACCAGTTGGAGACCACGACCAACCGACATACATGGTTAACATATAACAGATATCTTACAGTACTCTTATAAATGTCGAGATATGCCTCACATCCTTCTTTACTTTCCATCATTACTTTTCTTATCTGTACATGTGCTGCCATTGCAGTGCAAGTTCCTGAATGAAAACCTTTACTTGTTTCATGGGCGGCTCCACCTCTACGGGTAGCCCTTTCCTCATGACTGGTACCATGGGTGGCTCCACCTCAACGGGTAGCCCTTTCCCCTGCGTCTAATTGTCGTTATTTACTGACGACAATCAGGATCGTAGTATGCCAGTGTTGCCTTATTGGTTACGAGAGTGGGACTACCTTCTACCATGGCCAATGGTAGGACCATTACTTGTCCACGGTTTTCACCGCGCATCATGATTTTCATCATGTATAACTTGTCCACGGTTTTCACCATGCATCATGATTTTCATCATGTATAACTTGTCCACGGTTTTCACCGTGCATCATGATTTTTATCATGTATTTCATGCATCAATACATTCCCCAGTAATTACTGCTGGTTCTCATTATCATAAACAAGTAGATGTTTACTTGCTATCATGCTTTAATTTTATGAACAAGTAGGTGTTTACTTGTATTAATCTCATGCTCATATATACAAAATATTTACTTCTAGTGCATGTTAACATATCACATATCATTATGATCAAGCAGATGTTTACTTGCCATTAATTATTCTGAGCACATTACTGGTCTCATATACATGTCATTTACTCTTTACACATATCATTATGGTCAAGTAGATGTTTACCTGCCATTAATTAGTCTGTCGTAGTGCTTGTTAATACTAAGCACATTACTAGTCACATACACATGCTATTATTCTTTGCATATACCATATCACATGTCATAGCCCTTAACATTTATCTGTAAGCAGCTATCATTACTTTAATAAACTATCTTTGTTCCTGTTTTACAATAGATCCCATTACTATCATCATATTAACCATTATTTGTGACGTGATACTTTGTATCCCGTACGCATTTCATGTCCACTTCACTGTATGTCATAGTATTTATACATTATAACGTTATTAATGTGTCTCTTTAATATTTTAGGGACACTTCATATAATACCCACTAATCATATCACTTGCTAATAACTAGTACATATATGATCATGGCATGAGACTATCTTTAGTTTATCATGCGTATACTTTAAAATAGGAGGGGGTTAGTAACTTACCTCCTTTTTGAAAGGATTCTCTTATTAAATATATCGCTCCCACAGAGTTGGTTCGTCCAGACTTTTGAGCAACCATTTATCCCAAGCACGTGTTACTTTTACAAATAGTATATGAACTACTTGTCTTTTATAGCATGAGAACTATTTTTAGTCTATTATGCAATATTTAAAAACGAGGGTTTAGTAACTTACCTCTAGCGCTTTTCCTTAATTAAACTTTACCCGAAAATGATCTACTCATCGAACACATCGTTTCTACGGAAATCGGTTTATCCAAATTCTGAGTGGTTGAGCATCAAACGAGCCTCGCCGGAAATGATCTACTCGTCAAACACGTCGTTTCTACGGAAATCAGTTTATCCAAATTATGAATACCCGAGCACCAAATGAGCCTCACACCCGAGAGAAGTGAAAGAAGTGTGTGTTTTAGTGTGTTGTGTGTGAAAAGTATATGAACAACAAGGATTTTCAAGCCCTTTATATAGGCCTAAGGTAAGCAGGTGAGTCACCATAGCAGCTGCCATATGTCGAGCCCACAACGACGACTCATCAAATCATAGCACGAGGTGTCGTAACAAGAGAAATCCTTAAATGATGACTAATCATTCTTGTTGATGAGTCAATACTTAAGCATGAGGTGTCATCACAAAAAAAAACTTCAACATGATGACTTATCTAGCCAAGCACGAGGTGTTAAATTTATCCGATTTCATCTTTATCCACTTGTTTGATCTTATCTTGTTTTGATCTTATCCTTTCTTTTTTCTTTCTTATCCTTTCGTGATACTTATCCAACTTCCAATCTTATCCAAATTTTCTGTCTTCTAGTGCCCAAGACATATCCAAATAAATTTTTAAAAAAATCCCAAAGGACTCTAGAATGATTCTAATACCCGATATAAGATAAAATAAAGTCGGGGTCTTACAGAACTGGCCAGCAATTTCCTGCTAAAAAAATGAATCAAGTCTTGGCAAGCCTTATTTTGCAAATACAAGATCAAGCCCAAGCATGTGAGATAATTGAAGAGCCCAAAATAGTGCATGTGATTGAAGCCCACGAAAGAGAGCCCACCAAAGGCTTCTAGAAGCCTTGTAGCCGTGTTTTGCCTAAAGGAACCCTAGGGCCGGCCGTTTTCAACCTTCTAGAAGTCCTTGGCCGTGTTACCTAAGCTTCCTTCCTTCCTTCTTTATTCCTTTTTTGACTAGGAAAGTTATCTTATTTTAAGTATGTTTTAGTTTTTCTTTTTAATTAGGAATCTTATTGTTAGACAGTTTTTTATTCCTTTCCTAGTTTGAATTTGGTAAATTAATATTCTCCTAGATTGATTAGGATTCTTGTTCAAAGCCTATACATGCGTCTTTCTTTATTGTAAAATCAAATTTTGATTAATTGAATTATTGTAAGTTTTCAACTCTTTTGTCACAAACATAGTTTGTTAGAATTGCATCAAACTTTGGATTAAATTTGTGGTTTCTCTTAAATTCGTGGTTCTTAATTCTACATAATTAAGGGTCTCAAATCATACCAAGGTTCTTAGCTTCGTTTCTACGTAAGCTAGGGGTTAAGGTCACTTTTGATTTATTATCAAGTCTTTGGATTGTCTTCCACGAATTTTTTTTCTTAAACGTGGGTTCCAAGTTCATTATAACTTGTGTGTCTCGTTTGGAATCACATCAGTGTGTTCGATCAGTACCAACCTAACACCTTTAAAGGTGTTCGGTTGGTACTGACTGAACATCACTAAAGGTGTTCGGTCAGTAGTAATCAAACACACTTAGGGTTGAAATTTATAAGGGCAAATAGGTTAAATTTTATAATAGTATTTTTGTAATAATCGAAGGAGGTGTACTTAGTAAAAATGGAGGATGTGAATAGTGATTCTCTTTTTGTTATAGTACCTTTGCTTTCAGGTATTTCTAATAATTTGTACTCCCTCCGTTCCTAAATAATTGTCATGTTTTCATTTTTTGTCCGTTCCAAAATAACTGTCCAGTTTCTAAATTTTCCTTTTTGGAAAAATACTTTTAATACTTTACTCCCTCCGTTTAAGCAACGAGTCCACTATAGTCTTTTGAAATGTTTCACTCAAATAATCCACTTTAAAATATTATTTTTTACAATCTCTATAAAACTTTCAACTTTACCTCCTTCATATGATATAAACATCTTAAGTATGCTAAAATATTTTTGTAATTATAATCAACTCCAATAGTACTTATATACTTTAATTATTAAACTTTTCAAACGTAAACTCTTTAGGTGGAACAGATAGGGTTTCTATACTTTTCTTGTTACTTTAATGATGGATCTCACTTGTACATGAGTTTTAATGCAGTCCTTAAGGGGTGGCCTAGAGTTAGGCTTCACAAAATGTAAGCTTACAGGTTCGATCTTTTTCTACACCCCTTAAGGACACAAAAAAAAAAAAAAAAAAACATGAGTCTTAATGCAAAAAAACATAATATTTCAATATTTAAATAGTCAATTTTTTTTTTTTAATCTATGTACTGAGCCAAACAGAACAATTATTTAAGAGTGAGTATTAAAATGACAATCTTTTGCTATTGCACATAAGAGATAATCATGTTTTTGTGAAGAAAGAGAAAAAAAAAATTTAATGGAAGCTTATAGGTTAAATTTGGAAATAAGTCTTTTTACGGAACAAACTAAAATATAAAGTGAGACTACTTTTTCAGAATGAAATAGTACTACATTAGGAAATAGAAACAAGCACAAAAATGCCTTTCAAGTATCCTCTCGACTATAAATTGAGCCAAAGCTAAGCTACATGAGACTAGGTTTAAGCTTCTAGATTAAAAACATGACTCAAGTTTGACTCGTTTATTCGTAAGCTAAACGAGTCAAACAAGTCTGTGCGACCAGTCAAGCTCACTCATCGATCCGTTCACGAGAACAGTATCATTGTGTTGAGTGATCAAACTATTCAAGTTTAACTCGATAAAAACTTTCACTCAACTCAACTCAACTCAGACCAGTCCACCCTATTCTTGGCTGTGCCTCATTGTCCTTTGATGCCTTTTCTGTATTCTTTACTCACAAGCATGGATAATCTAAAGCATTAGTTTTGTTGGATTATAGTTCATGCATCAGAGAAAAGAATCAAAATGAGGTGGTCTGATCTAGATTCCCACAATGAGGATGAAGACTAGCTCAGTGGCTCAACCTAAAAAATGGTGACTTTGCTCCTCCGCGAGCTAGCACGTGAGCAACAGCCAAACACATTGCCGCCCAATTGAGCCACCAACCACAAATACTGATCAAGGCTCGGCAGCTCAACCAGTGAATTGAGGCTGGCCTTCTTCAACCACTCGAACCACCAACCACAAACTTTGACCAACTTGACTCGCTGGTTTATTACTAGCTTGTTTAACAACTGCATAGAGCAACAATTTCTTCGCCCGAAGTCCCAATGAACTTCATATGAGCAAGAGTATAATAACAACAATAACAAAAGAACATTTGATTCGCGGGAAAACTGGTTAGCTGGGGATCATGTTATACATTTATATTGAAAAGGAAGATTATCAAATTCAGGGTGAAGAAGGGAAAAAGAAAAAATATTAAGAAAGAAAAGATCTCACTCATTTACATGTATACGATATATACAGAAATAGGAAAATATTAAAGAAAATCAAAATATACGTGGGCTGATATAAAAATCGGGTGGAAAGCCAAACCTCTATGCTCTGTTGAATTTGAGTCGTGTGCCTAAGATTATTCACCTCACCACTTAATTGTGCCGGGAGGAATGACTCCAGTTTGAAAACTAGTCCGAGAATATCCTCCTCTACCAGTCCTCCAGCCATTCTGGAGTGTTGAGTTCCTCCAAGTCTCGAACTGGCGAAACTAAAGGAGCTAAGCTTTCCTCAGGATGGCTTTCGAGATACTGATTTGCACGAGTAATAATCTCCTGCGGAACAGGACAGCTTCGATCTCTGATACCATCCCAATCAATGCCACTGAACCACAGATGACTTCTAACAGAGTCAGCACCTTCACTTCCAAGTCTTCTGTCTTCATCAACTACAAGCAACTGGGGAAAAACCATGTTACTACACAGAAGCCGAGGAGAGAAAATATCCAAGTTATGAAGTAGAGAATGGTAGAGATATACACCTTCGTGATGAGATCCACGACCACCGGACTGAAAGTTTCTGGAAGAGTGAGTTGGCCTTTGGCAATCTTGGCAAATGTGTCGAGCTCACTCTGTCTCCATGACCCAAAAGGCATTTCACCTTGTAACATGAAGTAGATTAATACTCCCAATGCCCACCTGCCGAAGTAAAAGAGAAACCAACATTTGAAAAGGATGTTTCAAAAGCCCATAGAGAGGCTGGAGCTAATATGTTCGCGTTAATACAGCATTTAAGAAAATTAGCAACAAAAGTCATTGATTTTTATGTTGTTACATGTAACATGTTTTTACAAAAACACGGACACACAGTCTCCCAGAAAACTGAGTTTCAATTTGAAAGTAAAACTTTTTAAGGAAATTTTCTTAAATTTGCACCTAGTTTCAAAGAGATGTCACTTTCAATGTCGCACAGCAATAACAAAAGAAAAGGGAGTGAAAATCATTTTACAACATCGAAATTGAGAAGGCCCAACACTGCCAAATTCTATGGGTAAGACCAACACGTCACGCACTATACACTCTCTCTCTCTCTCTCAATCTCCCATTCACACAGAGATACACACACAAACAGTCTATAAAGAGCATCAGAGTTTACCAGTCAGCAGCAAGACCATGGCCTTTTCCTTGGACTATTTCCGGAGCTAAAGAGTCTGCCATCCCACATAATGTAAATGTTCTCTCCCCAGATAATTTCTTTCCAAATCTGAAGTCCACTAGCTAGAATGCAGCAAGAAATAATTTTTTTTTTCAATCATTTCTTTGATATCAATTGTGTATCATTATAATACTAACGAACGGAGAAATATATCCGTGTAAAAGAAGGAAATAAAGAGAGATACTCCGATCATTCCACTCAAAGAGTCCACGCTCAAAAGTCAAAAACTGTATTGAATAAAATACTTTTCCACAAATACCCTTGATTTTAAGGATTAAAATACTTCTCTTTATTTTTTGTTTAATGTAATAGTGATATTTTTCAAAATTCATAAAAATTAATAGCTTAACTTTTCAAATTGGACTTTGAGTGGGACATCTCGAAATAGAAAGTAAAACTCTGAGAGCGGAACCTAGAGTGTAAAAAGAGCACATTTATTAAAGGAAAATGACAGGGATACAAATATTTTCGTACAAATTTCTCATACAAATATAGGTGTCAAGCATGTGATGGGTTAAAGGGTGACATCACATGCTAAGTCATGTGATATCCAACCAATCACATGCTTGCCACCTAGATATGTATGAGAAAGTAGTACAACAAATTTGTATCCCTATCATTACTCTTTATTAAAAGCATACCAAACACTTACCTGTACATGTCCTGTCTGGCTGAACATTAGAACATCCGGAGATACACCTCTGTAGAGAATACCGTTCTGAAATCAAACAAAAGGGATGAGCTGAATAGTTCATAATATGTTTTTTTTTTTTTTTGGTTTAAAGCTACGTTTATGGGGATTAGACCTTGTGCAGATCTTCCAAAGCCGTGACAACAGAAGCAGCACAGAACCGTGCCGATGGTTCATCAAGTGGGCTGTGAAGTACAGAACCAATGGTACAAGAGACGCGAGTATTCAGAAGTATGCCAACATATGTTTGGTCTGCACAAGTGCTTAGAACTTGTGGCACACAAGCTGCGCAACTTATACTTTGCATTAGGTTCTTCTCCTTCAAAACCTGTTCTTCCTTGCCGAACTTTTTGATCTTCTCCTTTGAAAATCTTTTCAAGGTAAGCATGTATTCTAGTTAAAAGAAAAAATATTAGTCAATATATGCAACAAGAAATAAACTTCCATGTCTCCATTAACCGACCCCCCACCCAAAAAATAAATAAATAAAGGAATTTCTTGAAAAGGGTTATGTTTAGTTGTTTAAAGAAAGTAAAAATAATAATCTATTTTACATAAGTGAGGCAGTTAGCACAATATATGGTAAAGGAAGCTCCGCCATAGCCAATCAACCGTTCTCATGCAAGATCATTTCTGAAGGCATCAATTAGAACTTACAACTGAGTGCTGCAGAGTGCAAACTATCATAGACCTCCATTCCAGTCAACGAGTCCAGTGTGTAAGTAGAACATTTAGGGATCAAAATAGCTTTCCAAAACAACCAATAACTTCGAGGATTAGAATTAGTTTTCTTGGTTTTGAGTTTTATGTGAGGATAAATTTGGAAAGTCATAACACTTGGTACTTTAGTTTTTCAAATCGGACTTCTTGAATGGAATGTCCCAAATATAAAGTAGGACTCTTTTGGCAAAACGGAGGGAGTATTATAATACATAAAAGGAAACCTACCTGAATCTCTCAACAGTACGAGTCCAATCTCACTGCAGTCGGTGGAATACAAACATGTTCTCCAATCCTACAGAAACCAAGCAGTAAATAAATGAAAATTTCTTGCTTCCCGAACGGGACATGAAGACAAAAGGGCACACAGGATGAAGTTTAATACCATATCAGAGAGCTGAACTTTTGAAAGCAACGAAGGATCGATACTTCTTGCAGATTCCTTAGCAACTTCTGAGGAGTCCCTTGACCTAAACAATTTTTACTCCCGTAATTGGGCATATAAGGCAATTTTTCGCTGTAAGGGTAAATTTAAAAAATAAAAAAAAAACTTTTTCCTTTAAGCGTTTCAGCTTTCTTAGGGGAATTTTTAATCATGGGAGAAACTAGAGTGCACAGATATTTGACGTATTTACAAATATACCAAATTGTAATGAGGGACACTTAAGAAAAATACCACAACATACTTGTAATCATCTTGAGAAATCTTTGCGATAGGGCCCACAACTGACTCAAACTTTTCTTTCGTTAAAACAGCACATACCACATTGCTTAAAGCAACAACACTTAAGGAGTCAATGCATTCACCAAGAAGAATCCATTCTCCAAAATAGTTTCCCTCAGTCTTCTCCACTGAAAGCTCTGCACTGCTCCGAGTATGATTATTATCCTGCTGATATTCAGACACGAGGCTCGAGGCATTTTGACTTCTGACATTTGAGCCAAAAGTAATCCGCACTTGTCCCTTCTGGATAATGTACAGTCCCAGAAGACCATTGTTCTGTGACCACACATCAACATAGATGTAAGAATGGGCAAATTAGGGTTTATTATTTGCTTTAGGAAGAGCAAGTTTACCTTATCAATTATGTTTTGCCCTTCGGAGAAGGAAACTTCAGAAAGAGCGTCTGCAATATGACTCAGCTGTAATATAGTCAACCTTGAGAGAAGATCTACGGATCGAAGCAACTTCAACGATGACAAATTCAAAAACTCTGACATTAGAATGCCTCTAAAATCTTCCCTCCTTAAAGCCCAGAGAGTTCCGCTCGTGACAGCACGAACAGAAGCTTGGAGGGGTTTATTATACCTGTAGTTCAATGTATGTCACAAAAGAAAATCTTGAGAGATAAGTAAATAAATAAATAATTGATTTTACCTTGTAGGGAAAACAAAGTAATGGATATTTACTAAAACATGGCAAAACTTTAATAGAGTAAGGAGATGTCTCACATTAGTGCCAGCTCACCAAAGGATGATAACTTATCAGCTGTATACCGCTGTAAAACCCTAGGCACCTCTCCGTTATTCTCTTCCTGTCAGTGTATTGCTTTGTTAGTCTCCAGTCTGATAAAGTTTACCCAAAAAAGCTTGATAACTTTAACTTACTTGTACTCCATCGATCGTGATGATTAAAATGTATCTAGTGGGTGTTAATAAGTAAAAGAATTATGGTCAAGTTTCAGAGTACGAAACCTAGGCTTCTTTTGCTTCACGGAAAATGATTCCATGCAGTCAATTTCAATGTAAACTTCTTCATATTCTTATGTTTAGTTAATGCACGGAAAATTAGAGAGAGAGAGAGAGAGAGGATGTTCAATATCCAGAAAAATTATAAACCTCAAATCCACAAGTCATTTTCCTTAGGAAAATGGGTGCTTTTGACTTGTTGACTACTATAAAGCAGACTTACTTTCTCATTTTCCTGAAACTACCAAACACTGGAAAATTCGGAAAAAGGATTTTCAGAAATAATTTCCACTTAACAAATGGACCCTTAACAATAGAATTAAGCAGCAGATGTCACCAATTGGCCAGCCAAGATGTCACCAATTGGCTGGCCAAGTGGTACTACGAGTCATCCCTCACGGCATATAGGGACGAGTTCAATCCATGCGGTCATAGCCTTCAAACCAAAAAATAAAATAAATAATAAATAAATAAATTACACATCAGATGTCATAACCTGGGTTGCGAAGACCTCAAATTCACCACTTCCGACGACATAGAAACAATCCCCTTCTCCACCCTGCAAGATATGATATCCATTACACCCTGGAGTTGCGACTTGCGACTTCACACAGTAGAAGTGACTCAAACATGATCAACAAGAAAAGTACAAAAAGCTTGTATGTTAACATGTAATTCTACCGATAAGGAGCCATTTTTCATTTTCACCTCTTCACCTCAGCAGCCTCACCTAAAACTCAGATACTAGAATCCATAATTCATTACCAAACTTGCTTATCTGGGGAAAAAATTGTCCTCTCTCATATCAACACAAAGTAATGAAACCAGTAATATCATTCACCAACCTTATCTTCGTCTTTACTCTCTTCTTCAAATGTAAATTGGACATGTTTTCCTTGGTGTGAATCGGTAATCGGTTTTTTAATTTTCTACAGGTCCTGTAACGAATAACCCAGGGGCATGTTCCAAATGTGGAAAATTTGCATTAAGAAGATGCATCAATACATTGGTAACTATACCAATTGCAAAATATTTCCATCAACAGACTCTCAAAGAAATTTTCAGGCACTTGCTAGCATTTCCTTTCTTATAAAAGGAGTAAGGGCTATCGCATTTTCGTGGCCTTGTTCACATACAATGTAGGGGAAGTGATTGTTAAGAAGGATATGATCACTTATGGTTTAATAGAAAATCTTGCCTTAAGACATAACTGATGGTGACACAAGATTTATCTCGGTAACACAAGTAGTTGGGAACTTGGGATAAAGACTAAGTTGAGTTAAATTGAGACTCATCGCATGTAGTCCTAATTTATTTGGAAATAGCCTACTATCAACACTTTTTGCTTATTATCTAGAGATAGTGAGCATGCAGGAATACGGATTAGCCCCAAAAGAGCATTGTATGGTTATATCTATTATTCAGTTCACAGTAAACTCCATAGCCATTTTCGTTGAAAGTTTTCTCGAGCATCAGCCAAGAATTTATATGATGTCGAGTAAACTAATCAAAACGGAACATTTTCCTTCACATGAAAAAGAAAACTCAAGTCTCTCACCAGTGGCATAAGATGGAAACTCTTATTCCCCGATGATAAACATAAGACGGTGGACTTCCATAAAAATAACAGAAAAAAAAAAAATAAGTCATAAAAGTAAAGAACTTGGAACCTGTTTGACCACAGTGTCCCCTGGTTGAACCTCAACTCTTTGCATGCAATCCAGTAAAACTTGACACTGAGAATCAGTCAGTTTTCGGAAAAGAAAATGGTCATGCAAGGCCCGCTCAATGTGTGCCTGCAACATTTGAAACAAAAATGCTAACCATCAATAAGGATACAAGAGTGAGGGATCGGTACAAAGAAAGCATGTATATGATTTTCTGACACAAAGTTGAATTGAAAGCAAAATAAATAACTGAAGAAAGAGGTTTACTTCTTCTTCCCAGGTTTTCCTATGACCTGGGGATGGAGGGACCCACACTTGCCCATTTTCTAAAGAACTTTCAATTGCTCGCAGACGTGTCCGTGATATATCAGTCCTCACACGGTGATTCCGAACATTCCAGCCCATACTCGAGGGAGACTCTGATCCTGAAAACTCTACAACTTGAGGTACAGGTGGTCTTAAAACAGCACCTGAAATTTCTGATTGCCCAACAGCAGTCTAGAAATGAAGATGGAGATTAGTAAATCAAATAACTCAAAACAATGAAGCATAAATGCATTCAGATAAAGGCTTAGTAAATTGAGGACAATGAGCTTTCTTACCCCAGTTAATCCATTTATATGAACAATTAGCACAGTTATATCATCTGTTCGAGTTTCGAACTGCAGCCACAGTCGATAAGATTCAGCAACAATTGCAGCGCAAGCATCACGAGGATCCTTAAATTTCGCAACCTGAAAGTTCAATATCATGGGAATCCCCATTTATAAAATCTCTTGTTTGGAAGTTCTGAAATAAAGGAAAGACAAGGGTCCCACTCAACTTCTACGAACCAATATGTTAAAGTAAGCATCAAATGTAAGCCTCTGTTTGCCTCTAGAAATGAGAATCTAGAATTGAATACCTTACCATGTCAACCACAGCTTGGCTAGAAAGGAACTCAAACACTCCATCGCTGGCAATCACAAAGAAGGGGTGATCTGGAGTAAGCTCTAAAACAACAATTTCAGGGTTCGCAACAACCCCAATTGTCTCAGCAATAGAATCACCAATACTTCTTGTAAATGCCGTACCGGGATACATCCCATTTGGGACCCACAGTCTAGGAGGATCACCATCATCGCCTTCTTCAGTTCCCCAACATTGCACGTCCGGGTTCTTCAGCCCTTCAATCTGATCCAAAGTAAGGACTCTGGCCCCACAAAGTTTAACTCTTTCAAGTTCATCCTCCCGGAACGGCGTTTGATCTATAGATAGGTCAACAGCCACAATATCTTTCCCTCTCCTCTCAGCTATAACAGCTCTTGAATCGCCTGAATTGGAAACGTAAAGCGTCTTACCCCTGACCAATATAGTAATAGCTGTTGTGCCACTCATACTATCGTCCAAAGTATCAGCATGCAACTGAGAGTTCGTCGTTAAAAAGGCAGCATGACAAGCCTCGACAGCATCTATATGAAACTGACTATTCCTAAGCAAATTTTCACATAGCTTCCTCTTCACAAACTGTGAGCATTGAGCCCCATATTCTCCATGCCCATCAAAAACCCCAAAGAAGTGGTCATCAGGATTTGTCCCAAACGGCGTGTGTATGCAAAAACTATCTTGATTGGCTTTATCAAGAGCATCAGGGTAATATCCTCTCTGAGACAAATATGAGTACTTCAACTCGTAATTCCCCGACGGAACCTTAACGGTCCTAGAGCCATCAGGAGGTAGAAACTGCGAAGAAACCCTCCTTAGCCTAGCTATACCAAGTTCGGGATCCCTATTGGAGTTAAGCTGATTCAACTGATCTCTAGTTTCTCCTTCCTCCCCATCCGAACTGTCGGGCGAGAACACAGAAAGCTCAGATGTTTTCACATTATCAAATTCTTTCACCTTGACATTTCTAGGAGCACATATCTCACCAATACAAGCCTTTGAATAAACACAACCCATTACTCCTAGCAAGAAACTGAGACAAACCCAGAGTCTAGAATTGCCAAAAGACTCATCAGCCCGAATTCGAAACCCGAAATCTCAACTACTATAAAACTAACTTCACCTCAATAATCAATAATCCCACTCCCCCAATTCAAGAACTAAACAGAAACTAACACCACTTAAGAGCATAAAACAATTTGTGGGCAGTTGTCGAAAATGCAAATCCAAATCTGAGAGAAAAAGGAAAATCAACAGAATTTTATCAGATTCCACCCATACCTTATCTGCTGACATCACAAAGAATTTCAAAAACAAATCAGACAAAATCAAAATTCGAGATAATTACCATATAAATCATTGTATAAAATGCATACATAATTACATTAATGATCTTACTGGTAACTGAATAACTGGCTAGATTAATGAAAACATATCCTCTACTAAAAAAATGAATCTCCATATATATGGGGAAATGAATGCTGTAAGAGCGTACTTGTGATTGGGAATTCCAACACTACTGAATCGGGAGAAACTCAAATAACGGGAAACAGAGCCGTCGTATTGTTCCTCCTATTGGGTTGATCGGAGAGAAAGAGTTAAGTGTATGTAGTGTGTGTACTATGTGTACTGTGTGTGTTTGTGTGTGAGGGGAAGATGAGTGCATGTGTGGAGGTACAAAGCCTCAGCTTTTTGATGGAGGGTGGGGAGTGTGATTACATATGACGCGCTTTTAACTACACGCGCCGCCCTTTAAAATATAGTGATGGAAAGTGGAGCCACCAATCAAAGGTACACATCTTTTGGGAAAATGATTATCTTTTATTAAAATTAACAAAAAAGAAAAACTTTTTCGAAAATATAGGGATTAGTTTTGTACTTTTTGCTTTTTGTTAAGAAAATGGAGAAAATGTTTTCATGGTCTTTTTCTCGAGTTTGACCATAAAAAACTTTTGGCCTATTTAGGATTACTAGTATAACTTTTTCTTTTTTTTTTCATAAAATAAACTAGTAATTTCAGGGTCTATAAATGCAGTTGCAGTTGCGTTTAAAAAACGAAACTTTTTTGACCATGACATTTAAGTTTAAGTTGATAAATAAATTATATTTTGGCCAAAATGCAGGACCAAACAGACTCTAAGAAGTCATTCCTTTATAATAGGGGTGATCATGTTCCGGTTTGGTTCATTTTTTGCAAAAAAAATAGAGAATCAGAACCGAACCAATACTCTGGTTCTTAAAAAATTTAGAACCAGAACCAAACCAAAATTTATGAGAACCAATACTTCGGTCCGGTTCTAATTAGTTCGGTCCTGCACATTTTTCGGTTCTAATGGAATAAATAATTTTAATTGAATTACAGTATATAATAATTAAAAACATTGAATTATAGTACAACTAAAAATACCAAGACGATGTTTCAAAACTGCTCAAAAACACGCACACAGCAACCAAATAATTTCTTTAAAAGTTACAACACATGTTACAGAAATCAAAATGTAAGAGGATGTTTAACAATCAAAATTTTCCTATGCTATAAAGCAGTTTAAATTGTTCCGTAGTTGTTAAAAAAAAAAACCCATTATATACTGCATGTGGCGCCACCAACCTTTGTCCTCAGCAGTTGTAACAATAAGTAAGTATTTATATCTAGGGTTTGGGTTAGTGTTAAAAAATAGAAATTATATTTTGTAAAACATTAATTTATTAATATATATATATTATATTATGTAATATTCATTAGTCCGGTCCGGTTCAGAACCAATCTAAAATTTTCAAAACTGAGACCGAACCAAATAAACGGTTCTACTAAAAATTAGAACCAGAACCAAACCAAAAGTATTGGTTCAGTCCACTTTTTTTTGTTTGGTCCGATTCCCTTGGTCCGGTCCGATTTTTGAAAAATTATGCTCACCCCTACTTTATAATACTATATATTCCCTTCAAACTAAGTTTCTTATTTGAATATTTTCATTATAAAAATTAGCTTTTAAAATTTTAATTTAATTTTCTTACTTTGTCAATGTTAGTTATTTTATTTCACTAAAATTAAAAAATAAAAATATGACAAAAATATTTGAGTATTTTCATGTTTTCTTTACAAAAATAAAAATAAAAAAGTTCTCTATCATGGAAAGTTATGACAAATACATCACATTTGTACTTGGGGTAGTATGTCAATTCTCCTAATTTTATCCATACATTTCAAATTATTTTGTTTTTTATCAAACAATATACTAGAAAATTGTTATACATAAGTAAATACAACCTAATTTTACCAAACACTATTTAGGAATTGATATTCATACAATTCTGTGGAATCTCGTTCCTAATAATTTATTCAGCAAAATTAATTCTATTTTTATGTACCAATCAAGGTATAGTTTATATTTTATACAACAATCAAACTCTTTTTCGTGTTATTTCAATTAGTATGAAATGAATTTTATACTAGAATAACATGAGGGAAGGATCCTTGTGATTCATTTTTAAGTAATTTAAAATATTATGAAATAAAATTTGTAATTAACGGGCATGAAACGAAATAACAAATATTTTAAACTTTTTTCGTTCCATACAAAGAGTTTATTATTTTATATAGGGATGTTCTGCTTAAAAAGTAGATTCTTAAAAATTATGTCATCAATATCTATAATTTTTTAACTTTATCATCTACATATAATATAAACATATTTTGTATGATTGAATATTTCTGTAATTATAACTAGTTTTAATTAAATTAATATATCTCTTAATTTTTAAAATTTTCAAACGTAAATACTTTAATCAGAACATTAAAGTAATAAATAGTCACTTACCTATTTTTCTTCTTTTTTTTTTTTCATTTTCCAAGGTATGAAAGCAGCAACATTCTCGTGAGTACGGATAATTAAGCTATGATTGGGGTCGTTTGGTAGTCAGGATTAAGGCCGGATAGGATTAATAAGTCGAATAGTCAGATGTTTGGTACCCAATAGGCGGTCGGGACTAATAGTACGAGCTATCCGGATAAAGTCCTTATCCCCTCGCTAATAATACCAAGGTTGAGGGTGGTATTATTAGCGCCCTCACTAAAAAAAATAATATGTGATTAACATTTTTAAATTCAAAATTATCCCCGATTTATAAGTGGGGATTAATAGCGAGGGCGCTAATAGCACCGGAATTAATAATACTCCTTATCCTTGTCCAACTACCAAACAAGCCCAATAGCTCTTTATCAGCTGATATATGCGGTTAATGGTATATACTCATTTGATATGCAGTAATGAACATTTCATTACATACTCCCTCCGTTTCAGGCAAAGAGTTCACTTTTGACTTTTTTTAGTCAACTAAGCTAAAGTTTGACCAATAATTAACATAAATTTAGTGGTTTTTATAAAGTTATTAAAGTTGTAATCTATAGTATTATTAAGATAGTTTTTAATTAATGAAATTTTATTTCTTAAAACATAAGTAAAGTATGCAAATTTTTTTTTTTTTTTTTTGACAAGTAAGTGCAGCGTAGTTGGTAAGACGCTTCACCTACAACCGATAGGTCGTGGGTTCGAGTCACCAGGGGGTAAGTGGGGAACCACTATTGATCCTCTTTAAAAAAAAAAAAAAAAAAAGTATGCAAATTTTTTATTTGATTTAGTCTTATGTTGACTTCTATAAAAGGAAAGTGGACTCTTTGCCTAGAACGGAGGGAGTATTATTTTGAAATAAATTTTACTTAGATAATATTAAAAAGAGTACTGATATGTGTACCTAAAGTGTGCACCAAATGTGAACCAAAATTACACTGAACATTTTTTAATTGATTAAATAATTTATGGATCCTACCACTTAAAAGTCTCTGACCAATCAAAAGATGTCAAGTATAATTTTAATACACATTTAATATATACACTTTAGATACACATAATACTCCATCCGTTCCAGGTAAAGAGTCCACTTTTGACTTTTTTTGGTCAACTAAGCTAAAGTTTGACCAATAATTAACATAAATCTAGTGGTTTTTACAAAGTTATTAAAATTGTAATCCATAGTATTATTAAGATAGTTTTTAATTAATGAAATTTTATTTTTTAAAACATAAGTAAAGTATGTAAATTTTTTATTTGATTTAGTCTTATGTTAATTTCTATAAAAGAAAAGTGGACTCTTTGCCTGAAACGAAGGGAGTATTACTCTATTAATAATCAGAATGATACTAAACGCAACTCGTGTATACTAAACCAACTCATTGCAGCAATAAACACAAGATACAATCATTGGTATTATCCATAACAATAATAAATGCACACTCGAGGATGAAAATAACTTCAGCGAGGATTGAACATGTTATTCGCATTCGGTCGTCATCATCATCAATGCAAATGCATGACCCTTTTCACTATTGGCATCTAGCAAGCTACTCTTACTAATCTACCCACACGTACACAACTTTTTAGATTGAAGGATTTATTTTTTACTTTTTTTTTTATTTATTTTACTATCTCCGTTCCTAAATTATTGTTTTCCTTTTTTTTTCATTCTAAACAATTATCTTCTTTAAAAAAAATTCTTTTTAGGACATCACTTTCACCATTTTATTCTTATTTTTTTTTCTAATTTAATTATGGACCACATACATATAAATATTAAAAAATTACACATTATACCAATATTAATAATTAATTTAATTTTTTTTTAATTTATGTACTAGATCAAACAAGACAATAATTAATGAGTGGAGACAATACTTTTTTTGGGCAAACTCTACCATTGGTCCACTTCCATTCAATTTCGTCCACTTACAGCAGTTAAGTCTTCACACGTGCCTCTTACATTATTTCTGATAGGGATAAAATTGTTATTTCACTTTAATAGGTAGGACCATTTGAAATAGTTACAAGGGTCTTTTGGTAATATAAAACTATATTTTTTTATACTTATATAACTTTTTTTCTTCCTATCTCCTTCCACATACCTAATCTCGACTAAATCACGCCCACCACCACCCATTGGCCAATCTAATAGCACGATGGTAAGTAAATCTATAAGAGAGAGAAATGAATGATTTCAAATATTTTCCATCAAATATCAAAATTATTGAATAATAAGATAAAAAAATCATTCATTCTAGATTCAAGATGATTCGTCTTCTTCGTTGAGACTGATTTCGAATCTTGTTGGGAATATTCATCAGCTTAGTAACTAAGATCTTTCATGAATATTTATATTTTGTAGATTTGATTGTAATCATTTCTTACTCTTAGAAAAGAGTGCCTATAAGCAAACATTTATAAGTAAACTTCGTGTTACACATTAGTTGGTAACTCTATTATAACTTCACAGTAGCTGTATAGAAAAGGAATGTGCAATTGACGAGAATCAGCAAACTACATATGATCAACAAACTTATGCCTTAGAGCAAAGTTTTGCTATCAACAAACTTGTTTTTAGGGAAAACAAAGTTTTTTGAAGCCTTGACTTTCAAAAGCTGTTGATTTGAGGACTTGAATGAAGCGGAATTCAAAGTCTATGTGGACAGGATAAAAAGATAATTTTCTAGATTTTCAGCAACATATTCGTTCACAAGCATTCATACTTTATTTGTGCCTTCACGTAGATCTATCTCCAAAGTATTGCCATCATCAAGTGACAACTCAATACTTGAGTACTACAAAAGTACGGTCACTCTCGTCACTCTCAAAGAAAAGCTGTTGAACATGACTAATTTTTGAAAATATTCATATATTCACTTATCATAAGACCTTTAAGTGAATATTCCTTAATTACTAAAAATTTGCTTGTAACCATCATTTATTTAGGTTAGGATAACTTGTTTAGATTTGATTAGTAGACTGCGAGCTACATACTTAGTTATTCGGCCTTAGACCATCCCGACTCACTATGACAGAACAACTAAATAGAGTGGTAACCAAAGACTCAAAACTACTATGGATCTCACTAAGACACTGAGCATTAAACCCATAGAAGAAGCTAAAGAAACTCAAAGGAGCCGCACTACCGACTGATGTTCAAGACAAAGCTCAAAACCAATCTCAAAGCAGTTGATGACAAACTGATGCCTCGGGACTCACATTAGCGATCAAGACTCAACGATCAAAAAAGAAATATATTTTAGATTCTCTAAAATATTTTTTCTACACAATTAGATCTCTAAAAGTACTGTTCTTCGCGTGGCCCCGGCTCAAAAAGTACTTTATGACGTGACAACGCCTTTATGCTTTTCAAAGACGTAAAGTCACTTCTGGAAGATCTTGTTATCTTCCCCAAAAGCCTTAAATCCTGGACACAGCCTTTAAGACTTTGAATTCAACCTCTATAACGACAATATACAACGGTTGAATTCAAACATCTCTCAATGGTTACTCACATCTCTCTCCCCATAAATACCCCAAGCGTCTGCTCAAGAAAAGTGTGAACATAGGTGAAAAATCGCATTAATAATACACCGAGAGCAAGTGCTTGTGGAAAGAGAGAAAGATACAGTGGTGTGCAAAAGTAATACACTTGTGAAGTTAGAGTATATTCAAGTGCGCCCAATCGATCATCTACCAATTGCCCTTGAAGCTCATCTCTATTAGCCTCTCAAAAGATTGATAGATGAAGACTTCACTCACTAAGTGTATGAAGAGAAGAAAGAGAGAAGAAGGAAAGAAATGTCCAAAGAGATCTAATCTACTAGCGTCTAGTCTAGAGTCTAGGTCTTCACTCCATATCTTATTCACACACACAACCTTATTAATCTTGGTGATGGTTAGTGTGGATTTGATTACACAACCTCGTGTGAGTCATGATCATACTTTTTAAGTTTGATCATCGCTTTTAATATTCTAACTCATCTCACTTTACTAAGTCCCCTGACCATCAAGAGACTTTTAATGGTTTATGAGAAAAGGTGAAGTGATACCAGCCAAAGGAGAATTAATCATCTATATCTCCTTTGGATCCCATTAGAATAGTTTGTCTGTAATTTTTTCTTTAGTAGTTTAATTTACTTTTTGTAACATGTACTTAAGCAAGTTAGCTAAACAATATGTATGTCTTGACTAAATTCTTTTAATAGAGTATCTTATGCAGTAACTAATATTTAGTTAATTGTTGAATTCAATCTAGTGTACTACTATTTTATATTTCATTGTCTACCATATTACGTACTTTGATTAAATTGTCACTACATAGGAACTGAACTTACATACTTTACTATCCAATGTCTATACTATTTTATCAAAGAGCATCTGCAAAGCATTGTGTGACTAAATTTTTTTAATGCTTTTTATCTCACTCTAGTCATTTAACTATCAATCGATTGATCTCATCACATGACTGATAGATCAACTGAAAATAGAACTTCCGCTACCCATACTGATTTTTCAGTATGCTTATCTGATACAGCTCATCAGCTAACTGACATACTAACTGATTCATCTTCTTCGTATGCTCATATTGATCGTTCAGTATAATTTCTCATATCAGTTAGTGATATGGCAGCTTGAAGTTTCAAAAGAAATTTTAAGTTTGATATATAGGCTATTCACCCCCTCCTTGTCTAGTCTATTTCTGAGCTCTCCTTAAAGATAGCGGGCCTACACTAATCTTGTCAAAGCTTTTCAGCTCAATTTCTGAACTTGTCAAAAAGATCTTCAGAGATTAAATTTAACTCTGCATTATCCACTAAGTGCATACAGTACTCAAATCCAACAGCTGAATACTACTACTCTCCAATGGTTATAAGAAATCTGAAGTGATCCGGAGGTCTAAGAACTGTGTTCTACAAGTGGAGGGGCTCAAGTGCCATGTTTGGAAGCCTATGAATCAGTTTGGTCGCAGCAAAAGAGCCACAAAAAAAAATTCAAAACACAAGTTTCAACGTGGATTCCAAAACTGGGATTTTTACAATTTTTGTATATTTTGGTAGGTTTCCTTTTCTTATTTGATTTATTAATTACCCTAGATATTTTAGGAGATTTTCTTTTGGAAAGTTAGGGGTTTTATGTTAAAGTTTAATTATTTTCGCATTTCCTTTTGGGTTACCTTTCCTTTGTTTGAAAGAATTTAATTAGTTTTATTACGTAATTTTAATTAGTTTCCTCGTTGAAAAATGTTTAGGGTTTTCATGTAGCATCTAAAGAGGCACTTCAACTTTGTAATAGTTTTTAGAGATTATTTATTATTGAATTTGAGTTTGCACGTAATGTGTGCTTGTGAGAAATCTCTTGGATTAGGGATTTCTTGTTATTTAGAACTTAGTATAGCTACGAGTTTGTGGCACTCCGTAGCTTTGGTTTCTAATTAATTGCGACTAGTGGGTTAAGATTGCACCTCAAGGTTCTAGAGATTTGTATATCCGCTTTAAGCTTGAGGGAAGCTCTCTATCTTTGTTCGAATTGTTGTTTTTCGCATCCAAATCTTGTCCAATGTTGGTTCTTTTTGAATTCGTTTCTTGGTTCACATCAAAATATTCTACTTTTATAAGACCATCTCCATATATAAGTTCAACAAGAAAGCAAAGCAAAGTGAGCTAAACAAAATAAAGACAGTTGTAGAGCTTCATACATAAAAGTGTGGAAGTGCAAGGAGAAAAGAAAAGAGAGAAGAAAAACACCTACTCAAGTTTTTACACATTAAAACTTGATAATAGTGTAGACCATTTACTTGTAACTTTAGATTATTTAATACAGAGTTTTAGATTCGGGGCTCTATCTTGTCTCCTTACATTATTGCTAATAAATTTTGTTAAAGTATCTATTGCATGATGAATCAAAGTTTGTATAAACTTTGAAGTACTTCAATCATGGAATAGAATCTACTTCTTTCCATTCTTTTTATCAGCAATGATTTGTAAAGAGTTACTTTTTACTTGTTTGCCTTTAAGCTTGTAAGACCCCGAGTTCGAAACCACGGTCTGCTTGAATGGCCCATGCCTTGGTCCACTAAACACCTAGATCAACTTGGCCTACTAACTTAGTGGTATTGGGTGACCACTTATAAGACACATAGAAGCCCACTTATAACCGGTGTTATTTTGGGTATTACAATCTCTCCACTTAAATTCATGACGTTTTAGATGTGGGTTGGAGATATTACAATCTCCCCCACTAAAGTCTTTGACATTTTAGATGTGGGTTGGTCGAGAGTTTGGTAGATAAAAGTGTGGAAGTGCGAGGATAAAAGAAAAGAGAGAAGATATACAATCTTTGTAGAGCTTCATTGCACTCAAGTGTTTACACATTAAAACTTGATAATAGTGTAGACCATTTACGTGTAACTTTGGATTATTTAATACAAAGTTTTAGATTTAAGACTCCATCTTGTCTCTTTACATTCTTGCTGATATATTCTGTTAAAGTAGCTATTGCATGATGAATCATTGTTTGTTTTAGACTTTGAAGTACTTCAATCATGGAATATAATCCACTTTCTTTCCATTCTTTTTATCAGCAATGTTTTGTAAAGAGTTACTTTTACTTGTTTGCCTTTGAATTTGTAAGGGCCCCAAGCTCGAAAGCCCGGTTCGCTAGAATGGCCCACACACTACCCATTAAGCACCTCGATCAACTTGGTCTACCAGCCTAGTGGTAGTAGGTAACCACTTACAAGATACACAAAAGTTTCACATCTAACCGATGTGGTTTGGGGGTATTACAGTCTCCCCACTTAAATCCTTGACGTCCCCGTCAAAGCACAAAGGATCGGTAACCCGTGCGATGGGACCCAAAGGGTTGGCACCTTTAGATTTGGGTTGGGGGTATAACAATCTCCCCCACTTAAATCCATGACGTTTTCGTCAAGGCCCAAAAGATTGACACCCCGCGTGATGTGTCAACACATTTTTAGTCGGGACCCTCTCTGATACTATTTGTAACGCCCCAAACCGGGACTCGGTCGATACCATTTGTAATACCCCGAGCCCGAAAGCCCGGTCTGCCATGCATGACCCATTTTAATCCTTTACATTTTAGACGTGGGTTGGAGGTATTATAATCTCTTCCACTTAAATCCTTGACATCCCCGTTAAGGCCTAAAGGATTGACACCCCGCGCGCTATGGGACCCAAAGGATCAACACTTCGCGTGATGTGTTCAACATATTTTCTATCGGGACCCGACATAATACCATTTGTAATGCCTTGAGCTGCGACCCGCTCTGATACTTGTTGCCCCCCGAGCCCAAAAGTCTAGTCTGCCATGCATGGTTCACATATTGACCCAATAAGTGTATGAGTTAACTGGGCCACCCAAGTCCACCCAAAATTTATAAATGATGTAAGTACCTAGTGATAATGTGTGACCAGGGGCCGATGAATTGGTTGATTTGATTGATAAGTTTGATGAATTGGAGCAATAAATTGAGCTTTCATTTTTTATTTGTTATTAAATCCAAATTTTAAGAATTTAAAGTATACAAAATTGGTTGATTTTGGGATGTATTTTGTTTGTTTCTATAGATTTACATTTGTAATCAAATATTAATAAATTTGTACCCCCACTAAAAATGTCTTCTGGATCTTCCACTTTGTGTGTGACCACTAAAGTCACACACAAGGTACCATAACATAATGACACTAATGACTAAGAAAGTGAAAACAACCCCCTCCCACCCAAAACAAAATAATAAAAGAAAACTCCTATGCAGAACTGAATAAAAAGTGTGTAAGGTCACCATTTTTCCAACAAGGTGAGCTTTTGGGTTGCAATTTAGAGAAGGAAGAGAGTAGGGGGTCCATTTTTCATTGGAATTTGCTGCTAGCTGGATTGTGTTCAGTTTATTTAAGTAATAAAAACAAAACTAATGTAGGGTATCTCAATCACCATAGTTATGAGTTCTATGGGGCACAATCACATGGATTGTTTCTCTAGCTGAGGGTTTTGATCCATCATGTGAATTCTGCAAAGATAATCTGTAAGTGGCCTCTATGTTCTTGTCTATTTCTGCTAAAAACTAAAATATATCTTCCATTTTTATGTTTATTAAATATATCTTCCATTTTTCTTTGGAACATCCTTGGAGCGTTCTTTAATCCAAAAGGCATAACAAGCCATTCGAAATGTCCTTCAGAACAAGTGAAGGTTGTCCATTCTATGCTATTAGGATGCATCTTTATCTGCCAGAAACCTGATTTTAAATCAAACTTACTAAAAATCTTATAATTCTGAATTCTATTAATTAAAACAGTTTTATCTGGAATATTATAGGAATCTGTTATTGTAACGACCCGAGCCCGAAGCCCAGTCCGCCACGCATAGCCCACGCACTGGCCCACTAAGCACCTGGGTCAACTGGCCCACCACAAGCCACCCAAAAGTCCATGGATAGGTTGGTGCCCAGTGGTAGTGGGTGGCCACTTATAAAGCACACACAAGTCACACATCTACCCGATGTGGGATGTCACAATCTCCCCCACTTGAATCCTTGACGTCCTCGTCAAGAGCCAAAGGAGGTCCAAAGGATCGGCACCCCGGACGATGTGTTCCTACACATTTCCGGCCGGGACCCGCTCTGATACCATTTGTAACGACCCGAGCCCGAAGCCCGGTCCGCCACGCATAGCCCACGCACTGGCCCACTAAGCACCTTGGGTCAACTGGCCCACCACAAGCCACCCAAAAGTCCATGGATAGGTTGGTGCCCAGTGGTAGTGGGTGGCCACTTATAAAGCACACACAAGTCCCACATCTACCCGATGTGGGATGTCACAGTTATGGTATTATCATTTAGTCTTTTATAATTGATAACCATTCTACTTTTACCTCTAACTATTTCTGCATGATTCCTTACTATGAATGCTGCTGATCTATGAGGGCTATCAGATCTACGAATCTATATATATATATAATGACAACTGAGCCTATAAAAGGAAATTTTCCGCCAAAATGTACTTTCCAAAAATAGAACTTAATTTGTTTTGATGAAATCCATGTTATGCATTGAAAATTAGGTCCATAGTATGCATGCATCTTAATTCAATTAAATAAAGGGTTTTGTAGCGAAAATTGTGTTATGCATTGAAAATATAAATGTCTATTATCTAATTTTTCTTTTATAAAAAAATGCCAACCATAAATAAACTTATTGGAACAAGTATTACTGTACATTAATATTACAATCTCTAACAATTAGTAGCAAAGGTCAATGTAGTCATTATAGTACATTCTCATTTACCCACATTACGGTTCTTATAATTTAAGCATTCTTAACTAGCCATATCGATCTCATGTATATATAAACAAATTTGAATATATGTAATTACATTTTGTTTGTTCTTAGTTAATTGTAACTTCTTCTTTTTTTTTTTTTTTCTGATGTTGGGTGAAAGTAAAAGTGAGCTCACAAATGTACTTTCCTAAAATTAATAAATATAATAATAATAATAATAATAATAATAATAATAATAATAATAACAACAACAAAATAATAATAATAACAATAATAATAACAACAACAACAACAACAACAACAACAACAACAACAACAACAACAACAATAATAATAATAATAATAATAATAATAATAATAATAAGAATAATAATATTAATAATAAACTCTTTGCTGAAGGGAGTAATAATAATAATAATAATCGCGCTTATAAAGAGAAATATTCCACCAAAATATAGTTTCCTTAATTTGTTTTGATAAAAACTCATGTTATGCATTGAAAACTGTGTCCATAATATGTATGCATCTTAATTCAATGAAATAAAGGGTTTTGTTGCATAATCTGTGTCCTGCATTGAAAATTTAAATGTCCATTATCTAATTTCTTTTTTTTTTATTTTAAGAAAAATGTTAAAGCTATCGAAATAGGAAATCAATTGTTCTTAAGGGGTAACCCAATGATAGATTTAGGGATTCACCAAGTGTGAGGTTTCAGGTTCGATCCCTTCCCACGTCTCCTTAGAAAACACACAAAACGAACCATCCACGGATTTGTTGTGGACACGTCAGACTCAAACTTACCCCTTCAGTATATTAAATACAGTATAAAAATTAATATAAATATTTACTTGGGGTCAAATACGTTACTCCATGACTCTCTCTCTCTTCCATATCCCATTACCATCTCAATTCCTTGAAATTTAAGCTTTTGAGATTGTGCCACCCATACACCAAAGCCCACCACTCACTTCAACCATTTTCCTTGCCGAAAAATAATCATATTACTTCTTATTACATAAGTAGTTTCTATCCATAATCCACCCCTTCTCTATATTATTAGCCGGCTCGAAGCAACTGAATTTCGCTAACAACTAGGTCCACCTAAGAACCATCCATCTTTGAGATGAGGGACACAAGACACTGTTTGGAATGTTTTAAATTTTCATTGTAGACGATTTAAAAGCATTAACAAGATGCCATATTACTTCATCAAATTTTTCATTTACTTATTTTTCATTGTATATATTTTATTTTAAGTAGCTTTGTCTAGAGTTATCAATCTTACGAAATTTTGAATTTTAATAGTAGCAATAATCGTACATGTTTAATGACCAATGTTGTATTTATAAAATTATTCCAAAATTTATAAATTTTTATTTATTTATGTGATATTGTATTATTAATTTTACTTTTTTTTCCTTAATCTTTACATTATAATTATTTGTTTAATTTATGCACATCGATCTCATAAACCTTACGTTACAGTTATTACTTGCTTATTTTGTTAGAATCAAAATTTTTACATGTTTTATTTCTATTGAGTATAATTTAATTAAAATATTTATATGTCCGTGCGTTTAATGCACGGGTGTAAATCTAGTTACTCCTAATTTCAAGAGTTCTGAAATATGCATCTGAAAGTCTTTAACGTCTTCATTAGTAGGGTTAATGTTTTTTGTTCTAATTATGTATTCTGGGTTTTTTATTTGTAATTCACAGACTACTTTATCATTATCCCAATATTTTAAAACATTCTCTCCTAATATTTCCATTTTTTCTAATTTAGAAATCATTGTTTCTATATCTTCTTCAGTTACTAGGGTTAGATAAACTTGTTCTGTATTTATTAAATTATGATCTATTTCTATTTGACTATCTATTTCTGTATCCCTTATATCTTCAAAATCTATGTTTTCTATTAGCTGACATTCTCCTTTTACTTTACAATTACATTTCTTAGCTTTTTTAGAGGTTGACGGTTGGTTTGCTAATTGATCATCTGGTGAATCATTATAATGGTCTGCCCAATGTTCAAATATTTCTTCTAGCGAGGGATTATCATTTTCCATTGGTACTACCGTTCCTGATTTTGTGTATGTTCCACCACGCTTCTCAATGCGCGAAGGAAACGGAACTGTCTGGACAGGGGCAAAGATGGAATGTTTCTGAAATAATAAATAATCTTTTGTAATTGTAACACTGCCATTGTCTTTTAGGAAGAAAGTGAGGCCTAAGATGAAATCTATGTTTTGTAAATTTAACGGATGAACTAAAGTCTTATAGGAAGGCAAAGTATATTCTTGACTATATCCACAATTAGTTTCAAAGCTAATTTTGGCGTCTGGTTTAAGAGTATACTGATATGTCTTAGTTTTTCCATCCATTTGTTGAGCAGTTACTGGAGCTATTAATGTTATATGTTCTGAAGGTACGAGGCTTTGATTGAGAATACAACTTGTACATCCAGAATCTATTAGAGCTAGACATTCTATAACATGTGTCTGTATCCTAATTTTACATTTAACTTTTAAAGATTGTAATTCTGATGTATTACAGATTATGTTGGTATTAGTCTGTTCAACAAAGGGAGTTGTTTCTATTGGTTCTGGTGGTTTGGTATCATCTATATATTTCCCTTTAAGGATTCTAATTTCTATATATTCCAACTTATTTTGCACTAATCTAGTCGTTTCTTCTAATACATCTACTCTTTTTCTTAAAAGTTTTATTTCTGTATTTTCAAATTCTTTAAAGAAAGGCTGATCTATTTTTGGATCTTTTTCTAGTAATTGGTTTAATTCTAAACATTTAATACAGGCTTCTTTAAAACAAAGAGTACATTTTGCGCGTAATTTTTTCTGTGGGAAATAATTGCAAATAAAGCAAAAAATATTATCTGTGCCTGAATTCTTGAGCCAATTATGAGTACAATTTGTAAGGTCTTCAGTATTTACTAACTCTAAATAGTTTTCTTCTTCTTCACTAGAAGCTTCATAGGTTTCTGCGATAAAATCATTTACTATATTATCTGGATTTATTTCTTTCTTTCTTTCAAGAATTTCTTCGATTGATACAATATTATATATTGATTCTGTATCACTTATATATTTGTCTACAGGTATCAAATCTTCATTTACGCATTCTACTAAAAGGCTATTTTTATCATAATTATTTTGTCTCTTTGGACAAGTTTTTGCTAAATGGTCTTGGCTTTACATACATAACAGCTTAACTTATTTCTATAATTTTTTTCTGGTTTAAATTTTCTAACATGTTTTTTCTCATTTAAATAAGGTTTTCTTGTATTTGATTTTCTTAAATAATATCTTTTCTGTCTAGAAGATTAAAATAGGGTTTTCTTTTCTTTCTACAGCTTGATTCAGTATCATTTAATCCATAAGTCTGGGGCGTATAAATTTCATTACAAAATTTATAATCTGTCTTTTTGAGTTGTTTTTGTATTTGTAACACTATACATTTTTCTTCTAACATTTTTATTACAAATTGTGCTCTATGAGTTATAGTCCATGTCTGAGTAGGATTGTTCTTTACTTCTGGTAATTCGTTCCATTTAGTATGAATTTCTAATCCTAAAGGGCCTGGTAATTTATGAAATAATTTCTCACCTATTTCTTTATTAAATGTATTTCCTGCTATAGTAGTGAAATATACGTACTGATTTAAAAATCTTTTTACATATAGACCACTGGTCCAATTTTTTAAACTTAATTGTTCTAAATCTCTCATGGCTTTCTTTTGTACTTCTATATGTCCTGAATTAGGGTCTGCTCCTGTAATTAAAGATTGGATCTTGTTTACAAAATTATATGGATTACTACCTAATAATTTTAACCTAAGATATTCTTCTGGCTGATCTACAATAAAAGATTCCCAAATCGCTTTAATACTTTCTCCTAAAAAAGTTTCTAAATATTTGTACATATCATCTACTTCCAAGTCTTGAAAATGTCTATAATAATTTCCTATTAATGTACTCTTCCATACATCTATTACATTAGTCCAATTCTGTGGATCATGAGCAGTTAAATTGAGAATGTAACCTTTATGATCTGTCTGAAATTGTATTGGTTGTTCTAAGGGTCTTTCTTTTCCTCCTTTTGCTAAATAACTATGAGGTTGATTATATTTAGTGTATGCTATTCTAGATACTAATCCGCGAGGATAACTTTCTACTCTTATATGTTTGTTAAAGGGAGTGCTACTGGAACTAAAATAATGCGTATTATCTTCTATCTCCATAAGTTCTTTTTGATAACTAATTTCTGAAATAACTGATTCTTTTGGTAGTTTTTCTTGTTCAATTATCTGCTCTTCTGTTTCACTATCTATTTCTTCAATTTTTTCTATACAAATATTACCTTCTTTATCATAAGCTAAACATTCATTTTCTTTTATTTGTTTTGCTAAAAACATTTGTTCTTCTAATAATAAGCAAAAAGAAAATGCAATTATTTAGAACATACATAGACTTTTTAGGAGTAAAAATTGGGGAAGGAAAAATCCAGTTACAACCCCATATAGCTAAGAAAGTGTTAGAATTCCCTGATAAGCTAGAAAATTTAAAACAATTACAGCAATTTTTAGGACTTCTAAATTATTCCAGACCCTTTATTAAAGACTTAGGAAAAATTGCAGGACCCCTATATTCAAAAACCTCTACAACAGGACAGAGATATTTTATTCCAGAAGATGTTAAACTAGTACAACAATTAAAAGAAAAGATTAAAAATTTACCAGAATTATCTTTACCATTAGACTCAGATTATTTAATAATAGAAACAGATGGATGTAATTTAGGATGGGGAGCAATTCTCTCCTTTGTAAACCCAATAAATATGTAGATAAGAGTCAAGAAAGAATTTGTAGATACAATAGTGGAAAATATAAAGAAAAGGGAAACATTAGTAGTATAGATGCAGAGCTATTAGCCATAAGTTATGCAATAGACAGATTTGAATTATTTATAGTTTCCAAAAATGAAATCACTCTTAGAATAGATTGTGAGGCTATAGTAGCCTTTTACAATAAAATGAATGCAGATAGCAAACGTAGTAGTAGACGTAGATGGTTAAATTTTTTGGATAGAATTAACAACATAGGTATAAATGTTAATATAGAGCATATTAAGGGTAAAGATAATAAGGCAGCTGATATATTAAGTAGGTTATTAAGCAAACAACCACCTTAAGTTTTAACAAAGATGTTAATATTTTTCAGATGTCAAGAGATCAACGTCCGCCATTCCGCGGTCCCAGACTAGGGTTTCCACCTGGAAACTCATTCGCAGCAGGACCTATTCCAACCTTCAGACCACATAGACCAGACAGCTTTAATTTTGGAAATCAGACTTTACAAGTATTTCCTAATAGCAATTTATCCTTTAAAGTTTTGCCGCACATTTCACTTAACAAAGAAGAGAAATGTTTAGTAGACAACTTATGGATTTCTTATAATAAAGATCCCAAGGACAGAAAGTATTTTTTAGTATGTTTAAATTCTCTCACAGAACATTTTAATTATTCCAGAAGAAATTATAAATTTTATGTTGTTTTAAAAGGAAAGACTCCAGGATTCTTTCACACCTGGCTAGAAGTTGTAGAACAAATTCAAGGTTTTCCAGACCCCCTTTATAAAGGTTTTAATGATTATCAAGAAGCTTTAACAGTAGCCAGGATGCAGCTAGGTATGAATTTTTATATTTCAGACTCCTTAAAGTTTTATACAGAAAAACCAGCTTTTAACACTACTTCAGACACTTCAAAAATTTTATTTTGCGACCATTGCGAGACAATGGGTAATACTTTTAAAAGACTTAACGAAGAAATATATTCTCTTAGAAAAGAACAAAAAGATCTCTAAAGAAAAGCTAATTTAATTTTTCAAAAGCAAACTCAAACAGACCTAATTGATCTAACCACAGAAGCCCCAAGGCAGAAAGACAAGGCATCAAGCGCTCCTCACACTCCAATTACAGGTACTAGTAGGCCTAAGAAGCTACTAGCTAGCCCAGTCCGACCAGTTACTGGTAAAGGCATATCAATTCCGGAGATGGCTATGGGATTGCCAAAATCCCAGGGGACTCAAAGGGCTCCTGATCCCTTTACAGACAAAATGAAGAGTGTAGAACCCTCTTCTTCTAGACAGACCAAACAAAAACACATCTGGGACTCACTCGGAGAACCAGGTAAGCACGGAAATTTTTTAGTTAAATATAATCCAAGCCCAGATCTTCCTACCCCTAGTTTAGGTCAGCCATCTTTCGATTTGTTTCAAGATAGCCAAGATCCCTGTTCATCTCCTTCTACAAGAACAATTCAAAGAATTCTTAACTAGTCAGAATTACTTCCCTCTTCTTCTCCAAAAAAGAAAAAGAAAATCATAGATCAGGAATCCCTAAACCAACAAATTAACAAAGCAGTTCAAGAAGCCCTTAAGACCCTCATTGCTAAAGATGTTATAGAAGATAGAACTTTGAAACCAACACCTCCGTATCTATCCTGTCCCAACGACAACGTTTCAGACTCAGAAGACGATGAAGATGATTATCTCGATGATGACATAGGTGATAATCATAATCATTTTTCTGATGATGGAGACTCAATAGACACTATTGGCAGATATAATTTAGACACATAGGTCGAAGACAAAGAAAGGACAGTCGCGCATGCTCAAAAGCAGATCACGCCAGATCCGATTGAAGAAAAGAAAAGAGTGTGGCCCCTACGAAGAAGACATTTTTGAAAAGAAAAAGTTAGTGGAGAAAGCACGAGACATCTTTTCCGCCGAAAGCAGTAAAGCAGAAGCCATTTAGTTAAAAAGACAACAGTAAAACAGCCCGACAAGAGTTCGTGAAGAATAAAGCTTTAACGACAATCGCCAGTAGCGAAGAAAAAGAAGACAGCTGTCTCAGCCAACTGTGCCAGACCAACAGAGCTCCCTCAGAATTTAGCTATAAAAGGAAGCCTCCTCTCAGATTGAAGAGCATCGGCTGAACACTTCAGTTGAAACCCTGAGAGAAGAAAGAGAGATCAGTTTCCTTAGCCAAATTCTCAAACCAAAAATCCAAACACTTGTAATATTATCTTGTGAATATTCAAGATCTATGTTTGCTGTATAATATAAGGTAATTTTTCTTTTCTTGCAAGTTTAAGGGATCTCCCGAAAGGGAAACCCTTAAGCCCTTCCTTATGTATTTTTTGTTCTAAGTTCCCAAAAATTATGTACAGAAATTTTAGTTTCTAAATCAATGTAAAGTTTTCTTCATTCAATGTTCAAGTAAATATTTCGTGAAAAGTTCCTCTTTATATTTTATTCATCAATACTCTAGAAATTTTTATAGTAAACTATTTTTGACTATTCCAAGAGACTCAGGCTACGACGGATTGGGCAGTAAGGCCAGGGTGAAGAGCCGTTGTAAGACCCATGTACTGTAGTAGAGGAAATGGAATAGAAAAACTTAGTTTGATATAAACAAGGACTGGAAGGAGTAAGATAGGATATACAGAGGACTTATCGTTTAAAAAAAAAAAAAAAAGGGGAACAAGGACATTAAATATATAAGTTGTAGGATTATGCTTAAGGAAAGTACCGAGTAAAGATTCATTATTACTGATTACTCACACTCACAAAATTCACTATTCAAAATTCACTTTTTTACTATTCATCCCTTTTATCTCTTATATCAGGTAACCCCCCTATAGATTTACATTTGTAATCAAATATTAATAAATTTGTACCCCCACTAAAAATGTCTTCTGGATCCTCCACTTTGTGTGTGACCACTTAAGTCACACACAAGGTACCATAACATAATGACACTAATGACTAAGAAAGTGAAAGCAACCCCCTCCCACCCAAAACAAAATAATAAAAGAAAATTCCTATGCAGAACTGAATAAAAAGTGTGTAAGGTCACCATTTTTCCAACAAGGTGAGCTTTTGGGTTGCAATTTAGAGAAGGAAGAGAGTAGGGGGTCCATTTTTCATTGGAATTTGCTGCTAGCTAGATTGTGTTCAGTTTATTTAAGTAATAAAAACAAAACTAATGTAGGGTATCTCAATCACCATAGTTATGACTTAGGAGTTCTATGGGGCACAATCACATGGATTGTTTCTTTAGCTGAGGGTTTTGATCCATCATGATAAATAACCAGAAGAAGAATATCAAAAGAAGAAGAACAACCCATTATTTAGATATTCAAAAGGAAATCAATGATTAAAAGTGTTCAAAATCCCTGCACTCACTTTGAGTCCTTATCTCTCAGTCAACTCTACTCCCTTCCCAAAAAAAATATAAATAACAATAATAACAATAATCCCTTTTTTTTTTTAATTTGTCTCAAAATGTAGTCCCATTTTTAAAAAAAGATACTCCTTCCGTTCCTAAATTATTTTCTTATTTGAAAATTTTTCTTTTTAGGACATCACTTTTACCATTTTACCCTTACTTTTTCCCCTACTTTAATATGGGCTACATACACATAGTCATTAAAGAAAATTACACATTATACCAATATTAACAAGTCAATTATTTTTTCTTAATCCGTGTGCCTGGTCAAACAGGACAATAATTAAGGTACGGATGGAGTACTATATTTGTTCCAAAATGAGTATCTATTTTTGTTTGTGATAATGAAAAAAAATAGACACTCATTTTGAAATGAACGGAGATTAATTTTAGTGTAATTAATGAGAGGTACAAATAAGTAAAATTATAATTTTAAAAATTTTGACTTGTCAACAGGGGCGCGGAGCCACTTGTGATGTAAAAAAGGGCTGTAGCCCCCCGTTAATTATGAAAAAGTTTCAATTTGCCAGATAAAGTTAAGAAATTTGCAAAAGTAAGCCAAGTATTTTTCGAAATTTAAGGTCGGTTCTCCTTGGAAAACATTGCCCCCCATTGTCATATGTATATTTGTCTCTCATTCAGTGTAATATGAAAGAAGTTGAGTAATACTACTCTCGGCCATTAATGAATTTGAAGTTTATGTCTTCACGTTTTAACATAATGTAAATCTTGCCCCCTCATCAAATACTCCATCTCTGGCTATACCCCTATTTATTAAATAAGACAATTTTATTTTTTTTTAAGACGGAGGAAATATTATTTTGCCCGCACAAACGTGATGATCAAGATAAATACAACTTAAAGAGTCCCTAACAGAAGAAAAAGGGTCGACAAATAAGATGACTGATCATGGAAAATCGTTGTTTGAACATGGACTTGCAACTAAATGATCTTATCTTGATTTTTATTTTTTCTTCTTCTTATAATTGAGGGGAAATGACACCACAGAAGGTCACATGTACCCACTTATCAGATTAAAATCACCATGGTGACCAGTCGAGTGTCCTTCGCCAGCGGATCCAAGTATTCTAACTCACTTATAAGACCTGCCTGCCAACTACCCCTCGCCATGGAAGGATAGCTTGCGTGAATCGACCTTGAGACATGCGAGTTACTCCCTCCGTCCCTAAATTATTGTCTGGGTTGACCCAGCACACGGATTAAGAAAACTCAATTGACTTGATTATTAATATTGGAATAGTATTGAAAAAGTGTGTTGTTTCCTTTAATGCCCATGCATATGTGGCCCATAATTAAAGTAGGAAGAAAAAGTAAGGGTAAAATAGTAAAAGTAATGTTCTAAAAAGGAAAGTTTCAAATAAGACAATTATTTTGGGACGGACGAAAAATGAAAGAAAGACAATAATTTAGGGACGGAGGGAGTATATTTTATCATACTTCTTCATTTTACGACCACTGCCCTACACGACTTAATTGCTTATAATATCCCAATTACTATTATTTATTTTGGTAAACATAGGATCTAACATGTGAATAGAACAAAGTAGATTGATAAAGGACATGCAGGTGGGAATGTTTCTTGTAAGGCTGATAAAATGTGCCCAAAGATTCATGTTCTTATATCATGGATACAATGTACTTAACTAATTCAAGGCAAAAGACTAAAAAGTTGGTTGATGTCAGAGTCACATGGAGATGGGTCAATCTGCCCAAACTTGAGCCCATTTCAAAAAGAAAAAAAAAAAAGGGTGAATTACGTGCCGGTCTCTTTTTAAATATTTGTAATCGCTCCAGTCCACTTATATTTTTTAAAAATCAGAAAAATGCATTTTTGGGGCAAAAAGACGATTATGTCATTAATGAAAGAAAAACACGCGCGCTTCAGTAACCCAAGGCATCGCGATGAGAAACCAAGGAATCGCGATGAGCAACCAAGGCATCGCGATGCACTACTTTGGCATCGCGATGCACCACTTTTGCATCGCGATGCACCACTTTTGCAAATTGGGGCATCCGATGCAACAATTGGTGTATCGCGATCATTGCAACGCGCTTTAGGGAACCAAAGCATCGTGATGAGCAACCAAGGCATCGCGATGCACTACTTTGACATCGCGATGCACCACTTTTGCAAATTGGGCATCGCGATGCAACAATTGGTGCATCGCGATCATCGCAGCGCGCTTTAGGGAACTTGATTAAAGTTTACCTTTCGGGGGCGTTGCCCTCGAACCCCCACGAGGGACGCTGTCCTCTCGACCCCTGCGACCTGACAGGGCAGGTCGATCCCTGTTGCGTTGCCCAGCATACTGCGATTGGCAAATTAAAGATATCGCGGTGCCCAATTTAAGGCATCGCGATGCCCAATTTAATATATTATCAAAATCAATCAAAATGGTTGTTTTTGGTTGAGAAACTTATATACAAACATGGTATTGACTTCCTATATCAGTATGGTATTGATATTATACAAAATTCAAACTCAAATCATTGATTAAAGTCTCAAAATCAGTTCAAGAACATCTCCCTCTGTTTTTGGACAGCACATTGTCAAGCTCGATTTTGATCTCGAAAATAGTATTTTTTTTGGTAGAAAAATTGTGCACAAATGTAGTACTAAGTTAGGATAACAATATGAGATTGATTTTAAACAAATTTGAAGCTTAAAACATAGATTAAAGTGGCTAAAACAGCCCAAGAACAAAGAAAAACGGGATGAACTCAAAAAATTCGAATTTGATCAAATTGTGATCAAATTCGTATTCTATGCATGAAAATTGATACCTAAACATGAGGGAAGACTATATTAACAACATGAAATCATTTATATAATAATTCGAACCTCAAATCTGAAGCAACGATGTTGTTGAGGGCATTTTAGGAAGAAAATTCTCAAAGTGCCTTTTAGCGGTTTAAAAAAAAAGGTGGACTGGAGAGAAAAAAAGTTTGGAAAAGTGGACCGGCCAACAATTTCTCCAAGAAAAAACTGAAAATAAAAAATAATAAAATAATAAAAAAGGAGGAAAAAAAAAACTTAGCCCATTTAAATGATGACAAGCATAAATATATGGGTCAATTTGAGGGTTTGGCCTGCCTAAACTTAAGCCCATTATTTTCGAAATGAAAAAGCAAAAAAAAAAAAGAAAGGAAAGGGAATGAGGAAGAGAAACTATGAGCCCATTAGGTCAGAAAATCCAAAAAGAGCTTGAGCCCATTAAAATGCTAAACTAGCCAGCCCAAACCCATTATAGTCCTCATATTTCTTAAAAGAAAGTTGTTATTTACACCCAACAAATTACTGAGTACACCCCACTGCATATATTACAAAAATATCATTATAAATTTTGACTTAAATGCCCTTTATGGTGTTCGGTAAGGGTGTCGAACACCACTATGGGTGTTCGGTAAGGGTGCCGAACAACTTAAAAAAAAATGCTCAATTTTGGATTCGAGCTGCGCTGGTGGGCTTGACTGGTGTAGGAGGCGGGAAAGGAGAGAGGAAGGGGGTGGGTTTGACTAGTGTGGATGGGGGAGAAAGAAAGAGGAGAATGAAGGAAGGAGGGGAGGTGGGTGCCTGGTGGTGGGGGAAGGAGGGAGGAAAGGGGTGGGCTTGATGTGGGTGTGGGGGGGAAGGAGGAGGAGGAAGGAGGGAGGGGGAGGGGAGGAGGGAAAGGAGAGAGGAAGGGGTGGGCTTGATTGGTGGTGGTGATGGTGGGAAGGAGGATGAAGGGGTGTTTAAAAAAAAGAGGAAGGGAACTAGTGGTGGTGGTGGTGGTGGTGGTGGTGGTGGGTGGTGGGAAGGAGGAGGAAGGGGTGTTAAAAAAAGAGAGGAAAGGGGCGAGTGGTGGTGGTAGTGGTAGTGGTAGTGGTAATGGTGGTGGTGGTGGTCGGGTGGTGGGAAGAAGGAGGAAGGGGGCGGCTGGGAGGAAGAAGAAGGGTGGGGTGTGGTGTCTGGGTTGGGGGGAGGAGGGTGGGGTGTACTTAGTATTGGGTAGGTTAATTTTTGAGAAAATATTTTAAGGATTTATTAAAAAATTAAGGGGGTGTACTTAGCATTTTGAGTGGTGAAAAATATTTAGGGGGGTGTATTAAGTAATAGGGTATACTCAGTAACTTTTTGGGTGTAAAGCTACTCTCTTCTTAAAAAGAGTTCATAAAATAAGTTAATAAGTGATACTCCCTCGATCCAGAAAAGACTCTTCATCAGTCCACAGTAAGTGTCTTTTATTTTATTATGAGACATTTCGAAATAGGTATTTCTTTCTAATTTTGGAAAACTTACTCAATCAATTCGTCTTTAATGTCCTTTTTATTTGTGAGATAGAAAAAGGTGTGAACCCCATTGATTTGAGAACCACTAACGATAAATAGGAAACATTAAGGAAAAGTTACACAAAATCAAACACTTTGTTAAAATCCCTATAAATTTAATACTTCTTCTGTTTTTAAATTATTGTCTTGTTTGAATTTTTTTTAGTCAAATCGACTATTTTTCAAATAAAAATTTCACACACACACACACACATATATATATATATATATATTTCAAATTTATAAAACATGTAATTCGTGATATTTAAAATAATTCTTTGAACCCGCATAGTAATTTCAAGGATAAAACCTTAAAAGAATGGAAAAATTGCTGGTCGGTCCCCTTTATGAGATTTTCAACTGCTTTAGTGCCTCATTTTTGTTTGGGGATGGCTATTAACACCCCCTCTTCCTCTAAATACACCCCCAAAAAATTAATTACAAAAATGTCATTATTTGAAAAGACGTTAATACCCTTTACCATTTTTTTTCCTTTCCTTTTTCTTCCCTTCCCCTCTCCCTCATGAAACTCCATGAACGTGCTGGAGCAGTGGAGCTCTACTGCTGAGGCCAAGTCCCCTCTGCCTTCATCTCTGTTCTTCCATGCCCCTACCCCCCATTTTTATTTCCAGTTCCTTCTTCCCCTTCCCTTCTCTCCTTTTACCCCTCTCCCTCATTCCCTCTTTCTTTTTTGAAAACCCTTTGGAAAAAATCAAAGATTTCTTGTTTGGTCCTGGGTGATCGAACAACCGAGTGTTGTTTGGTTAGCCCTAACTGAACATCACTTGGTTGTCCGGTCACCCATGGTCGAACAAGAAATCTTCGATTTTTTCCAAAGGATTTTCAAATAAAAAAAGAGAGAATGAGGGAGGGGAACACAAATTGATGGAGAGAGGGTAGATCTGAGAAGAAAAAAAAAAAAAGAGGGAATGAGGGAGAGAGGATTGTCGGAGGTGCGGGAGAGTGCCAGAGGGGGATTCTGTGTGTTGGGGGGGGGTTAGGTTTAGAAGAAAAGAAAAATTAATTTTTAGGAAGGGGTAAAAAAGGAGATATAGTTGTGGTGTATTAATGAAATTAGGTTGATGTGGAATTATTGTAGGGGGTGTATTAGGAGAAGTGGTGTATTTATAAGAAAAGGGGGTGTTAATAGTGTTCCCTTTTTTGTTTCCAACTGTTTAATTTCACTTTAAGTGATGAATTGGTCATTTTTTTAAAACTGCCCCCTTGACAATCTAAACAACATTTTAAGCATTGTTTTTATTTATTTTTGCTACAGACTTCATCTTTCTCTCTCTCTCTCATTTTCTTTCCATGTCCGGTTCATAATAAAAAGACAAGATCAATATAATTTTTAAATTTATTTTAATTATTTATGTATTTGTTTTATCAATATATTTCAAAATCGCTGAATGTTGGTACAACGAAACGAGCAAGTGACAACACTTATTACTATTTTGATGCATTACAAGTGTAATGTTGTGCATTGCGATACACAAAAATATTACTTTTTAGTACAATTTTGTGCATCGCGATGCACTTTAATACATTGCAAGTGTACTATTGTGCATTAGTACTATTTTGTGCATTGCGATGCACTTTTGATGCATCACAAGTGTAATGTATAGCATGCATCAAGTGTAATGCACAATTAGTATTTTTTGTGCATCGTGATGCAACAATTTATGCATCACGATGCAACAATTTGTGCATCGTGATGAATCAATTTGTGCATCGAGATACATCAATTTGTCTGTTCCGTGTTTTTAAGAGAAATTTATGCATCGTGATGCAACAATTTGTGCATCGCGATGCATAACGTGTCTATTTCGTATTTTTTAAGGGCACAGACGATATTTCGCAACAAAAGTGTCCTTTTCCAATTTGAAATAATTATAGTAGACTAAATCGGTTGAAAATTGTCTAAAAGGGACCACCCGAATTTCTCCCTAAAAGAATGGAATAATTGTGGGCCGGTCCACTTTCTGGAATTTTCAATCCCTTAAGTCCACTATAATTATTTTCAACCGCTTAAGTCCATTTTAAGTGATAAATTGACTATTTGTTCCAAAACTGCCCCCGTAATAACATATGACGTTTTAAGCTTTTTTTTCATAGCAATGCAACAATTTGTACTCCTCCCCCCCCATAATTCTCATTACCCTCATTCCCAACTCTCTCTCTCTCTCTCTCTCTCTCTTTTCTTTTCCGAAACCTAATTCATCTCTGTAACACTACAACCACCCCCTTCACTTTCCAAGAAACCCAATTAATCTCTTCAACACTACAACCACCCCCTTCACTTCCCAAAAAACCACCACTTCCCAAGAAACACATTTTTTGTATAAAGACACACTAAGGGTGCTCTGGTGCTGCTTCATGGTTTTCTGGAGTTTCTCTGTGATTATCATTTCAGCTTCTGTGATGTCATTCCCCCGAGCTGTATGAAATATAGTCCTCAGTGCATTCCCCGTAACATGAGGCTACTCGACCCATCAATTCCCAATCTAAAGGTGTCTGATTCATCTTATATTTATATATGTAATGCTTTCAGTAATAAAAACTAATTGCAAATGAAACGGTTTCTTTTAGATTGATTTGTTAGCGGAGATTAGTTAGTCCCCTCGCATTCTTTCCGAGGTTGATACAACTTTGAAAGCAAAGCAAATGAAGAATGATGTGGATGAATATATGAAGGTATGTAGGACTTTGGCATCTTGACCAAGGTTGGGAGACGCGGTGCACAAATTTGTGCGCTATGCATCAATTTTGTGCATCGCGATGCATCAATTTGTGCATCGCCGATGCACAAAATTTGTGCATCGATGCATAATGTGCTGTTTCATGTTTTTTAAGGGTATAGATGATATTTCGCAATAAAAGTGTCATTTTTCGATTTAAAATAATTATAATGGACTAAAACAATTGCAAATTGTCTAAAAGAGACTAACCCAATTTTCTCCCCAAAAGAATCAATAAACACACTTTAATTGGCCCAAAAGGAAGCCCAATATATTGTCCATTTACGTTCGTTCTTCCCAAACAAAATTATTTATTTTTTTAAAAATAAGAAAAATTTATTATTGTAAAATCTATATATCACACGCTCATAGGTACTACTAGTAAATCTAGAAGTTGGGGTTTGTTGCATATATTTGTTCTAGAATCACTACGGTTATCCGAGTAGCAGGTACTATCAAACAAACTATAACTGATTTAATGAGACATTTACAATTTCACAGTTTGAATTTGTTTATGCTTACACATACATGGTTTAATCTCTGAGACAAACATATGACTAATGTCAGGATCAACTAGGTAGCATTTTTCTAAGAGACGGGTTGGCTCCCGCCGTCCTTGGACAACCGCCACGACAACGGGGCACGATCGTCGTTCAAGAGAAGCTTTTGCTCCAAATGAATTTTCTTACTGAACGACTGCTTGTGAATATCTAGGGCAAAATAGGGGCCGATACGATCCCATGGCCGCACAAGGCTCCATATCCAAGACACCAAGCAAATGCAACGTGAGCAAAGTTGTGTTGAGACGCCATAGTGGCACCCAATGGGTGGATTACGTGGCGCGCTTTCGGGTTTGCCCCACGCCGCGTGAGCAGCGAAAGACAAAATGTCATGATTCGTCGACAAAACCAATACCATATTTGTAGGTACACAACACAGTAGACCCCTTGAGTTGCCCAAAGCCTTCCCACGGTACTTAAAAGCAACTAATGAAGAGGCGAGAACGAATGCATGTCTCTACACAAGCAAGATCCAACGATCGAAAACATATCATATCTACAGGTACACAACATAGGGTTTAGATTCTATTCTTGTTGTTTCTTTTCCTTTCCAAATGCTTCAAAAAAAAGGAAAAAAAAAAACTACTAGTAAATCTCAGTGGCTAAATCTTGGATAAAGGCGAATTCTACCAATGGTTGAGGATACGATAACCGCGAAACCAAACAGGTGGAGAGCGAATTCTTTTCGTGATCCTCGTCCCCTCGTACAACACCTTAGGAATCAAAAAACAAGCTCCTCATTCCCTTCACTCTTTACGTCTTTCGAACAAAAACCCCCCCCCCCCTAATTTTATTCTCAAAATTCAATTCAATTGATTCCATTACAAGAAGTTTCCTACTTTCTCTCTCACACAGTCACACACTAAAACAGTATATGCACAGCAAAAAAACCTATAAGAATCAAAGGATAGAGTGTGTGTGAGTGTGTGTGAGATGGTGAGGATTATACCGATGGCGTCCTCCATCCGTCCTTCTCTCTCTTCCTTTAGGTTTTCTGCCACCGCTCGTGTCGCCAGCGTTCCGCTCTTCTCGTTCAATCCTTCTCGGCGGTTCAGCTCACTTCATGTCGGCAGTGGTAAAATTTTCCTCTAATTTCGTTGTTTATTCGTTCAATTTTACCGCCTAGTTTGAATTTTTCGTGTTAATTTTGGTTTAGTTTTTCCCAATTTGACTTCCTACGGTTTAGAATTCGATGAATTTTGGAATATTCATTTGTGTGTGTGTTTGTGTTTTAATGTGTTAGGAAGGTAGTAGTTTATTATTATTATCTTTTCTTTGTGAAATTTAAATTTCGGTGACTCGAATTGTTCGTCACTTATATTGACAGATTTTGCTTTCTTGTACTTTTAGTGGTTTGGAGCTTCATGTTTTTCTGTTTGATGATGTATAGTGTGTTAGTATAGTGCTGAAAACCATGTAGCATGTACATGCATTGCTCAAAAGAAATAAGAATGAAAAGAACAAATTGTGAACGTTAAGGAAATGAACAGGTTGCTGATTTCGGCTATATAATTTGGTGTTTGATTCAGTGGCCTTATGTCCTCATGTGCAGTTCCTTTTCTGATTTGTGGGAGAACATGTTATGAATTTCAACTTTTTAAAGTATTTATAGCTTAGAGATGTTAGATTAGATGAATGTGGTTGTGATATTTGGTTCATATTGTTGCTGAGTAAAGGAAATCTTAAGCTGAAGTTCAAGGCTTGACATGTGGTGTTTATAAGTTTGTGTTACCAAACACATAATCTAATATATTCGTTATGTTGTTTCTTTTTAATCATATATCTTTATAATCAAACAAAGAGAAATTATCAGAAATTCAGTGAAAGGTACTTGTTTAGAGTTTACTAGAATTTTTTAAGCTCTTGACAACTGTGTTATATTAAATGTGATATTAAACGGTCGCAACTTGCTGTGGAAAGAAGATGAGAAAGTAAATAACGTATAATATCGAATGATGCAGTACAAATCACATGGTATTTGGCATCAATAATAAAGAAATATACAAGTAATAAAGAAAGATATGAATGAATATGACATGACCTTGCTTTGGACCGAATTGAATTGTAGAAATGGATTTATGTCGCCGACCCCAAGTGATTGGGACTAAGACTGATTTGAGTTGAGTTATGCATAAGTTCCACTTTTTCGTCCTTGTTAGCTTTTGTATTTCTCCTTGGGCCACTTTCTTTTAAGTTGAGAAGTTGGCATGTAAAATGGACATGCCGGCCCGGCCAAGCCCTTTCTACCAGAACAAGGCTTTTTTTTGGGCTGGGTTCACAGGGGTCCCACCAAAAATAGGGCCGTTCTAGAGTGGAGAATATGAAGCCCTAGTCTAGTTCTAAACCCTATTAGGTTTAGGGCCTGGGGCCGGGTGCAGGGTCGAGCTTAGGACTGGGCATTTCGGGCGAGCGTAGGGGCGAATGATGATATTATTATTATTATTATACTTTTGAGTGTGTGCGATTATTATTATTATTTTGGTTAATTTTTTACTAAAATTATTAGAAATTGGTCAACCTAATATTTATAATTTGATTTTGGTCAAATTTCTAATAACACGCCCATTGTAGCCTTATTTTTTTTATTTAATTCCTTAGCACACCTATGACACAAACTTTTAGTTATTACAAAAAATAAATACATAAAATAATAAAAAATAATGTTCCAATACTTGATCAATCACAGCTCATATAAAAAGAATATGAGCAATAGCTAATTATGATTGCCTTAATTCTATTTTTTGGATTTTCTTAAAATTATTTTAGCTCCAATTAATTAAAATTCAATAATTCCTTGATTATAAAATATGGATTTGACAGGCTCAATATACGGGTTTGAGAGGCGGGCTTTAGGACTTGGATTCAAGGCCGGACTGAAACACCTAGGCCTGAGCCCTACCCTATCTCTAAGGGCCAGGGCCGGACAGGGCTATGAAACGAGCCAGGGCCGGGTCAGGGCTTTTTTGGGGTTGGGCTAACTGGGTTTTGGGCTTAGGGCCTTTTTCGGCTGGGCTGACCGGGTTTCGGGCTTAGGGCCTAATTGTACATGCCTAGTTGAGAGGTTGGTGGTTTTGTATTTTATGGCTAACTTTTGGGTTTACATTCAGTTATGCAGAGGACCATGAGGTTGTTTGATACAGAACCAGTAGAGAAAAGAGAAGAACGAGGGGGAGAGGAAATTTAACGGGGAACATAAGATTGAGAGGAGGCAGAAATTCTTTAATTGATTAAATACACATCATTTTTTAAGTTTTTTGACATCAAAGGCCTTTATATATGATTAACCCTTGTGTATACGATTCATGGTATGGGGGGAGGCAGGCTCCTAATACTGTAACTATCCTTGCTGACTCTAGAGTGGTGAAGAGGCACCCTGGTATATCCAAAGATCTTTGGTTAAGGGATTACCAAAGCATCTGCTAATTTCCCTTGCTTGTCTTTTGGCAATATTACGAGATACGTGCTCTGGACTTCTGTTCCCGAGTCGAGCATTCTTATGGCTAAGCGGTTACACCTGAATCAAACCCTGCCAAAGTATTAAAGTTTCTAAAATAATAATATATTACAACTACCAAATCCTGAAATAGCACACCAGTTTGAACTACTTCTAAGTCTATTTGCACATGTAGATATGCTTGAATCCTCTTGTGTGGTGGTTCAAGAAACTCCACCATCACTAAAATGAGCTTGGTATCGTCAAAAGTACAATAATGGCTAAATGAGCTTGATAAAGGCCTGGCTCAATCATGACATAATCAGTGTTTATTATACATGAGAAGTGAGTTGAGTTGGTTTCATGGTTACTACTCTGCTCAGATCTTAAACATAAATATCCAGGGTAAGGCATAAGAAAGAGCAAACTTAACGAGTTTCAAAAGTTTGATTAATGTACATTTTAGACAAAAAACTTACTCGTGGCATTTAATGTAATTTTCTTTCACATTTTATGCCATTTGGTCTAGTAATAGGCAAAAGCTACATGTGCTATATATAAGGGTACATTTTAAAAACCTAAATACAGTAAGTTTTGTCTCTAGAGCTACCATAGTGGCATTGGAACTTGTGATTGGGTGGTTATTGAGATAAAATTTACTGTATCTAGGGCACATGTTAGCCAAATCCCTAATAGTATATTGCTAAAACTTTTATGCCAAACAAGTTATTTGATTAGCCAAGTGTATCCATCGTGCAGTTCACTTAAAGCCTCTAACTGAAGCTCATTTATTGTCAAGTTGTCACTTGTCATGGAGCTGACTCCAACCTCATATTTCAGCCTTGTTTCACATACGAACCCGAATAAGGGTGAGGGTAGCTTGCCTTGTTCACTGCTCTAGCTAGTCAAGGTTCTTTGTATTGAATCTCTTTTTGCCTTTGTATTGATGATTTCATCACAGCTTAATGCATTATATATGCATCAGTTTTTTCCATAAACAGGCATGTATGGAGTATGTAAGGCCTTGATTCATGCTTTGGGAATCATCTACTATTCTGTCTATTGGTGATTTTATCACAGATTGATGCTTTATATGTATTTATCCAGTAGCTCCACAGTCACATTTGTTTGGCCTAAAAGCTTCCAAGTTGTTAAGAGGAGAGGGAAGCAGCATCTCCATTAACACAGTTGCAAGTATGGCCCAAGGAAGCACTGCGATTACCCAGGATAATGCCTTAGAGTGGGTCAAAAGTGATAAGAGAAGATTGCTCCATGTTGTTTATCGTGTTGGCGATATGGACAGAACAATAAAGTAATTACTTCAGTATATCATTGTCTTTCTAATCTTGGGATTTGTTGTATATTTCAGTATTAATGTTTAATTGAATTGGGATGGTGGACACAGATTTTACACGGAGTGCCTGGGGATGAAGCTGTTGCGGAAACGAGACATACCCGAGGAGAGATACACAAATGCCTTTCTTGGATATGGGCCAGAAGATTCTCACTTTGTTATTGAACTCACGTATAGTAAGTACACTAAAACTTGAATCTACAGTTGAGCTAAATTGTCAACATTCTTGGATTAGCGAGAAATTTCGCTGGCCTCAGACTGACATGTTATTCTCTCTTTTTTATGTGTAATTGTGATGCCAGATTATGGAGTTGACAAGTATGATATTGGATCTGGGTTTGGTCATTTTGGTATCGCAGTAGAGGATGTGAGTTTGAATTTTGATACTGTTTATGATTTTCTTTTTTCTTTTGACAACTCAAAAGTTTTTTAATCTTAGTTTCTTTGTCTCATTTTATTTAACATGTCAACAACTTATTACTTGTTAGGTGGGATAGGTGTAGAAGTTTTTCTGCTTGTGAATTAGGAATCATGCATAATGTAAAATTGAATTCTGCTGTCTTGACTAGGATAAGTTGATGATATATATATATATATATATATATATATTTTTTCCCTTTTGATTAGCCATGCCCTCATGTAACTTTGATTGCAATTGTTAGTTTCCTTGTGGTCAAATGTGAACTGGTCTTCCTTATAGCCACATGGATATCGAAGTGAACCTATGGCGTCGTTCATCGTTGGATATGTATGCTTTTATGTAAAATAGCCTTTCTCTCTTAGTACTAACAGATTTGGGTGTTCATAGGTTTACAAGACTGTGGATCTAATAAAGGCTAAGGGTGGCACAGTCACCCGTGAGCCTGGTCCTGTCAAAGGTGGAAGTACAGTTATTGCATTTGTTGAAGATCCCGATGGTTATAAGTTTGAACTACTAGAAAGAGGTCCTACACCTGAGCCACTTTGTCAAGTAATGCTTCGAGTTGGAGATCTTGACCGTGCCATAAATTTTTATGAGAAGGTGAGATTATTTCTGGCATAAGAAATTCCTTTATTTTTCATGAGTAATGCATTCGTGTTAAAACTCAATTGTTTTATATTTTCTTGTGAACTAACTTTGCCTGTTCTGCTTCCTGTATAAACTTATGATCTGTACCACAAGGCTTTTGGCATGGAGCTTCTTCGCAAACGAGATAACCCTGAATACAAGGTAAACAATTCATTTTATAGATTATTGTGATGGAACAATTATTTAAGGAGTACAGGCTCCAACTGTATGTATTGACGCCTAAGTGCTTGTTTGATACGCAAGAATAGAGATTCCTTTCCAGATAATGGAACTACCATGGAATGAAAACTATACCAGTGGCATGAATGGAATGATCAATGTTGTGTATCAAACGAGCACCAAGTGTTTTGAGAAGAGAAGAAACTACCTTGCTCACCAATCTTGAACACTACTGTAGTAGCAGTGACATTCTTGCATGCTTAGTGGTAATCGAAGGGGCAATTCGAGAACTTTTTACCCAATCCTCAATGTAGCACAATACTATGATGGTGCTAGTTTTTCGGCTTCATTATAATTAGACTATTGCTTGTGGCAGTATAACACGAATAGCTTACTTGTCTGAGGATATTATCACTTGTTAATGCATTTATAGCTCTATTTTTTTCCCAAAGACCAATTTAGACAAACCTTGGTTTCCTTGATGGGTGGGTTCATTTTATGTGGCTCAAGTGTACCTTTTCACAAGTCTATGTGTGGCTTTACTATGGTCATCATAATTTTTCTTTTGCAAATTACTTGCAATCGCAAAGTTAAATGCACATATTTCCCCTTATTATTGCTATGCTTGTTGTTATCTAGCTTCCCCGCTTTTCTTATGTCACTGTTATCAAGTAGTTAACACCTGCAGTCGAAGTTAGTCCTTGCATTTTGTTCATATAGTTTCAGATAGCCTGTTTTGATCGTGCAGTCTCTTGGTATATGAGCCTTCCCTTTAGTTAGTAAAATTGTGATTCTACCTGAAGACTGAAGACTGATTTGAATAAACGGTCCTGTTCTGCAGTATACAATAGCAATGATGGGCTATGGCCCAGAAGATAAAAGTGCTGTTCTAGAATTGACTTACAATTATGGGGTCTCTGAATATGACAAAGGAAATGCTTACGCACAGGTACACCCTTTCTTTTCCGTTAAACATGTACGAATAGGTTTCTCACCATAGTAGATAAACCCATGTTGACGCCAAATTAGCTGACCGGTTGTTCTGAATATTAACAGATAGCAATAGGCACAGATGATGTTTACAAAACTGCTGAAGCAATTAAACTTTTTGGTGGGAAGATTACCCGAGAACCAGGACCACTACCTGGTATCAACACCAAAATTACTGCATGTCTGGATCCTGACGGTTGGAAGTCGGTAAGCTCCTGCCTAATAACTACCTTTGACTACAAATAGATTCAGAAAGTACTTCTCTTCGGTAAGGCTCTGTTTGTTTCACGCAAAATGATTTTTGGAAAATATTTTCCTCATTTTTTGATGTTTGGTAACTTTTGGAGAATGTAGTCAATGTAAAATATTTTACAAGTTAAAGGAAAATGAGCCACAACCACCGGACTGAGTCATTTTCTTCAACAGCCATTTGAACAATGAAACTAAGCGCAATGGTAATATGTTTGTTTTGAAAAGTCTACTTTCCATTTCCCTTCTTAATCTCCAAGAACTGTTTGGTACTGTGCACAGTGCACTTTCTATCCTTTATGGACCAAAACTTATTATTTTAATTATTTTAAATGTTTTTCAAAATAAAAAATTTAAGGACATTTACTAGTTCCGGACAAATGTACACTGTATGTATTACTAATATGTATTTTATTTTAAATCCACAAAAGCAAGTACTATGGGAAATATATGTGTATATATATATATATATATATATATATATATATATATATATATATGCACACATTCTTTGAAGGCTACGGCTTTAGGAATCAAACTCGTCTCATATGAACCCTGAGGGACGACTCTGAGCACCACTCGACCGACCTTAGGTCAATTGGTAAATATTGCACACGCACACACACACACACACACACACATATATATATATATAATTATATATATATAGTCAAATATTGTTTTGATAAATATAAAAATTTTGTTTGCAATTATGAGTACTTTCCGTTACATTTTTAGTGTGTTTACCAAACAAATGAAAAAGTTTTCCAGCCCATTTTAAAAAAATTAGCCATACTCATTAAAGTAGAACATTTGCATCAGAAATTTATATCTGGAAATCATTTTCCGGAAACTAATTTCCGTGAAACAAATGGAGCCTAAGTTGGTGTTTTTTATTTGTTCGTCGTTGTTCTCTTGTCTCATGTCTTATATTACCTTGAACTTTTGATCCAGGAAGAAAATGTTTTGTAGATAAACCCTAAGGGGTCGTTTGGTAGAGGGATAAATAGGGGGATAACACTAAATTATCCATATTCTTTGTTTGGTAACTTTTTTTTATCAAGGATAAAAATATCCGAATTATCCGGATAACCCCTTATTAGGGATTAAATAATACCTCCCTCTCCCTGTTATAATTTAATCCCGGATAAACAAAAATTGAGACTATTATTTATTCCTAAATTGCCCTCCCAGTCTCCCTCCTCCCTCCCAGCCTCCCCCTTCCTCCTCCCTCTTCCCCGCCACCCCCCTCCTCTCCTCAACCCACCCTTTTTTTTTAGTACCGTCCTCCCTCTCTCATTCACCCTCCCTCCTCCCTCCTCCACAGCTCCTCCCACCCAACCAACTGACCAACATTTTTTTTTCTTTTTTCATTTCTTAATTTTTATATTACTATATTATGTATAAATTTATTTAAACGTACAATACATATACATATTCGTTTTTTAAAATAAACTAAATATATTAATATCTTTTTCAAGGTTGAGATTAAAAAGAACTTTAAAATTTATAAATTTGCAATTTTATTATCCGTATATACTTTATAATAATTATAAATAGCTAGGTTTATCTAATTTATAAAAATATTGATGTTGCATTAAACAATGGAATTAACTATATTATACATAAAAATGCAGACAATAGTAGTTCGGAGAAAAAAACCCAAGTGAGATAAGCTCGAGTCATCATTTAATCAACCTAATTTATAAGGGTGTTTTTGGAAAAATAGCGTAATACTAAAATTAATTTGGGCTTCCAAACTTCAAATTAGATAACTAGCAGAATAAATTAATCTTATCCGTAATCTACCAAACATAAGATAACTCTATAACCGAGATAAAATAATCTCGGTTAAAATAATATATGTTATAGTATTAATTAATGTTATCCTGACTTTTCTACCAAACGACCCCTAATAGTATAGCTAATAAGCCCAAAACGGCAATGAAATAATAAACTTCAACCCCCTTTTGAATAGTTTTATTAAGACAAGTAATTCTTGGATGGAAACCTGGAACTGCATCTTGTGGCTAGAATTTCTATTTCATCTTTGTCAGCATAATTGGACGTCACCAGAATTCATTTAGTCAACTCAAAGTATAATGTGGCTTAAAGTCTTTTGGAATTTCACACGTGGACTCTTGAGATGGAGAAGACGAGTAAGCAACCGATTGGTCTGATTGGGTGGCTCTCTTGCTAAAGTGAGTGAGCAGAGAGTTATCGTTTGGGTGGGTCTCTTGCTAAAGCAAGTGAGGCTGTTGTGTGCTGCAGCTAAGTTTTGTACTGTATACTTCTTTTACTCTAGGCTGTTTCAAAAAACTACTAAGAATATTTTGCTTTGGCTTCTTCCAAATTTTGGACGAGGTGTTGATCTGCCTTAAATTTCTTTAATATGATGCAATTGGTTTCATAACGTCTTTTCAATCCCTGCAGGTGTTTGTTGATAATATAGACTTCCTGAAGGAATTAGAATGACTTTTTGGGGGAAATAGTCTCATCCGCTTGCAGCAGGTGATCAGGCCTAGAGCTTACCGGGATTCTTCACTGCTGATTACCGGGATTCTTCTATCATAGGAGAATGTTAGTGAACCCCAATCTGTAGATAAGAAAACAAATGTTATCACATCAGCAATCGGCATTGTGAGCTTCTTGTCATAGCATCGTATAATAGCTGAGATGTTGGTTTTACCTGTTAATCTACTCGTTCTTGTTGCGTTTACTCTAGTGAAAATAGTCTAAAAGAAACAAGAAAAAGGAAAGTCGTAAGAAGCTGTTTGAAACCTTGATCTGTATCAATTTTTGTGGCGATTCTTGATTATATTCGGGTTAATTGCGTTTAAAGTCTAATGTTGACACGTTTTTGCATTTTAGGGTCCCCGGTTTCAGTGGATGGTCTATTATAACGAAAGTCGGAGATCGGGCTTTTCATTTTGCAGTAGCATTTTGACAAGCTGTATATTGGTGTACGATGACTTCTAGTTTGGCATCGTGTTGAAGTTTTACAAGGTGTTTTTCGTAAAGTGATTCAGTATCTTCCTATTTGCCCTTCTCACACCCCAAGATGTTTATATGACCTTATTTATTAGTCTTTCCGTTCCTGGCAAAGAGTCAACTATACTATTTTGAGATGCTTTATTTAAAGAGTCCACGTTAAAAAATTATGAATACAATCTCCATAAAACTTTCAACTTTACCCTTTATATGTAGTATAAACATATTAACTAAATATTTTTGTAATTATGACAAATTTTAAAATTACTTATATATTCTTTAATTATTAGATTTTTCAAACGTGGACTTTATGGGTGAAATGGAGGGAGTAAAAAACAACTTAGAGCATGTACAATGGACAATGGTGGAGAGCTTAAGGGGAGTTTATCCATCTTTTCAACCCAATTTTATTACAAAAATAAACTTAAGTTACTCATAAGCTATTAAAACAAAAAATTCCTTTCAATGGTGGCACAAACTCTAATAATTTTACATACTTCATCTTTATCTCCATTATTTTAATATTTTTATATCTTATTTATATTATTTTATTAAATAATAGCAATGATATTAATATCAATTTTTCAATTTTAACTACAATTTTTATTATTTTAATTAATTAATTATATAATAGGAATATTAATAATTGAAGTATTTAACTAGTAAATAATAATAATTTTAGTATTAAATAACATAATATAAATTAAAAAAAAAATCAGATTTGAAGAGAGAGAAGAGATGAAAATGGAGAGAAACTTGAAAAATTCGTAAAAAAATGATCCGATATTCAAATGCGACAAACCAAGTCTCTATTTGTAGATAAAAATGTATACTTTATTTCAAAATAAAAAATTAACAAAACATTTTTTTTGGATGAAAAATGGCCAATAACAGTAGAAGGGGAAAAAAAGTGCTTATCACTAGGAATTTGCCATGTGGAAAGTGGCTGACACGTGTGTCAATGGCTGATAGCGACTTTTATTATTTTTATTTCTCTCTGTTCAAAACGACGTCATTTTGATTGTTTCTAGGCTGAAACGACGTCGTTTTGTTTTGTGTTTTGTTGTTAAGCTCGGTAGCAAAATAAGCTCCCCGATTTGCTTTATGCCAATTAAGAACCCCGGATGCTCCTTGAAGAATCTCCATGGGAGGAAATATTCCGTCAAGCTCCCCTTAAGCTACTCCATTGTATATGCTCTTATACGACCTATTTTTTTTGAAATGTCCGTAATGCCCTTTTCTTTCTCTTCAACCATTCACAAGGCCTCAATAGTAAATGCATAAACTGACCCTTCGACAAAAAAAATTGTATCTCTCTCTCTCTCTCTCTCTCTCTCTCTCTCTCTAAAATTTCAATCTCTAAAATTTCATTCATTATTCGTTCACAACTCATTCTTCTGTGCGTGTGAGTAATTTCTTCTTCGGATTCAGGTTTCTTTCGCCTCGCCCTGCATTATGTAAATTTATTTTAATGCAGTTATTTTACTAAAAATCCTACTGGAAAAAATTTGATCTAGGTCACGTATTTAAACTAAGGAAGAATTGTTGTTTAAACTAACCTCAAACGGTAGTTAAATGTTCTTTATAAGTTCTGTTTAAACAGAATAATTGCCTTGTTTAAACAACCATTAATTGGCATAAACAATTGTTGTTTAAAACCTTAATTAATCTTTAATGGTCTAATCAACCTCATTTCCGTTAACTAACTCAACGACAAATCAAAACGTCCTCTTATGTCATCGTTTAAATAATCTTAATTGTTCATAGTTGTTGTTTAAACAACCTGAATTGCTTTAACAAACTTCACGATCATTCAAAATTCTCTACGTTTAAACGACAAATTCAGGCTAAATCAATATCGTTTAAACGACATATGCAGGGTAAATCAGTGTTTTTTTATTTTTTAAATTATATAAAACTGAAATCTTATTTTACAATTTTTTTAACAATTTTTTTTCTTTAATTTGCATTGCAGATATGTCTTTCCCTTTTTGGACTAGTATATGTTATTTTGTTGAAGATAAAAACAAAGTATGGTCCTAGAAATTCAGTGGCAATCCGACGGCAGTAGGTCTTCCAATCACTACAGAAACTTCATACGAAGGCTTATATGCTACAACACGAAACGTTTACAAAGTTGATGATATGGAGATAGGTTTTTTTAGTTTAGGAATGGTGCAATGTTTTCAAGTTCCTGTCCAGATTACTTCAAATGCCGAAGTCCAATGGTACTTCAATCTCAATAAACAAGGGTATTATGCTCCCCTTTGTGTAACCATTGTGAGCCAAGAAAATAATGGATTTGGTTATGACATGCTACGTGAAGTAAATGATGGAGGTTGTGTTGGTATGCAACCAGAAGAAAATAATGGTGTAGGTGGTGCTGACGCGAAATCAGAAGAAAATAATGGAGTTGGTGGTGCTGACGCGGAACCGGAAGAAAATAATGGAGTTAGTGGTGCTGACGCGGAACCGGAAGAAAATAGTGGAGTTGGTGGTGGTGACACGGAACCGGAAGAAAATAATGGAGTTGGTGGTGGTGAAATGGAACCGAAAGAAAATAATGGAGTTGGTGGTGGTGACATGGATCAAAAAGAAAATAATTGAGTTGGGTTGGAGGTAATTCGAGAATCTACATTTGGTAACGGGAATGCTTGTACTACACTGCCAAAATATGATTTTAGTCAAGACAATAACTTCACAAATGAGAATCTTATTTCTTCAGTTGGAAGTACATCGCGAGTGTTACCCATATACTTTGATTTGAAGGTTGATCAAGTATTCAATAACAAGAAGAGCTTTAGGAAGCTGTGTACATGATCACATTGCAATACAACTTCCAATTTAAAACAAAAAAAAATTGAATAAGAGTGTGTACACAGTTATGTGTGTCGATGATAATTGCAAATGACATTTGTGAGCAACAAAGTACTCATAATGTGATTATTTTCAGATTTGAAAATATACAACTGAACATACTTGTACTCTAAATATGTCCACCGCTGATTATAGACAAGCAACGTCGTGGCTCATTGGAAAACATATCTCGCCAAGGTTCGAGGACCGCAACACTACCTATAGATCTGCAGACGTCATGAATGACATTCGTCGAGACTTTGGGGTGCAACTAAGTTATCAAAAAGGGTGTAGAGAGTCTGCTTTAACACATATAAAGGGTTCACCTGAGAATAGTTATACTAAGTTGGCTACATATGCCTATAACTTGACAGTGGCCAGGAAATGTCTACTTTTTAGAGCGTGAAATTGAAAATCACCTCAAGTACTTCTTTTTGGCTTATGGTCCTTGCATTCTTGGATTTCACGCTGCAATGCGTACAATAGTTATTGTGGATGAAACATTCCTTACTGAAAGATATAAAGGTACGGTGATTATTGCTACCTGCCAGGATAGAAATATGCAGATATATCCTCTTGCGTGGGCCATTGTTGATTCTGAGAATGATGCTTCGTGGCTTTGGTTTTTTACGAAGTTGAAAAAAGTAACAAGTGACGATGAAGGCCTTGTTGTGATATTTGACCGACATAAGAGTCTTATCAGTGTCGTCGAAACTATTTTTCAAAATGCACATCATGCACATTGTATCTATCATATAAAAGGGAACTTAAGGATTGTAACTCGAAAGGTTGTGACTATCTCACTTTTTAAGAGAGTGGCGGAGGCTTATACCACAGATGAGTTTCACAAGCATATGTCCCAAATTGAGAAAACTGACGAGAAGGGTTGGAAGTATCTTAACGAAAAAAAATTTAAAACTTGGGCCCGATCATATTTCAAAGGAGTCCGTTACAATATCATGACCTCAAACAATGCAGAGTCTTTGAACTCAGTGTTTAGGAGAGCCCGACAAACTCCTATACTTGCAATGTTTGAGAGTATCAGGAAAAAGTTGTAGGCTTGGTTTTGTGAGAGGCGTGAGGCATCACAAAGTTGTAGAACCAAATTAACCCTAGCTATGGAAGAAAAATTACGCAAGTCTCATGAAGTGTCAAAGAAGTTCACGACTAAACCCAATGATGCGTAAAACTATGTAGTGAGGAGCGGTACTAAGAATTTCATTGTTAATTTTGATGGGAGTACTTGCACTTGCAAAAAATTCAATTGGACCACATCCCATGCGAGCATGCAATAGTAATGGCAAAACAGAGAAGTTTTCAGTGTACCCGATGTGCTCAACATTTTATACCGCTGACTGTTGGGGAGCAGCATATGCCTGTACAATCTTCCCGGTGCCAAATGAAGATGAATGGGACATTCCAGACAATATTAAGGAAATGACTATCTTGCCACCTTTAGTTCGACCACGAGGTGGACGTCGTAGAACAGCGAGAATACCATAAACTGGAGAGTTTCCATCGAGACAAAATGCAGTAGGTGTCGACAAGTAGGGCACAACAGACTGTCGTGTCGTGATCAAACACCTATGAGCGATAGTCAATCACAAATTTAGTAACTGTTGTATTGTGTTTGAATTTTAGTCAAGATTTCAGTGTATTGAATTTAACATCCAGGATTTTCAATAATTAATTATAGTTTGTTGTGTCTATGTATTATTTAAATTTACATTTCAATATTTAATTCCAGTTTGTTGTGTCTATGTATTGTAAATTCCTATTTTATCTATGTGCTTACATATGATACGAAAAGACAGTTAATTTTGTTATAGAAATAACTTATTTATGTTTTGTCGTAGTTCGTTTAATGAAAGTACAATCAGTCGTTTATATTTATCTAAACAACTAGAGTTTAAACGATTATTTTCACTAAACGTTCATCGTTTAAACGTTTATATTGTATTTCATGTTATGTTTAAGTAATAATAGTTTAATCGACACTTTAGATTTTTAGATAGCCGTTTAAACAATTATTTTCACTAAACGTTTATCGTTTAAACATCTATATTGTATTTCATGTAGTAATCATAGTTTAATTGATACTTTAGATTTTCAGATAGCCATTTAAACGATTATTTTCACTAAACGTTCATCGTTTAAACGTCTATATTGTATTTCTTGTTATGCTTAAGAAATAATAGTTTAATCGACACTTTAGAATTTCAAATAGCCATTTAAACAATTATTTTCACTAAATGTTCATCGTTTAAACGTCTATATTGTATTTCATGTATTAATCATAGTTTAATCGACACTTTTAGATTTTTAAATAGCCATTTAAACAATTATTTTTGCTAAACGTTCATCGTTTAAACGTCTATATTGTATTTCTTGTTATGTTTAAGCAATAGTAGTTTAATAGACACTTTAGATACGTTAAGACATATCATTATGATTCTTTAAGACATCATTTTGATTCGTTAAGACATATCGTTATGTTTCCTTACATCAAGACATATCGTTATGATTCGTCGATATGTTATGTTAAGACATATTGTTATGATTCGTTAAGACATATCGTTATGTTTTGTTAGGACATATCGTTATGTTTCGTTATGTTCTGTTAAGACATATCGTTATGATTCGTTAAGACATATCGTTACGAGTCGTTAAGATATATCGTTATGTTTCGGTACATTAAGGCATATCGTTATGATACGTTAAGACATATCGTTATGATTCGTGAAGACATATTGTTATGTTTCGTTAAGATATATCGTTATGTTTCGTTAAGACATACTATTATTAATGTTAAATACTATCATTAATATTACATAGCATCCGGAGTGGTGCCCGCTCGCTCACCATCTACTAACTTGTTTAAAGAAATAATAATCCTTCTGTATTGAATCATTATGCTATTATTATTATTAAATATTTATTATTCTGTTAGGTTTTATGTTTTCCGCAATTAAGCTATTTTGATATGTATAAAAACCTTGTTATCACCACAGTGATAATAAATTATGACATTAATGTTATTTAATAATCATGTTTACTTATTGATATGAGTTTTCAAGGCTGTACATACATATTAGAGCAGTAATCACTCACAGGTGATTCTGATCCACATATTTGAACAACATTAAGTTTTATGTGTTTTAGAAAAGTAAAATATCCACAGATATTTATCTTGTTCTTGTACACATGATTAAATTAAAATTTTGACTCTTTATAAACATGATTATTTTAATGAAAGTTCTACCCACAAGAGAATCTTATTTATGTATGTTTAGACAATTTTCAATTCTTGTATATCTCTATTATACTTCAGCTCATGTTCTCATTAATTTGCACTCACATGCTTCATCTGTACCCTCCCTTAATGGTACCAACATTCTCAGAATGACGTGAGAATGTTGAATTCACTTTGGGTGTTCTTGATCTCGATCTTGCACTCCAAACTGAAAAACCTCTTGCATTAACCGCGGAAAGTACCAAAGAGGATAAAGATCTCCATAAACTGTGGGAGAAAAGTAACAGATTGAGCCTTATGTTCATGCGAATGACGATTGCTGCAAACATCAAGACCTCTCTTCCTGAAACGAAATTGACTAAGGAATTCATGGAATTCATTGCAGAACGCTTTAAGACTGCAGATAAGTCCCTTGTAGGGAAATTAATGTCAGAAGTCATTACTATGAAGTTTGATAGTGCACGGTCAATGCACAATCATATTATTAAGATGCAAAACCTTGCAGCTAAACTTCAGAATTTGGGAATGAAAGTGGATGAGAATTTTCTTGTTCAGTTTATCCTAAATTTTCTTCCTTCACAGTATGCCCCTTTTCAAGTGAATTACAGCTCTATTAAGGAAAAGTGGACAATGAATGAACTATCTAACATGTTAGCTAATGATGAAGCAAGGCTGACTCAACAAGGTACTAATGTTGCACATCTCACTACTCAAGGAGAAAATCACAAGTTTAGGAAAAAGGCTAGAAAAGGCCAGAAAAGAGCACCACCCAAAATGGATGATAAAGTCCAACCTGTTCAAGTCAAGGCAAAGAAATAAGAAGTTTGTCATTTCTGTAGGAAATCTGGACATTTCCAGAATAATTGTGAGAAACGTCGTAATTGGTTCGAAAGTAAAGGTAATCCCTTGGGATTCGTAAGTTTTTCAGAATCAAACTTCTCTTATGTGCCTTCAAATACATGGTGGTTGGATTCAGGTGCTAATGTTCATGTTTTTAATTCGATGCAGGGATAGACTTCTTCTTAATTTGGGGCTGCTTGGAGATATTTAAATGAGGGCCAAAGAGTATCAAGGAAGTTTGTGGCAAAATGAAAATTAATTAGAAGCTTTATGGGCTGAAAAGAGCAGAGAAAATTGCTGGGGGCGGAACTGGAACATGGCTGATCTGGGTGGAGATGGCTGATGGCTTGGATCTGGAGGATGGGTGGATTGCGGGTCAGCTGGTGGGCTATTGGGTGAGGATGTGAGGTGAAGTGGGATGGAAGGATGGCTGGTGGAGCGGGAAGCTGGGCCGGATCAGCCAAGATCCAGGAAGAAACTCGCGGGTTGAAGGCTGGAGCTGGGCAGACACGTGGCCGCCTGTGGGCGCGCCACCGCATTAATGAAATGTTCCTTCAATTGCTCCGGTGCCCCTTATCTTCCGATATTGACTCCTGAAGTCCTTCCCCCCCAGGCTTCTCATTTAAGTCCTCTGTTAGCTCCGTTAGCCCACCGTTAGCTCATTTTGCCTTGCAACACTTGACGGACTTTGACGAAATATTTTGTAGCTCAACTTTGAAGCCCGAAATTGCCTCTAATTTTGTGCTAAACTCCGTGAATACTCGTAAATACCTTGGAAACCTACAATGAAGCACAAATACACAAATAATAATATTTCCAAGAATATTTAACTCAAAAATAGCACAAAATAAAAGGAAATAAAGGGGAAAATTCGTGGAAATCTTGAGCTCATCAACGGCAGCAGCCTCGAGCTCTGAGACACGAGCAAGGGTCCTATCGTGCTCGGCCTTTTTCACGGCCTCCCGCTTTTCCTGCTCGAGTACAGTAATACGCTCGACGTACTCGCGCCTGTACTTATGAGCCTGCACGAGCCTGTTGGCGTAAGACTTGATGGCAGCAGCAAACTACAAAAGGAACAAGTTAGGAAGGGGAAGTTAAAGAAGGTGAAACAAAACAATCAAGAATCCACTTACTCGGGTGAGGTCGATCCCAACGATGCTAGCCAAATGAGCAGGAGTGCAGTCGTCAAAAGACTCTCCCAATGTCTCATCGGTGATGTCAAGCACCACCTTCTTTCCCAGCTCGATGGACCGGGCAGCAGGGCTTACCACAGGAACCTCCTGCGGAGTAGACGAACTACTGGGAATGGAGTGAGCCTCCCGGGAAGGGTTAGTCGCACTACGAACACTCCCAGCAGGAGAAGCTCGTGCAGCAGCGTCAACAACAACACCCTGGATTGCAGGGTCGGCAGGGTCGGCAAGATCGGCAGGCGCCCTGGTCGAAGTGGGCTCCTCTATCCTCAACTTCTTCTTCGACCCAGAGTCCGAAGTAGACTTAGAACATTTTCCAGATGCCCTTGAGCTCAGGATTTTCTCCTTGCCCTTGTCCGCGGGCAACACTATGGTAGGGAGCACCTCGGCAGTCCCTGCCAAGGTCGCAGCGACGCGAGCCCGCCCTAGCTGCTCTGATCGGTCTGATTTTGCCTTGGCCCGCATGCTCGAGCTTCTCATCCTCATCGCGTCAACGTCTTCCATTTCTACAAGCAGCAAGAAGAGTCAGATATATATGTTGAAAGTATATACAAATGGGAAGAAGAAGATGCAAAGGAAATACATTTACAAAGTCCAGCCGAGGACAACCACTCTACAAACAGCCCCTTTCCAAATCCCTACAACAGGTTGGGCAATGCTGGTTAAACATGAGGCCCTTGTGACGCAGCCACCTAAGGAAGCACTCGAAGGGGGGAAAGGTGCACATCGGCTCGAGCCCGTTGACCTTTTGAGGGGATAATCCAGCGACCACCAACAGATTCTCGTCTTGAAGAATACTTTTCCAATTGTAGCATCGAACTTGCAAGTTGCCCCGCACGCCGAGGGGGGCTTCCAATGCCTGTTTGGCCGACCTGTCGTATTCATCGAGCTCGGTCTGGTGGATAAGAGTGAAAGGCTCCTCGGTTGGTACCGCAAAATTCCACCCAAGTCGGCTTTCGACCATGATAACCTTATCAGCCTAGCCAGATACCTTCCCTGGGGGATTAGAAAACAACTTCACTCGAAGATTTTGGCTCTTAGCTTGCAAGAGGTTGTTATTGCGGTCAAGGTGGAAGTAGTGACAGAATAAAGTCAAGGTCGGCTCAAACCCCAATACACGCGTACTCGCAATAAAGCACATAAGTACCCACATAGTGTTCCACGTGAGGTCGAGGGGGACGGTCGATGTGACATCAAGATACTCACAAATGAAGGGGTCCAACGGAAATCGAAGCCCCAACTCGAAGAAGCTCAAATAAAACCCAACTCGCCCCCTCGAAGCCCGTAGCTCGGCCAGGCCCAGCCCTGGGTCAAGAATATGCCCACGATAGTCGTTGAAGTTGCAAGGATACTTTGACAACCAACTGTCCAGGTCGACCAACGTAATCCTATTTTGCCAGTCTCAAAAAGCTCGCTTCGCGACTCCCCCAGCGTCATCGGCTTTAGGCTTCCTCTTCTTACTTCGGGGAGCCCGTAAGGCATGGCTCGCATCCAGATACGAACTGGAGGATACCGAAGTAGTACCTCTCGAGGACCCCACAGCCCGGGCAGGAACTCAGTTGTTATCAAAATACAGATACAACAACCCGGACATTGCCACGTCGTACTTCTCGATAATCCTCATCGAGGTCCCAAATGGAATATCACTAACCCTGTAGGGAGTGTCAGGGGGAACGACCAGGCCATTCAAGTTGGCACCCCAAGCGGCGAGCAGATCCTTAGCCTCACTCGGCAGGACGACCTTCCAGTCGCCATCCTCGGTCTTATATATTGCCCGACTCTTTTGCGGTCTAGCAAACATAGGTCCCTCGTTGGCACGTTTGATCCTCATGTTCACAGAAAAGGAACACGAGGAAGAGGAGCTCGCAGGAAGAATGGTGGGGTAGGAAAGTGCTATGACTTGGCCAAGAAAACCCTAAATAGCGAGCTAGCAGGCGAACAGAAGTGCCAGGTCGATAAAACCCCCAAATTACTAAAACCCTAAAATCAAGAAATCGCCGGAACCCAACCTAGAAAACAGGCCAGTCACCGGAGCGAAAGCGAATCAAGGGACAAAGTGACTAAACGGTGCAAAATGTACTGGAAAATCGAAGGAAACTTAGAAGGGATCAAAGAAATCTAACCTAAGATCTTGAAGAAGCTGGGAAACTGAAGAGTAGACTGGTAATCAGGAGCTTTTGAAAAGAAAGAGATCTCGCCGGAAATCGCCTGGTCGTCGGAGGGTTTGAAGATTTATGGTAAAAGTGAAGATGAATAGTGATACCCTCACTTATATAGTGGACCCAGGTGGCCGGGTCAACCCGCTCAACAAACACGCGGACCTCGACACGACACCGTCTTGGAGTGACTGTTGAGAAACCGTCAGAAATTTGAAATTTGAAAGGACACGCCGTCTGACTCGAATCTCACGTCAATTAAATGCACACGCTTCCCGAGAAAAGTACAGGAGACGAACTAAAGATAAATCGACCTCACACAGAACGGTTCAGCTCGACACCCAGCATGTTCACTTCACACCTCGAGGATAAATCCTCTCCTTGAGAAGTAGGGGGCTACTAAACGGCCTCACACATCCCTTCCGACACGTGGCAGACACCTCGGCAGTAGGGACGCCAACTGGGCCCAACGCCGAGGTAACGTGCATCATACAGATATAGCGACCTGGTAATTGCAACAGGTTAGGTCGCCAGACTCCCAGCATATTCTCCCCGCGCCTCAACCTCGGAGACCCTCCGTGTGGCTTGGAAACATGCCAGGTCGACCGCCTCACCATAAGAGCGACCTGATCACATGCGAGGCCGACCTCGACGTAACCCCGCTCAATCCAGCCCTTACACATGGCTTGTCCTTACTGGATATGAAGAAGGTACAGTTCCACCATGTCAGAAGTCTGCTCCACTCTTCCACTTCCTGACAGGAAAGTACAAGGACCACCGTACGGTGAAAGGCCACGATCTCTTGAGCCTGCCATTGTCGCCTACAGACACTAAGAGACAAAGAGTTGCACAGTTTTGGTCTCTCCGTTGTCTCCTCTTCATGATCAGAAATCACCTTCCGCCAGCCTATAAATACAGAGGTATGGACTCACCCTCAAGGGGACGAAACACAATCACCAGCACACACCTTTGCACCTCTTAGTTCTCATTCATAGCTTCAGTAATTCTTTGACTTCATTCACAGACCACGCTCTGTGAATCAGGTCCCTTACAACCCGGAATACTGATTCTTACGCCGGAGGGTTTTAGCTGGGACACCCCCAGCTCCCCTAACGGTGCTTCCCCCTTGTTCACAGGTCACTGTTTCATCCATTTTTCTCAAGAACACCAGAGAAGATCCCAGTAGCATTCGGCCGGTATCCCACTAGACTACATACGCGGCTCTTACGTGGAACAGACGTGGTCACCGCACACTTTTGGCGTGATCAGTATTTATTATTTTTTTTTTAGGAAAACAGGGACGGCACCCTGCTAGATATTATTAATAAAAATTAGAAAAATTACAAACTTGAGGGGGACAATCAGCCTGGCCCTTATAAGAAGGAGGACGAAGGAGCCTAACTTCGAAAAAGAAATACATAACTCAAAAGCAAACAAAATGAAGAAACCAAAACTATGAAATCTGAACATATGGAGTGTCACGCTTGTAAAGCAATACTTTTCCACAAATGCAATTAGAGAGAGAAGAGGAAGTCTTGAACATAGTATCACGGATTTGATCACAGCCCAAGTTAGCTATAGCATCCGCCACTGAGTTAGCCTCCCGAAAACAGTGAGAGAAGGAGAATTGGAGGGAAGATTGAAATGATAGGATTGCATGAATCATGTATAATGAATTCCAAGGAGGATTAGCTTTGCCTGAAATACAATCAAAGATGGACTCAGAATCAACTTCGAGAATAGCACCCAAAAGCCCCTGACTATAAAGCCACTTAGCTCCCTCGAAAAGAGCCCTGCATTCAACCACAAAGTTGGACGAAAACCCATAATAAGAGGAGAAGGCATACATCATGTCACCCCTATCGATCGTTACGAATAATTCCCCTCCAGCACTCAACCCTGGATTACCACGGCAAGCTCCATTAGAATTTAATTTAACCCGACCTGCAGGGGGCTTGTCCCAATAAACAGTTCGAATGGTTTTTTGAGAAATGCGACCGATCCAGATCCAGGACGAAGACCAAATAGAATTTGGGTGATAAGAGAGTCCCATAGCCATCAAAATGCAAAATAGTTCATGTTTAATACGAGCAATTAAAACCCAAGCTGGGCTGCGCACACCATCAAACAAAGCCATGTTACGAAATTTCCAAAGGACCCATAAAATGATCGTGGAGCAACCGAATGAAAAGAAGAGTTTTTATGCTTGTACCACCAAGCAAAGCAGTTTTGAACAATAGAACCCTTGGCAGGGACAACCTCTCCAATTTGATGAAAAACATCCCAAACAGCTTGGGCTATAGGACTATGCAAGAACACATGAAGATAAGTCTCTGTTTGGCCAGAATCGCAGCAAGAACATCGTAAAGCAAAGGAGAATCCTTTTTTGAATAGGCTTTCATCAATAGGTAATCTGTGACGCAAAAGTCTCCACATGAAAATACTGATTTGGCGAGGAAGAATCTTATGCCAAACTAATTTAGCCAAGTCCAGCAACGAGAGAGGTCTTCGGACAAGCTGTCAAACCGAGGACAGGGAAAATTTGCCATTTGCATTCCCACTCCAGCAAGCCCTATCAGGCTGATCAGTAAGTCAGATGTCATGCCGAGCAATAGACTCCACATTAGCAGCTCCAATAGCAAAACTGGCCTCAATCGAGACAGAAAAATGAGTACTAAAAATCTCATAGACCCGAGAAAATGAGCTAAAATCAGCATTTGTGAATGTAACTTCCGGCAACCACTTATCAATCCAAGTAGCGAATTGGCCCTACCCAATGATCCATCTAATATGGGGTTTAGCATAAGCACGAATGGAGCACATTCTGCGCCAAATATGAGACCCTGAAGTAACAACATCAATAGGGTGAGACGAAGCACAGTATTTGGCTCTCATGAACTTAGACCAGAGGTTGTTGGTAGATCAAAATCTCCACCAAATTTTCATAGAGTAGGAACAAACAACGTCAGGAAGAGAACGAATTCCTAGACCTCCTTCCAGCATAGGACGGCAACAATGATCCCAAGTTATCTAGTGAGAGCCCTAAAAAAAATTGGCCATCATTCAGTTTATAATCTTAATAACTGCCCTAGGAGGGTCAAGGATGGCTAGTTGATACATAGTGATAGACTAAAGAACTGAATTAATCAAAGTCACCTTACCTGCAGGATTAAAAAGAAGACCGATGCAAGAGCTAATCTTATCTTGCAGCTTTGCAACCAAAGGGTCAAACAAATTCTTTTTCTTGCGGCCTTCAAACAATGGACATCCCAAATAAGGAAACAGAAAATCTTTATAATCAAATTCCAAAAACCTGCGACTGGAAGAGATTCTAGCCACTAGCATACGAGAAAAGGTCATGAAGCAGCTTTTACTAGGGTTGATTAGTTGGCTAGAGCATCTCTCGAACTGAGAAAGTAAATTCTTGTGATGAGCTAAAGAACACCTATTCCCATTACAATAGATGATCACGTCATCCGCAAAAGCAAGATCGGATATAATAGGACAACCACTAGAAGAAGAAAAGGCATAATGGGGGTTCTCATCATGTAATCTGTTTAGCCAACGACTAAGCACTTCTGCTGCAATAATAAATAAACTGGGAGAAATAGGGTCCCCTTGGCGAATTGAAGGCCTCAAGACGATGTAAAAAAACCCACAGATTTACCATTAACCAGAACTGAAAACCAATTATTAGAGACAATCTGCCAAATCATATCGATAAAGACCTCGCCAAATCCGAACTTCCGCAGAACTTTAATCAAGAAAAACCAAGAAACCCAATCGAAGGATTTAGCCATATCAAGCTTTATAATAATGTTGGATCTATTAATCTTTTTTTCCAAGTGATGATTCAACTCATGAGCAAGCAACAAGTTGTCTTGAATCAAATGACCCTTTGTAAAAGCACTTTGGTTTTCTGAGATAATGATAGGAAATACCAGAGCCAAACGAACCGAGAGAAGCTTAGTAACAACTTTGTTACAAAAGTTACACAGGCTGATAGGGCGGAGATCCTTAAAAGACAATACCTAATCGGATTTAGGGATGGTAATAATGAGAGTGCTCGTCCATGCTTTGGGCATATGAAACCCCACGAAAAATTCCAAAATAGCTAGATGAAGATCTGAGGATATTATCTCCTAACAAAAAGAATAAAATTTTCTAGAAAAATCGTCAGGCCTAGCAGAACTATCTCCACTTAGAGAAAAAAAAACAATATCCTTAACTTCCGTTAGCGTAGGAGGGATACCAAGAGTTAAGTTTTGATCTTCAGTCACCAAAGTAGGAATAACGCCAAGCAATTCTTAATCAGAGCCAACAATCGCCTGAAGCTGATCCTTGAAATAGTCAATTGCATCAACCTTGATGTCAAATTCCATAGTGAGAAAATTGCCATTCAGGTCTAATATTTTGTGAATATGCATCTACGATGAGCCTGCTTAATGGAGGAGTGAAATAATTTGGTGTTACCATCCCCTTCCTTAAGCCATTTCAAGTAGGATTTTTGACACCAATAATCCTCTTCATTTTTGAGTTTGAGCTTAAGTCTAGCTTGAGCTAAATGAAGTTCCTCACGATTTTCAGCAGAGTTGTGAGGCTCATAAAGGAGCTCTTTCACAAGAACATTGTGACGCCCCGAGTTCGGGATTCGGTATTAAACCCCAACTTGGTGCGCCAAACTAAGAGAAACAACTAAAGTCCACAGAAGTGAACGAGCTACGCAAGCTCAGAACCAAAACTATGCAGCGGAAAACCACAACTAAATAAAACCTGAGTTTTAAAAACTCAAATAACAAAACTATAATTAGAAAACCTCCACGGCTAAACACAAGCCTGAGAACGATAATAACATAATCCCAACTATAAACCTCGACGGCTAAATACAAAAGCCGAAGAAACAACAACACTATATACTCATGAGCTAACATGCTCGGAAAAATTACAATAATAAACGGCTCGACATCGAGTGTCGGCTCCAAAAATAATACAACAATTAAAAGAGTTACAAATCAATGCTACCCATAAGTAAAGTTTACATAACTTTACATCAACCATCATTCTCACTGAACTAAGAAACATAAGTATAAACAGGCTTCGAAAAGCAACTACCCAAAGATTAATCTGCCAGCCCGCAGGTCTCACCGACCTCAGCATGTCATCCTTCGATTACAATCTAAAAGAATCAACACAATAAGAGTGAGTCTACAAGACCCCGTAAGCCACTATAATGTATTGTATACTATTAGTATGAATGCAACAGTAAACCAAAACTCTACATGTAGCTAGTCTAAGTAGCACTTCCGGCTTACCTAACATCTTAGCCACAAATCGGCAAGTCAAGGTACAATTCTAACTTGACCAATAATCAACAAGCTATCACGTGCAACTATATGACATGGCATGATGCTCAACAGCAGGAATAACATGGTAATAACATTTATATACCATAACGATCATGTATCATATTAAAAGTATACAAGTCACATAAATCATTTAGCACTTTGGTGTTCACATAAGTGCAACTTAAATAAACCACATCATAAAGGATATTATTTATCTTTCTTCCAACTTCGCGTTGCTCCTGCAATACACGAGAAAACATATGTGCCTCGATACCTGTGTACGTAGTATCAGCGTCCCCGATTAATACCATCGAGTTCTAACTAGCAAACCAAAGTCACGCGTATTGCTACAACAATGGGGCTACATCCCACCTGCGGCCAACAGGTGAGGGGTGTGTGCAAACCGGTACGGCGACTTATAGCGATTACAAAATAAATTCGTAAAGACTATAGGTCGTCCCACCTTGATTAAACAACAAATGCCAGCTGGATCCAATGCAATGCACAAGTAGATATTTACTCGTCATTCTCAACAAATCATCATGAGTTCTATTGAATCACATATCACATCAACTCAATGTGTTCGTAGACACTAAACACACAATCAATCATCAAAGTAGGATGACTGTCCTACATCCAATCATCAAAGTAGGATGATTGTTCTATCTCTTATTAGAGTAATCACATAATGTCTGAATCACTGAACATGTAAATTAAACAAGACAATAGGCAAAGTAGGCCTATTGTACAATTCAACCATCAAACGGTGTCCGCGATAGCTAAACACATACATAACCCCAACGTAAGGTAAGTCTTCTGATACTTACAACCCTTAATTAACACATATCTATTACGTTCATCTTAGGATTCTCATCATATCCTATAGTTACTCAGTATACTCTATTGAAGAGGCAACTATATGCCGTTAATACTTGTTTATACAAGAGCATAGTTCAACTATTCAACATAACTTGTAGTCAACTAATGTCTGACTAAGTCAACCAAGGTTAAAGTTCTACTAAGTTATGAACCCATTAATTCGTCAGCCCTCATGGTAGGGAACTAGTGTATGTCGTGTAGGGATTAATACTCCCCATCACTCAACCCTGTAGAGTCGATTATACTTATTAACAAAATCACCCTATTAATCGACGTTCGTTTATTACGTCATATTCGACTCCACCAGAGTCAGTCACGACTAGTGTATAGTTCGTAGTTTTTAAGTACAATTATACTATCTTATATCGACTCCACTAGAGTCATTACCAATATATTTAAGACGTCGGGACAAGCCACAATATTGTCCCGACAAATTTATATCAATTGCAATGCCCAACGCACAAAGAGTCTACTACTCGTAACAATCTCATAGGGTTATCGCTAGTGCATAAACGACAAAACTTCAATGATTCGATATACTCAAACATGAGGATTACATAGTGAAGTACAATTAAATTAAAACAAGTCTTCGGCGATGTTACGACCGGAACCCAACTAAATAATATACAAATACACTTCAACTTTAATGAATTCTTATTACTTGCAAACGACAATTATCGAAACAACAACAACAATAGTAACCATGACCATAATAGTGACAACATCAGTCTCTACAAGTCTCTATTGTTCGGGTCTACTAGATTACCAATAAATCACCAATTCTTTCCCAATTCATATTTCTTGCTCAAGTAGGCAACAATGCATAACCAATATAATTTATAGGAACTAATCATATACTTCTCTCAAGGGGATAACACAAAAATCATCACTAACACATCTTACATGCTTTACTCATCCAATTCAACTCGTAAACATACAAAACATTATAGTTACTTACCTTTATCGCAAATCCTTCACGAAATCGAAAGGGCTTCGAGTGGAAATGTACTTCTTCGCGACCTCTACGCCGCTACGGAGTCCAAACGTCGATCCCAAGCTCGATCCAAGTCCGAATCAAGCTTTCTCCCTCTCAAAACACCACTTTCTCTCACTAAAATGTGGGGGAAGGGAAGGGGTGGTGATCCCTCAACAGATCGGATGATCCTTTTGGATAGAAACGTGCTCCTCGTCACCCTCTACGCTACGGCGAAGACGGCTCGTCGATCTGACAAGCGGAGCTCAAGATATCGTGAAATCTTCTCTTCTTCTCTCTTCTTTCTCTCTCTAGTCTCTCTCTCTATTTTCTGGTTTGAGGATGAGAATGAGGGAGGAAATAGAGTTGGGTTTTATTATTAATACCATGGGTAAGTGTTTGGTCCAATCCCGGGCTTGTTTGAGCATTTTAAACCACTTAAAGATGTTAAAAACCGAGAAAGAATAAAAACCGGACGAGCAGAGCCCGTCGCCATGCGGACGCATAGTGCGGCCGCATAAGAGCTATGCGGACGCATAGCGCGGCCGCATGGATTCCAGAATTTTTGAGTGTTCTATGCGAGCTCGCAGTGCGGCCGCATAGAGCTAAAAACTGGGCAGTTTTTCCGAAAATGCCCTCGATGGATCCCGAAATGTCCCGAGGTGATCCTAGGTTGGTTTTAACATCAAACAAAGGTCAAAACATACTCAAAACTCAACCAAATCATTCCCCAAGGAGGCTTGAAGGATGAACAACATAAGTCTCACTCGCACGCGAAGATAAACATGCGAAACGACGCACGAATCAACTCAACTTACGGGTTAACGACAAGAATAACATGTTTGTTATTCAAGGGTGAATCTAACCCAAGGCTAGATCAATTAAACGTGGGGAATACAAAAGGTATACAAATGATAATCGGTGTCAAGAAAAGACTCGAACGAGTACGGAAACAAAGTACAACTCACCATGAGTTTAACCACGTGTCGAACACGGATCACGACAAGATACGTCACGCTTAACAAGCATGACACCTCACTCTCCGAGGGTTTCAAGGTCGACACGAAGTGATTATGAGTTAACTAGGAAGAAGGTAAGGTCGGGGTGTTACATCCTCTCCCCCTTAAAAGAATTCGATCGCGAATTCAATGATCAAACATTCACGAGGAAAACATACATCACAGCAAGGCTATACAATAGCCTACTCCAACAAACCGCTACCAGGTGAGTGGAAGCCTAACGAATAAGGCGAGGTTGTCCAGATTAGAGGTCATCAACCTCAAGTATTGTTCATGCACAAGGTTTCTAAAGAATAGGTAAAATTTCGAGACGTAAGAAATCTCGGGGTTTCGTTACGAGACTTACTACTGTCTCTGTCAAGTCCAAGTTCAAAGTACACTTCAAAGTGTCATGCTAACACCTTTCGAACACGTCCCACACCACGCTTCCGAACGCTAACGAATCTCCACCTTCCGTGGTACCACTCTCAACAATTACTCACGGGAAATCCCGCGATCAATTAGGTCCGGGTTAATGCAACCCTAAGGCCCACAAGGTTACACAGATACATATATAGTCAAAGAACGAGTGCAAACAAATGGTATAACACCAAAGGTCGTGCGAGTCATAGGACTCTGTTGTAAATAACGAAACTACTGGCTATATCACAAGCCGACAAAATAAAAGATCAACGAAATCGCAGGCTAACATGCTCGCGATGCAACTACTCATGTCAATAAGACACAAGGTCAACTTAAATAATAATAAGAGTTTCGAACTCTAAATACATTTGACGAAACGGATCGGTATCATAGGACACCAATACCACGTACTTTACATGCGATTCGAAACATAGAGTGTATCACACTCTCAATGATTACATTCTCAGGTCAACTACAAGATATAGTATTCTAACGAATGAGTACCCAATCAGAGTACACGAGATAGTCCAATAACAGAAAAATAAATAAATGATAGAATAAGTCATGATGAGCATGACTCTTACTGATTCAATCACAAGGTCTCACCTTCTAACCTTGGCTCGCTCTATTGGAGTCTTGGGTCGGTGCAGGAGGGTTTGGTGGGGTCACTTGCTCCACTCGAGGTGTCTCACCTAGGGCCACATTCAGTTGGTCCTCAAGTTCTCTCAATTCTCGTAATGCGTGTCTGAGTTGAAATACGGTCGGATGCATAACTGACATCCTTGCAGTCTTCCTAGTTTGTGCCATCCTACTATAGGCATACAATAGAGACATTAAATCTCTAAAGGGAAGTGAAACACATTAAGTGATTCAACTAAAGTCATACTAATCAACATAACGTTCTCGATTCTCAATCAGACACAATTAACATGCACGTAGGGTTCTAAAGACAACCACCTCATCATGCCAAGGGGCATACACACAAGGTGACACAATCTATTCGTATCGCAAAAATCTGTAAGACAAGACTGAATTAATACAATGTATCCAGTCTATATCACATCGCATACAATTATAACAATTTCACGCTCACCACCGGGGTGACATATCATCAATTTGATATCTCTAACGTTAAACAAACATATAACACGTGACAGTATACAAGTCACAAATTGCTAATCACATGCCCAAAACTACTCAAGTTCAACTAAGCACAACGGCTCACACAATATCAAATTAAATCAAGCCAATACACGGGGAATGATACACAATTCACACACAAGATACACAATCTTGTTCGAGTACAACTATTCCATTTGCTTGTCCATTCCAGTTGGTAATAGGGTTAGACAATTTCTATCTATCATGCTATCAACTTAGTCTTGACGAATATCTCTTGACAACCAAATCAGGGGCCCTTCTGAAGTGGCTTCAAAAGCTTTCGTCACAGGGCGTTAGAGGCAAGTGATTACAAATATGCCCTTAGAGTCGGTCTCATGCACATAAGTATCAAATACAAGCAAATGCACAGGTGTGACACAATGTCTCTAGTATGTACAAGTGTCGCATTCCATGATGTGATATGCAAAATGAAGCGTCTAAGTTAGCACGGACTCTATTCTCGCACTATCGTAACTTGACACTCCACGATAAACACTAGTGGACTCGTGACCAAGAATCTCGGGTCTCCCACCTCTATTTCCTCAAATGATTACCAATCTCAAACCTAAGACGTTCCTTAAAACATCTCGACTATGGTCCTCAAAATCAACGAAACAACCTATAAGGGTCAAATCTCATTACTAAACTTATCAAGCGACTCACACTTAGTCGTCAACATTCTAGTGAGGACATTAAAGCGCACTTACCAATTCCCACAAGAGAAATAACCGACTACAAATTGCTAGTCTCCACTCTCATGAGCGTACAAACCCAACTAATCCAGTCCTACATGGACTATCTCTACTACACACCCATATCCAGGGTACATCCAAACACGAAAGTCGACGTTAAACGCTCAACCCAATACTCAAACCACCTAAGCCGAGGATCCTATCCTGGCGAACATCTAACTTAAGCTCTGATACCAACTGTGACGCCCCGAGTTCGGGATTCGGTATTAAACCCCAACTCGGTGCGCCAAACTAAGAGAAACAACTAAAGTCCACAGAAGTGAACGAGCTACGCAAGCTCAGAACCAAAACTATGCAGTGGAAAACCACAACTAAATAAAACCTGAGTTTCAAAAACTCAAATAACAAAACTATAATTAGAAAACCTCCACGGCTAAACACAAGCCTGAGAACGATAATAACATAATCCCAACTATAAACCTCGAGGCTAAATACAAAAGCCGGAGAAACAACAACACTAAATACTCACGAGCTAACATGCTCGGAAAAATTACAATAATAAACGGCTCGACATCGAGTGTCGGCTCCAAAAATAATACAACAATTAAAAGAGTTACAAATCAATGCTACCCATAAGTAAAGTTTACATAACTTTACATCAACCATCGTTCTCACTGAACTAAGAAACATAAGTATAAACAGGCTTCGAAAAGCAACTACCCAAAGATTAATCTGCCAGCCCGCAGGTCTCACCGACCTCAGCATGTCATCCTTCGATTACAATCTAAAAGAATCAACACAATAAAAGTGAGTCTACAAGACCCCGTAAGCCACTATAATGTATTGTATTCTATGAGTATGAATGCAACAGTAAACCAAAACTCTACATGTAGCTAGTCTAAGTAGCACTTCCGGCTTACCTAACATCTCAGCCACAAACCGGCAAGTCAAGGTACTATTCTAACTTGACCAATAATCAACAAGCTATCACGTGCAACTATATGACATGGCATGATGCTCAACAGCAGGAATAACATGGTAATAACATTTATATACCATAACGATCATGTATCATATTAAAAGTATACAAGTCACATAAATCATTTAGCACTTTGGTGTTCACATAAGTGCAACTTAAATAAACCACATCATAAAGGATATTATTTCTCTTTCTTCCAACTTCGCGTTGCTCCTGCAATACACGAGAAAACATATGTGCCTTGATACCCGTGTACGTAGTATCGACGTCCTCGATTAATACCATCGAGTTCTAACTAGCAAACCAAAGTCGCGCGTATTGCTACAACAGTGGGGCTACATCCCACTTGCGGCCAACAAGTGAGGGGTGTGTGCAAACTGGTACGGCGACTTATAGCGATTACAAAATAAATTCGTAAAGACTATAGGTCGTCCCACCTTGATTAAACAACAAATGCCAGCTGGATCCATTGCAATGCACAAGTAGATATTTACTCGTCATTCTCAACAAATCATCATGAGTTCTATTGAATCACATATCACATCAACTCAATGTGTTCGTAGACACTAAACACACAATCAATCATCAAAGTAGGATGACTGTCCTACATCCAATCATCAAAGTAGGATGATTGTTCTATCTCTTATTAGAGTAATCACATCATGTCTGAATCACTGAACATGTAAATTAAACAAGACAATAGGCAAAGTAGGCCTATTGTACAATTCAACCATCAAACGGTGTCCGCGATAGCTAAACACATACATAACCCCAACGTAAGGTAAGTCTTCTGATACTTACAACCCTTAATTAACACATATCCATTACGCTCATCTTAGGATTCTCATCATATCCTATAGTTACTCAGTATACTCTATTGAAGAGGCAACTATATGCCGTTAATACTTGTTTATACAAGAGCATAGTTCAACTATTCAACATAACTTGTAGTCAACTAATGTCTGACTAAGTCAACCAAGGTTAAAGTTCTACTAAGTTATGAACCCATTAATTCGTCAGCCTTCATGGTAGGGAACTAGTGTATGTCGTGTAGGGATTAATACTCCCCATCACTCAACCCCGTAGAGTCGATTATATTTATTAACAAAATCACCCTATTAATCGACGTTCTTTTATTATGTCATATTCGACTCCACCAGAGTCAGTCACGACTAGTGTATAGTTCGTAGTTTTTAAGTACAATTATACTATCTTATATCGACTCCACTAGAGTCATTACCAATATATTTATGACGTCGGGACAAGCCACAGTATTGTCCTTACAAATTCATATCAATTGCAATGCCCAACGCACAAAGAGTCTACTACTCGTAACAATCTCAGAGGGTTATCGCTAGTGCATAAACGACAAAACTTCAATGATTCGATATACTCAAACATGAGGATTACATAGTGAAGTACAATTAAATTAAAACAAGTCTTCGACGACGTTACGACCGGAACCCAACTAAATAATATACAAATACACTTCAACTTTAATGAATTCTTATTACATGCAAACGACAATTATCGAAACAACAACAACAATAGTAATCATGACCATAATAGTGACAATATCAGTCTTTACAAGTCTCTATTGTTCGGGTCTACTAGATTACCTATAAATCACCAATTCTTTCCCAATTCATATTTTTTACTCAAGTAGGCAACAATGCATAACCAATATAATTTATAGGAACTAATCATATACTTCTCTCAAGGGGATAACACAAAAATCATCACTAACACATCCTACATGCTTTACTCTTCAAATTCAACTCGTAAACACACAAAACATTATAGTTACTTACGTTTATCGCAAATCCTTCACGAAATCGAAAGGGCTTCGAGTGGAAATGTACTCCTTCGCGACCTCTACGCCGCTACGGAGTCCAAACGTCGATCCCAAGCTCGATCCAAGTCCGAATCAAGCTTTCTCCCTCTCAAAATACCACTTTCTCTCACTAAAATGTGGGGGAAGAGAAGGGGTGGTGATCCCTCAATGGATCGGATGATCCATTTGAATAGAAATGTGCTCCTCGTCACCCTCTACGCTACGGCGAAGACGGCTCATCGATCCGACAAGCGGAGCTCAAGATATCGCGAAATCTTCTCTTCTTCTCTCTTCTTTCTCTCTCTAGTCTCTCTCTCTCTATTTTCTGGTTTAAGGATGAGAATGAGGGAGAAAATAGAGTTGGGTTTTATTATTAATGCCATGTGTAAGTGTTTGGTCCAATCTCGGGCTTGTTTGAGCATTTTAAACCACTTAAAGATGTTAAAAACCGAGAAAGAATAAAAACCGGACGAGCAGAGCCCGTCGCCATGCGGACACATAGTGCGGCCGCATAAGAGCTATGCGGACGCATAGTGCGGCCGCATGGATCCCAGAATTTGTGAGTTTTCTATGCGAGCTCGCAGTGCGGCCACATAGAGCTAAAAACTGGGCAGTTTTTCCGAAAATGCCCTCGATGGATCCCGAAATGTCCCGAGGTGATCCTAGGTTGATTTTAACATCAAACAAAGATCAAAACATACTCAAAACTCAACCAAATAATTCCCCAAGGAGGCTTGAAGGATGAACAACACAAGTCTCACTCGCACACGAAGATAAACATGCGAAACGACGCACGAATCAACTCAACTTACGGGTTAACGACAAGAATAACATGTTTGTTATTCAAGGGTGAATCTAACCCAAGGCTAGATCAATTAAATGTGGGGAATACAAAAGGTATACAAATGATAATCGGTGTCAAGAAAATACTCGAACGAGTACAGAAACAAAGTACAACTCACCATGAGTTTAACCACGTGTCGAACACGGATCACGACAGGATACGTCACGCTTAACAAGCATGACACCTCACTCTCCGAGGGTTTCAAGGTCGACACGAAGTGATTATGAGTTAACTAGGAAGAAGGTAAGGTCGGGGTGTTACAAACATTATCTTCAACATCTTTGAGCTCTTGGAAAATGTTTCCAAAGGATTGTTTTTTCAAAGATTTTAAAGTAGCCTTAACAGACTTCAATTTAGCAGCAAGGCGCACCATTGGCATGCCAGAGGCGATGGAATCCCAAGCTGCCTTAACGACTTCCAAGAATGTATGATGAGTTGTCCAAACAATGAGAAGCGAAAAGAAGAGTTTCTCACCACATTATCCAAAGTAATAGAAACAAGAAGAGGACTATGGTCTGGACAAGTCCGATTCAAGTAATCACCTGAGACAAAACAAAATGAGATATCCAACTAGCATTACATATAACTCAATCAATTCTCTGATATATAGTGGCTTGCCCATCCTGCTGATTACACCAAGTATATTGAGAACCTTGAAATCCTAAGTCAATTAATCACCTTTAAAATTGCATTGCTCCGATTCTATCCCAGCCTTTACCACCAATCTTTTCGTGGGAAGCAAGGACAATATTGAAATCCCCTCCCACCAGCCAAGGAGAGTCTAGAAAATCTAAACCCATATCAATAATATTAGCCCAGAGATACTGACGTTCAGCTGCTATGCATTTAGCATAAACCGAGGTAACATAAGAAGGGTGCGACCAAGAATAGTGCTGCAGCCGCCTAGTGAAGTGCTGAATTGAGTCATTAATAATCTAGCAACTAAAAGAAGATTTTACAAAGACCCCCATATAGAGTTAGCATTATTATGATAACAATATGGAAATCTAAGGCGACGAGCAATTAAAAGAATTTAAGACTTATCTATCATCGGTTCGAATATAGATATGAAAGAAACTTGATGAAGCTTGAAGAGTTTTTTCTGACGAGAGATAGTGGAATCATTGCCCATCCCACGTAAATTCCAGAATATGCCGTTAACAGACATAGAGAGTAATTGAATCAAAAAGAATGATGGGGCTTTGCTTGCACTTTAGATTGAGTAGTTTGATCCGTAAAAGGAATGACTTTGATTTTCTTAGATTTCCTTCCAATGCCTTGAGTTACAAGGTTCTGAGAAGCCAGCTGAGACGCCTTATGGTTGTCCTCAACTTCATCATCAAAATCTTGGAGGACCATAAATTGGTTGGGAGAGAGAGCAATTGGACTGGAATCATCATCTTGCTGATTCGTGTTTACTTCATTCTCTTGTTGTTGTTCACATACATCAACCTCAGAGCTATTTTCCAAAAGATCCTCGTGGAAAAGGATCGGCATCTTGGGTAGGGTTTCCTCAACAACAGGGTCTTTGGTTCCAGTTCCAGTGATATTAGTTTCCTCAGAAATTTAATCATTAGGGTTTGCATTAGAAGATGGATCTTAAGAGTGTTTTTGAACCCATTCCATTGCCTTAGCTTTATCTTTCTTCAAGATTGTAGGCCCCTTTTTCTCTTCTGGAGAAGCTTGGACAGGCTACTTGATTTTACAATTTTATATAGAATGACCTTGACGAGAACAATAAGTGCAGTAGTGCGGATGGTGTTCAGCATGGATTGGCTGCCAAAACCTAAGTAGCGGGATGTAACTACCTGTATTTTGAGCTCCCCCTTTACAAGTTTGGCATATTCAGTATCGCCTCATAAAATGACTGACATCCCGATGGATGCTAGGCCAAAAATATTTTTCTTTCACAACAAATATAGTCTTATCCCGTCCAAAGTGTCCACCTAAACCTCCGGAGTGTAACTCTTTGATAATGCACTCTCTAAGGAAACATTTTGGAATGCATAAGCGAGTCCCCTTAAAAAGAAAATCATCTTGGAGCAAATAATCAATGTGTTGTCTAATTTTTCAATGTTCCCAAATATTTCCAAAGTCTTTATCATTTTCATATAAACCTCGAATATGATCAAACCCTTCAAGCTTAACACTCAAAGAATTGAGGAGTGCAACCCTTCTGCTAAAAGCATTAGCTACTTGATTGCATTTTCCACTCTTGTGTTTTAGCATGAAAGTATACTCTTGCAAGAAAGTAACCCACTTCGCATGTCTCCGATTTAGGCTTCCTTGATTGTTAATGTGCTTGAGAGCTTCATGGTCTGAATTGAGAATGAATTCTCTTTGAATGAGGTACGATCTCCAATGGTGAAGATCTTGAACAATTGAATAGAACTCCATATCATAAGTCGAATATCTCTTCCATGCTTCATTGAGCTTTTTGCTAAAGAAGGCAATTGGGTGACCCTCTTGACTAAGAACCCCACCAATGCCCACATGAGAGGCATCACGATCAACTTCAAACATCTTCTCAAAGTTTGACAAAGCAAGCACTAGTGCACTGGATAATCTGTCTTTCACGAGTTGGAAACTTTTCTCGGCATCCAACATCCACTTAAAGTCACCTTTCTTCATGTAATCTGTCAAAGGGGCTGAAATAGTGCTGAAATTTTTAATAAATCGATGAGAAAAAGAAGCCAATCCATGAAAACTCCTAACTTCTTGCAAATTTTTGGGTGTCCGCCACTCTTGGATTGCTTTGATCTTTTCTTCATCTACCTTAATTCCTGTAGAGGTCAGCACGAAGCCTAGGAAAACAAGACTATCTGTTATGAAATAATACTTTTTAAGGTTTACATAGAACTTTTCACCTCTCAAAGTGGTCATAACAGCCCTCAAAATCTCTATATGTTCACTTTTATCACGACTATAAATAAGAATATCGTCAAAGTACACAACAACAAATTTTCCAATAAAAGGATGAAAGACTTGATTCAGTATCCTCATCAAAGTGCTTGTGGAATTGGTAAGACCAAATGGCATGACAAGCCATTCATAGAGCCCTTCTCGCGTCTTGAAAGCTGTCTTCCATTCATCACCTTACTTGATTCGAATTTGATGATAGCCACTTCTGAGATCAATCTTGGAATACACCTTTGCTCCGACAAGCATGTCGAACATATCATCAATCCTCGAAATGGGAAATTAGTACTTGATGGTGATTTGATTGATAGCCCGACTGTCCACGCACATACGCTACGTACCATCCTTCTTTGGAGTTAACAAAGCTGGAACCGCACAAGGGCCAAAGCTCTCTTGAATATGGCCTTTCTTTAACAATTCTATAACTTGCCACTTCAACTTTTCATGTTCTTGAGGACTCATCTGATAATGAGCTTTATTGGGGAGACTAGAACCTGGAATTAAATCAATTTGGTGTTGTATGTCCCTTAGAGGTGGAAACCCCTCCGACAATTCTTTGGGCATAACGTCCTCAAACTCTATCAAAAGAGGATCTAACTCACTAGGAACTTTAAAGCAATCTCCCAACAATTTTGTAACCAACATGTAGGAAATACCACCCACTTTACTTTCATTCAAAATTTTTGACAAAGTGAGAAAATTGTTATGCTCCTCTTGTAAAGATTTGGGTAATTTTTCTTCCTCACTAGGCAAAAGAACAATTTTATATTTTCTTCCTCACGACCATGATGAATAACATGCCTATCAAATTGCCATGGTCTTCCTAGGAGTATGTAAAAAACATCCATAGGAACAACATCACTCCACACTTTATCATGGTAGTTTTTCCCTATAGAAAATGAAACAAGATAACGTTTAGTAACTTTTACCTCATTTCCTTTCTTGAACCATGCAATTCGATAAGGCCTTGGGTGTGGTTCGGTTGGAAGCTTGAGTTTGTTCACCATCTTTTGAGACACAATGTTCTCGCAACTCCCACCATCAATGACTATAGTACACACATTTTCATTATATTTGCATCGAGTCTTGAAAATGTTGGAGCAAAGCCAATCTTCATCGGAATCGACATTGGGATCGGAGTAGCAAGTGCTCTTTGAATCACTAAGCTCTCACTTTCTTTGGGCTCAATCTCCACTTGCTCCAAGTCATCTTCATCATCATATATTGGCTCATCAACGTCTTCCATATTGTCTTCATCACCAAAGGCCACGACATGTCGCTTTGGGCACTCTCTCATGCAATGACCAACTTGGCCACACTTGAAGCATTTGTTTGTATTATTGGAGCGAAGCTAAATTTTTCGAGCTCTTGCCAAGATTTCCATCCTTAATAATGGTACTTTTTTCCACGCGGACTTTCTCCCTTAGAAGGGTAAAGGCTACGGACATCCACGTATTTCCTTGCACCATGTCAAGCAAGCTTAGCCTCAACTTTCAAGGCTAGTTGATAGGCATCGTTTACTTTCCATAGTCTATGCATTTCAACATCATCACGAATAGGAATTCTTAAACCACCAACATACCTTGCAACTAATTGATCTTCATTTTCTTGCACATCATTACGGGCCATGAGTTTGTAGAACTGCTCCGTATATTCGAGCACACTTTTGGATTCTTGGCAGAGATTGTTGAATTGGGAAAACGTAGCTTGAGCAAAATCCAAAGGTAAGAATTTCTCCTTGAGCCTAGACTTCATTTTCTCCCATGAAGAAATCTTAGGCTTTCCCTTGCGAAGCCTCATGTCTTGAACTTTGTCCCACCAAGTTGAGGCATACCCATGCAGCCTCATTGCCACTAGTTTCACACGTTGGGCTCGGGGGTTTCCTTGTAATCAAAGAATTTCTCAATGGCACTAAGCCAATCAAGAAACTCATCGGGTTGTAGACGACCATAGAACTCTGGAAGGTCGATCTTGACATTATCAAAGTCACGATCGAACCTCCTTAGCCGAGCTTCATTATGACAATTGGCAAAGGGATTCAAGTCAGACTCGTCACTAGAAGACACACCACGGCTTGACCTACCACGCTCATTCCGAGCCTCTTGGCGTTCAAGTTGAATGGTAAGTTGCTCAACTTGCCTTTAAAGTGCTTGAATTTCATAATCTCGTTCATCTCTCACATCGCCCATCGCATTACCGCGTCTTCCTCTACCTCGTCGAGCCGCCATGAAAATAAATCAAAAAAGCTGCCCGAGAGAGTAGCGCAAGCTCTGATACCAAATGATGCGGGTGGATGAGAGGGAGGAAGAAAATAAATTGAGAATCAAGAACACAACAAAAGGAAGGAGGATTATTTAGGAGCAAGGCTCTACTAATTTCATATAAGCTGTTTTGATTACATCCAAGACTAACAACATCTCCTTCTTCTAGACTATTTATAGGCATAACATTAATTATTTGGGATAAAGCAAAGAACATGAATCATAAAGATTCATTGTGTATGGACTTGTTACTCCTTATTTGGATGAGTGGACTTGGACCAAAATAGATACTATGAACTTGCATGTTGCCTCTTCACATCCCACAAGATGAATCTAGAACTAATGCTTTATGCACTGCATCACAAGCCAGAAACACAATTCTATCCCACAACAGCATCAACATCAAATCCTGATCCATGATCCCCAAAAATTTTGGAGTTAAGCTCTGTCCAAATGCAACAAAGAATAACAAATACTCAAATACTCCATACCAAATTTAACAAAAAATTTCTCCCCTAGTCACTTTATGCCAAATAGATTGCTACCTGGGGAAAACGCCAAAGCCACTGAATTCTCCGCTCCCGCTCCCCCAAACTATCCACAATAGGTCCTGCGTCATCTTCTCTAACCTATTAGCCACACTTATAAGGATCTTGAAAAAGGAGAGGAAGTAGAATGGAATGCTTGCAAAACACGTTCTAATAACCGTAATCCTCCCACCAAGGGAGAAAGAAGCCCGCTTCCAACCATCAAGACACCTAGCAACCCTCTCAACAACCAGGTCCGGGAAGGACACAACTCTAGGATTACCCCAAAAGGATGACCCAAATAAGACATCAGCCACGATAACACCCTACATCCCATTAAGGAAACACATTAACCTCTTAAACCCATATTAATCCCTACTATATTGCACTTATCCAGATTGATATTAACCCTTACAACGTGTCACACCAAGCAACCTCATCCAGCATACATCACACCCCTCGAGGACACTCACATTCTACAAGGAAAGGCTAGCCAATGCGGCTCGCCTGGGAATTGTGTCTCGGTCAAATTGGTTCCCAAATTATTGGTCTTTGTGAAAGGAATTTAGAAGAAAAATCTTTTATAATAATGATATATTGCTAATCAATGTATTAAAGTCTATTCATCATGTTAAGGGGGCATAATGGTCTTTTCAGCTTGTCAAAATGGTCAAACAAGACGTATTACGAACAGATTGTAATTGGGCCGCATGGCATTGGAATTTACCCATTTTTGTTCTACTTTTGAGATAAATCCTTCATGCTTTAACACTTGTATTTTAATGGATAAAAGGAACTTTATCAGTCAGATGTGTTATGTATTCTGCTAAAATGGAGCCTATTCTTAGGGCCTCTCATATCGAGTTGCTATAGATATGATGTTCCTAAACATATTTGGGTTTGAAGAAATGAAATTTTGGTTGCATCTTACAAATTATCATGTGTAGCATATTCTCGTTAGACATTTGTGCTTTTGCTTTTGTGCTGTGGATTTAGCTTCTCAATTTGCATTCTTAATTTAGAAATAAAATCAGCTCCTAATTGTAAATTAAGCCAAAAGTTTGATACACTTGAAATGTCTGAATTCAAAGTGCCTAGGTCCTTATTGCAAGGGGTACGAAGCTCTCGTCTGAGAGATCGTCAGAAGGATAAATGAGAGTTGTTGGTGAAAAAGGCTTTTGTTGAGGACATATTAAATGAAAACATACTGTTAATCGCTCTGCTCAGGAAAAATTCTTCTTACCATGCAGTATTATGGGATCTGGAATCACTACCGTCCTTGGGAAAAGAATCTAACTTGTGCGGCATTAATGCTGATATTATTACGACACCAATTAAAAGAAGAAGGATTTCTGTAGCGAGATTAACATGTACGTTGAGTCCATGGACGACCTATTTGTGGGTGGTGATGATTTGTCAAGTGATTTTCAAGTTAATTCTGAAACGTTTACCTTGTGTGGCTTGTAGGGTTCTTAGTTTTCCCTTCATGGCTATTGTGCAACCATATGAGACGACATCGTTGGATTTTGAGACTACGGATCACAATGTTGTTCAGGATATTGGAAGTCAAAGTCCTATGAAGTCTCATTTTCTTTCTGATCTCAATAGCATTGCTGATGGGTCTGTTTCTGGTATGCAGTTAAAGTCCTTTTTTTTTTATTACTTTGCTGGAATTTTGTCTTGATCGTGTTATTTTGTTCTTGTTTTATCAATCGTCAGTTGTCACTAGGTATTTATTTACTAATATTTGTGACCTAACTATTTATCTTTTCTTAATGATGGCACATTAGAAGGAGTTTTGCAATACTTGAAACATGATATTAATTTGATAACACACTATAACCTAAAAACTCTGATGTTCTTGTCATGAAGAGGGACTGTGTGTCCGCAGTAAATATCTTGAAGATAAAATATGCTCGGATCATCCAAATTCGGCATCTTCGAAGACTGAGTCAATCTAAACGACATTTCGTTTTGGTAAGGGTCGTGAGTCTCCAGTGTCTGACATTTCTCCACCTGTGAAGGACTCACCAGATTCTATCAAAGTTAAGTTTATTAAGGGATGGAACACTTCTACTAAATACCTAAGTGGTACGTGGATGTCATGGTAGATGTTACCACATCTTTGGTCACATTTAGGGGTATCCCAGTAAGAGCATATTCCTACCATAATTAGGAGATTTAGTCCTCTTTTGTTTATATGTCAATAACTGTCTTTTGCACTTTTCCTTGTAAAGAATACCTTGTATTTCAATGAAAGTAATCAGATTGCCATTGCAAATTAAAATTTACATGGTATCAAAGCAAGTTTTGAACAAAACCCTAAAATAATTAACCCTAGCCACCACCAACCTTCAAGCCGTTTTTAAGTTTTTTTTTTTTTCTGTCAACATGGCAGAACCAACCAACGGGAAAGCTGTTATGGCTTCTTCCAGTCACACTACCATAGACGCCATGTCCCCATATTACATCCATGCTTCAGACAACCCTAGTCAACTCTACATTAGTGATCTCCTTCGCGACGAAAACTATGCCGATTGGGCTAATGAGATGAACAATGCCCTATTCGCTAAAAACAAAATAGGTTTCATTGATGGATCAATTTCGATGCCGAAGAAGTCTCGCCAAAATTAATGCTATGGAAGAGGTGCAACGCAATGGTGAAAAGGTGGTTGAACACGGCTATGGAGAAGGAGATAAGGAGCAGCGTGAAGTATGCTAAAACTGCCACATAAATTTGGCGTGATCTGGAAGAGAGGTTTGGGAAGGAGAGTGCACAAAGAGCATAGAAATTGAAACGTACATTGACACAAACATGAAAAGAAAGGTTGTTGGGTTCGGCTTACTATACAAATTGAAGGGACTTTGAGATGAGATACAATTAGTCTCTCCTATGCCAAAATGTACGTGTGGTAAGTGTACATGTGACATACCCAAACAACTTGTGACGCTGCGTGAAAAGGAGCAGTTCTATGAGTTCTTTTTGGGTCTTGATGAAGTTTTTGGGACTGTGAAGACACAGATTCTGAGTACAAAACCTACTCCATCGATTGGGTCAGTATACCACCTTGTAGCACAGGATGAGCAACAACGCCAGATTACAACATCTCATAGAAGCGGGATAGAGGCAGTGGCGTTTTGGATTCAGTCCTACCGGCATACATAGAAAGAGGGTAGCGATCGAAAGGGAGAAAAGCGAGACAAACCAACGTGTAACCATTGTGGCAAGATGGGTCACTCCACAGAAAGATGTTTCAAAATTGTTGGGTATCCTCCTAGGTGGAGAAAGGGAACCCATGATGATGGTAAGATGGGTGAACAGTAGGTGAACCCCAAAGCAGCAAATGTGGAATTACAGTCAAGCCCTATTCCAGGTTTCACTTTAACACAGTATGCAAAACTGATTCAATACATCTGCAAAGGTGATGTTCCCGTAGATGTCGCCATATCTTCCACAACATCAATAAAATCTGGACAGATTCAGCCAATTGCTAACTTGGCTGGTAATTTTTATTTTAAAAGGCCTTGGGTGATTGATTCTGGAGCAACGAAATATATCACTTGTGATGAAAGGATCCTTGAGGAGCAAACGAAATCGAAATCTTAAATGTCCGTTAGAATACCAAATAGAGACAACGTTCTAGTGAAAGGAATTTGCAAAACCTGTTTACCAAATGCGTTAAAAATTAACAATGTTTTGAATGTCCCTGATTTCAAGTGCAATCTACTTTCAGTTAGCAAGTTAACGAGAATTTTAATTGTGCACTAATATTTTTCTCGGACTTTTGTGTTATATAGGATCTACCCTTGAGAAACCTGATTGGAATGGGTAAATGTCATGATGGTCTATATGGAGCCTGTGAAAACTAGGGACGTCAATATGTCACTTTCAGTTAAGACAAAAGTTTGGCACATGAGATTAGGTCATGCATCAGATACAACACTTTAGCATGTTGAGCCTCTTGGTAAAAATTTCAGATCTAGCATTGAAATATGTGATTCTTGTATGAGGGAAAAACAGACTCGAGCTCCTTTTCCTATTAACAGTATTAAAACTAGTTCATGTTTTGAATTATTGCATTATTCCTTCTTTTTCGGGTGCAGATTATTTCTTATCTACCGTTGATGATTATAGTCGTGGAGTTTGAGTGTATTTAATGAAACATAAATCTAAGGTAAGTCACCATTTGACTAGTTTTTGCAACATGGTCAAAACTTAATTTTAGAAGATTGTCAAAAGAATTAGGAGTAACAATGGTGAAGAATTTTAGTCAAAATACATGTTGGACTATTATGCCACCCACAAAATACTTTTTGAGACGTCCTGTACTAATACACCTCAACAGATTGGGGTAGGCACTACTGGAAAACACGTAATTACTATCGGAGAAATCCGACAGTAATTCAAGGATTCCGACTGTAATTATAGATTTACTGTCGGAACTGCTCCGACAGTATCCAACAGTAAACCTTCGACGGTAATTTAACTCCGACAGTAATTACTGATGGAGCTCCGACAGTAATTACTGTCGGATTAATTACTGTCGGATAATCCAACAGTGACATAGTAATAGACATTAACATTCCGTTAGTTTACTGTTGGATTACCGTTAATTTTTTGACGAAAATCCGACAGAAAATTACCGGCGTTATTATTTTTAACTTTGAATTACAGTCGGAGCTCCGACAGTAATTATTAATAAAAATAAAAAAAATAAAATTTAAAATTGGTTTTTTTTTTCACCTGATATAGCATTTATATATACACAATCACTCACACACATACACTGCAACAATAAACTATAATTAACAACTAAAACATAAATTAAATTAAAATTAATATATATATATATATACAATTTAAAAAATATTACAGTACCACAATAATGTGGCTACTGTAGTTTATCCTTTACAACACATGAATCATGCTAGTTTCAACAATCATTTACATAAAATAATCGTATATGCACTATTATGAGTCGAACATACGATTTTTCTTTTTTTTCCTTTCATGGGGAGTAAGGTTCCCCAATCGTCTCCGCCGGTCTCTATAAGTTCCATGACTAAACACATTTTGTACCAGCCAGAGATGGCCAAGCAAAACCGAATCAAGTGCCACTTAATTGCTTTATTAAGTTCAATTGCCCGTCCAATTGCCTGCCAAGACTTTGAGAATTCAAACAATGCTGCAAGCCAAACGATCTTTAAGCCTCTAGATGATTATATATTCTGGTCTGCTGGAAGATGAAAGCATGCCTACAAAGACAAAGGGTTTCGCAGAAATAAAAATCACTTAGAGAAACACCAACCTCAAGCTAAAACCACAAGTAAAGGCGATAACTAGTACTTCTTAAAAATTCTTATTTGATAATTTATATTCATTGATTTGAAAATTTTAACTAAATTATTTTCGTACCAATGTTATCTTTCTGTGTGAGGTGCACCAAAAAGATATCATATTCCTTCCCTCTCTTTTTTACTGTTTACCACATATGTGAGGTGTAACAGACATTGTATCACAGATCCAAACAGTAAGCAACAATGTCTCCCTGTTTTCTTACTTTTCAGAGATCTACTTTAGCCAATTCATGTATAATGGTGAAACACACTGCTACACCCATAACCCCCCAAATGCAAGTTGCAGATATCAAATTGTTACCAAAGTTGTCGAGTTATAACATATTAATCATAAAAACAGGGTATGTTGGAGACAACAAAAAGAAAATACCAGAACAGAATAAGACATAAGAATTTAAGTTAAGTTGTGAAGGACACCAACCTTTCTTCCTCATGAGGTCGTTTGCTCCCTTTTTCTCATGAGCAATACCATTTGGAGTGCCCTTTACAATTTAAAGAAGGCAAAGTACTCAACATATCAAATACCTATGATAACTTAAATGACAAAGCTCTTTATTACAACAAGAACAAAACGAGCTTTACCTGGCCCTCTTTCCCTTGATTATCGTAGAAGTAATTTTTGCTGTTCCTTCGTCAAGGAAGGTAAAAGTCATTGTGAGTTTTGTATCTTCAAAGTAAGGGTTGGAACTGAAGTTCTAAAGAAAATGAGACCACCAAATAAATCTCACTTAAATTACTGTCGGAGCTCCGCCAGTAAATCTCACTTAAATTACTATCGGATAGTCTCAAATTACTGTCGGATATCCGACAGTAATATTGACAGCCAATTTTCTGGTATTGAAAAGGGAATATTTGAAGAATATTCCTGTATTACTGTCGGAGTAATTACTGTCAGATGAAAAGGATATATTCGAAGAATATTCCTGAATTACTGTCGGAATAATTCCTATCGGATATATTCCGACAGTAATTATTATCCCGCCAAAAAATAAAAATTATTGTCGGATATTCGACAGTAATTTAAGACCCTCCGTTAGTAATGACTGACGGAAATAATCCGACAGTAATTACTCCGACAGTAATTAGCGTGCTTCTAGTAGTGAGTGGAAAGGAAACATAGACACATACTCGAAGTTGCAAAAACCTTGCAATTTTAAGCAAACTTGCACATCAGTTTTTGGGGTGAGTGTGTCTTGGCGGCTACATATCTCATAAATAGATTGCCATCTAAAGTTATTGGACATAAAACACCATATGAAATTTTGTTTGACAAGAAACCTTCATATGACCATCTCCGTGTTTTTGGGTGTCTTGTATATGCAAAGGATAATAGAAAGGGCCATAATAAGTTTAGTGAAAGAGGGAGACCTTGTGTGTTTGTCGGATATACTCATGCACAAAAGGGATACGTGTCTGTGATTTGGAACAGACCAAAATCTTCACATCTAGGGATATAGTATATGCTGAAGATGTGTTTCCTTTCAAAGAAATTTTTCCCGATAATGAACAGCGAGCAGGGCCTCCAACACAGGGACAAAATCTATCATGTTTTGATGACTCAATGCTGCCACAGAATTTTTTCGAAGAGGCCAGTCTGGATGTTTCGTCAGATGTTACCACATCTTTGGACACATCTGTATCGCCTCCAGCAGTAGTTGATACTATTTTACAGAATGTTGTCCAGTCTGAAATTGTTCCATAACAGCAGCATAATACCTCCGAGAATGGGAAAATTGATACACAAGGGCTGCATAGAAGCCATTGTGTGCCAGCTAAACCCAAACATCTAGATGATTTTGTTACTGAGCTTCCGCAATCTATAGACCATGTGCAACCAACTTCCAATTCAGGAACCTCTACGGTGCATCCTTTATCTCATTTTGTCTGTTATGAAAAATTTTCTCCTGCTCATAAAGTTTTTCTTGCGGCCATCACTTCTCATGATGAACCAAAGTATTACCATCAGGCAGTGAAAAATCCACATTGGCATAAAGCAATGTAAAAGGAGATCCATGCCTTAAAAGAGAATGGAACGTAGACTTTAGAGCAATTACCCCCAGGCAAGAAAGTTGTAGATTCCAAGTGGGTTTACAAAATCAAGTACCGGCCATATGGTGAAATTGAAAGGTATAAGGCGTAGTTTGTAGCCAAGGGTTTCACGCAGGTTGAGGGAATAGATTTTCATGAAACTTTTGCTCCAGTTGCTAAGCTTGTGACTGTACGAAGTATGCTAGCTGTTGCTGCGAAGAAGAATTGGTTGATACATCAGTTGGATGTTAATAATGCCATCCTCCATGGTGACCTAGAAAAAGATGTTTACATGCGGTTACCACAATGTTTTACAAAGTAAGGGGACATAAGAGTGTGTAGACTACGTAAATCATTATACGCACTCAAACAAGCCTCTGGTAATTGGTACAAAATGTTCACAAAGGCCCTACTTGATACTAGTATCGACAATCTCATGCAGACAATTCTTTGTTTAAAACTATTTTGTCTGTGCTCTCATCTATGTGCATTATGTCATTTTGGCTGGCAATGATGTCGACAGGATCAATATTGTCAAGCGTCATCTTGATGACAAATTCAGTATCAAGGATTTGAGACCATTAAAATACTTCCTCGAGATAGAGGTTTCTCGTTCGCCACCAAGCCTAGTCTTGAGTCAAAGGAAGTAAACACTTAACATAATCGAGGAGACGAGTTTACAAGGATGTCGACCCAGTTCATTTCTGATGGAACAAATTTTGTGGTTGGATGATGATATATACAGATAGCCCTGCCGTGGATGCGGCGCAATATCGTCGGTTGATTGGGCGACTGTTATACTTCACCGTGACACGCCCTGACATTGCTCTTGCCGTGAATGTGCTCAGTCAATTCGTCTCCAATCCACGACTCTCGCACATGGATGTTGTAACCCGTGTGCTTTGGTTCCTCAAAATAAATCTAGCTCAGGGACTTTTTCTTCTAACTAATAATGGTTTGAGTTTATCTTCATATTGTAATGCCGATTGGGAAGGTTGTCCCATGTCTTGACGATCCCATACAGGCTATTTTATATCCCTTGGTGGTGCACCAATCTCCTGGCTCACTAAGAAATAGTCAGTTTTTTCTCGTTCCTCTGCCGAAGCGGAGTACAGGGCTATGGCCGTAATGGTGAGTGAACTTCTGTGGTTACGGTGGTTGTTGCTTGATCTTGATGCACCTCAGCACGAGGCCACCCCACTCTTTTGTGATAATCAAGCTGGGATACATATTCCGAAAAATCCTATTTTTCATGAGCGTACGAAACATGTTGAGATGGATTGTTATTTCGTTCGTGAATGAGTGGTGTCTCAGCAGTATATTGAACCACGATATGTCACAACGACAAAATAGGTTACTGACATTTTCACCAAGCCCCTTGGGGCAGATCGTTTTTATTTTTTCGTTGGCAAGTTGGAGTTTCGAGACCTGCACCGTCCAACTTGAGGGAGAGTGATGAATGTCGTGGTAGATGTTACCACATCTTTGGTCACATTCGAGGGCATCCCAGCAAGAGCAGATTCCTACCATAATTAGGAGATTCAGACCTCTTTTGTTTATATGTCAATAGCTGTCTTTTGCACTTTTCCTTATAAAGAATACTTTGTATAAATACCTCTTTATTTAATGAAAGCAATCAGATTGCCATTGTAAATCAAAATTTACACTAAGACCTTGCATTTTCTGTTTGGACTCACCAGATTCTATCAAAGTTGAGATTTTAAATTGTTTTCAAATTAATTGCAGTCAGGTTTACACAATTTTGCGTAGCAATCGTCATTTTTGAATTGTTGCTCAAAAGAGGAAACCTTTTTTGCAGAGCCATGTGTTGATAAAGGTAACGCGCTTCGAAGTCAAATGTGTATTGAAGGATAAGGTTTGAAAATCTTCATGAGAATCCACTTATCTATTATGTTAGGAATATGTCTTCACAACAACTATCTTACTCATCAACATATTTCAACACAGTGATTTGCTTGTTTCCATTACAAAGCATATTCAACGAATGGCTAAAAGGGCTGCGTACCGATTTGTAATACCCTGACCCAACTTCATTCCGAGTTCACTCGTAGTTTATCGATATTGACCTTAAAATCCTCAGAGAGTGAGGCGTCATGCTCGTTAAGCGTGACGTGTTAGATTGAAGACCATTTGAAACGTGTTTAACTCATGGCGAGTTGCACCTTGTTCCTATATCCGTTCGAGATCATCCTCGACTTCGTTTAGCATTTGTGTACATTTCATTTCTTCTCTAGTTGGTTATGCTAGCCTCGGCTTGGATTCGTTCGTAAACGACAAGCACGTTCGCTTTGTCATTAACCCGTATGTTGAGATAGTTTGAGATCCATTTCGCGTGTTTAACTTGTGATATGTGTGAGACTTATGTTCGTTATCATTCGTGCCTCGTCACGAGATGATTCGGGTGTGTATTGGATGTGTTTTGATGTTGATTTGATGATAGGATCACACCTAATAGTGACCAAGTGATCAAACCTAGGATAAAAGGGCAAAACAAACTGAGTTTAGGCACATAAACCTTGGCACGACCGTGCAGCCATAATGGCACGGCCGTGCGAGAGTTTACAGTAGGTCTGGAGGCTGCCATAAGGTTTGGCACGACCGTGCGCCTATTTTTGGCACGGTCGTGCGAAGATGGACAGACCCTGGTGCTCTGTTCGTCCGGTTTTGACGTTTTCTCGGTTTTTCGTGTTTTTAAGTGGTTTAAAATGCTCAAACAAGCCCGAGATTGGACCAAATACTTACCCATGGCATTAATAATAAAACCCAACTCTATTTTCTCCCTCATTCTCACCCCCAAACCAGAAAATAGAGAGAGAGAGTCTAGAGAGAGAAAGGAGAGAGAGAAGAGGAAGAATTCGCGATATCTCGTTCGTTCGGAGTCAGAATTGTTAGCCGTCTTCGCCGGAGCGTAGCTAGCGACGAGGGGAACGTTTCCAACCGAATGGATCGTCCGATCTATTGAGAAATCACCACCTCATCTCATCTCCCACGTTTTAGAGAGAGAAAGTGAAGTTTTGAGAGAGAGAAAGTTTGATTCAAGCTTGGTTCGAGTTTGGGAACGTCGATTGGACTCCGTAGCGGGGTAGAGGTCGTAGAAGAGTACATTTCCACCCGAAGCCCTAGGATTCGTGGAGGATTTGCGTTGTGTAGTAAGTTACTAATCTCTTTCTTAGATTTTGAGCATCGTAGAGTAGTATCGCGATGTTTACGTGTTATTTATGTGCATATGAACTCCCTACATACTATACTTGTTCAATGTGATACTCTAGCATGTTAAATGACGTGTATAGATGAATTGTTGTTGATTTGTGGTCTCCGAATATTAGAGACTTGTGGAGTTCATTGTGCACCCGTTGTTGCTATTATTGTGACGATTGTTGTCTCCGAGTAGTAGAGACCCCTCGAGATTGTGTCGTGATTATTATTGTCGTTGTTGTTTCCTGAGTTATAGACTCGTGGGTTTACGTTATAGTTGGGTTCCGGCATTATAGTCGCCGATGACTTGTTTTAGTTCTACCGAGTATGTGTGGCCCTTTGTGATTTTTATCGTTAGAACTCTCGCGATGACTCGTGAGATTTATACGGCGTATATACCCGAATGTTGATTATTCGGTTGACACTGTTTATTAAGGATAATATTATGGTTTGTCCGAGGTTTAGTTATTGGTGACCAACTCTAGCGGTGTTGTATAAGACGTAGAGATTATACGTCGTGTAATGTGGTAACGTGTAGTATAAACCTATATAGGTTGTAATGTGGTCTCCTACGGTGTGGGATGACGAATTGTTGACATCATGACTCGATAGGACTCGACTTGGGTTGACTTAGTCAAACATTACTGACTATGGTGTGCGGTGAATTGTTGACTCAACCTTATGCCTTAGTAAGGGTTAATTATCCATTTTAGATCTCTCCATAAGTGTTATCGTGTAGTCATACCTTTAGTGCATGACATTCCATATGAGATGAATAGTCTCAATCGTCGGATGACGAGTTAGTTGTATTCTAGGTAGTATGACACATCTTGGGTATCGTTCCATTTCGGGCGATGTGACTTGTAGGGAGTCGTGATATATTTCACATACGACAGAAATGGGGAGGATTATATATACATGAGATGGAGTGTATTGCGATCGTGGGATACCGTAGAGATCCTAGGTTTCACGTGTTAGTAGCGCGTTGAATTATGATTGTAAGTACGATTAGGCTTACATATGTTATGATGGTTAAGTCTAGCAATTGCGGACTTAAATGATGTGATGTACGTGTGGTTGTTCTAGTAAGCAATAGGACAATCATCCTACTTTGATGATTGATTGTGTGTTTAGTATTTACAAGCACATTGTGTTGATCTAGTTTGTGATTCAATAGAACACATTATGGTTTGATTTCATTGGGTTGTGATTCAATAGAACACATCATGATTTGGTTTATTAAGTTGTGATTCAATAGAACACACTTAGATTAGTTTGACATGGGTAAACATCTACTTGTGCATTGCATAGAGTCCAGCTGGCATATGTGCATTGGAGGTGTATTGACGCTCGGTTATTGCGGGAGCAGGGGCTTCGTAATAGCCGAAGGCCAATACACTGGGCCTCGCCCTACCGTTGGCCACGGTAGGGGTTTTCTCTAGTCCCACAGTTGAACGGAATAAACGACGACTGTGCATTGTCGACATTGTTTTGTATGCATTGGGATACGGACACCGGTCCCTTGTGATACCTATAAGTGGCTAGAGCCGTATTGTCTCGGGTCGTAGGGGATCGAGCGATACGTCGACGTGGATACAGGAAATGGTCCACCACGGGTACTTGTAGATCGTGCTTGACGCGATCGGGTACATTTATCGTTGGGTACTTGTAGATCGTGCTTGACGCGATCGGGTACATATATTTTCTTGGGATACGAGCACTGGTCCCTCTGTGATTTGTGTACGACAGCAGCAGCACAATCATCTATCTCTATTTGATGTTCGGTATTGAGAGATGTGTCCAGCATCAACGGCACAGTTATTTATTATGGTTCTCTGGAAGCAGTAGCGCAGGAATCTATTATCATTCTTATCTTGTTGGATAACAGCAAAGGCATCCCTTATAGTTCGTGGAGCGGCGACGATCGTTTACTACGACTTCATGGGGCGATAAGGTCGGAAGTGTTTCAAGGGATTTCGGAGGTGTACCTCGAATCCACCGTATCCACCTTTATGTGTTTACTTAGAGCTTTATGTGCTTCCTATATGAACGAATGTTGGTCGTGGTCTCCAACCAGTGCATGACGGTTGGCGGCTACTGAGCCTCTCGTGAATATAGGGTTGGTTGTCTTATGTGCTACAACCTGTTCCTTTTCCTGCTATTCTTATGTGCATAATGCCATGCCATATTGTTTCATTAGTAGCTTACTGGGTCATTCGACTCATCCCTTCCATATTTGTTTTCCTTAGTTGCAGGATACGTTTCGGCGCAGTGAGGCTCTAGTTCGAAGATCCTCTAGTTGTATCTAGTTAGTATTTTATATTTATTTCATGTACTTGTGAGATCGTGGGTTAAACTGAGTTATATAAACTTAGTATGTCGGGTAGAGATTCTTGTATTTTATAGACTTGTATTTGGTGCCGACTTGTGGAGTCGTGCCGGTTGTATAATTTTTGTAATTCCAGTTTTCTTAGTTGTTGTGGCCGTGTGCCCGTTGGTATTTTACTTATGGTTTTCCCGAGCGTGTGTCTCGTGGTGTTTTAGATGTTGATGTTCTCCGGCGTTTGTTTAGCCGTGGAGGTTATTATTATATGTTGGGATTCTTGTTAATCGAGCTTTGAGGCTCAAGTTTCGTTTGTTATACCGCTGCCTTATTTTTAGTTTCCCGCTGCTCTGATTTTGGTTTCGAGCTTTTGTGGCTCGCTTGTAATAGCTTTATTTCGTTCTTCTTGAGTTTGGCGCTCCGAGTTGGGGTTCAACATCGAATCTCGGACTCGGGTCGTGACAGTTGGTATCAAAGCTTAAGTTAGCTATCCGCCAGGATAGGATCCTCGGCTTAGGTGATCTGGGTATTGGGTGGAGCGTTCAACGTTGAATTTTGTGTTAAGTTTACCTTGGATATTGGTAAATTATAGAGATGGTCCATGTAGGACTGGATTAGTTAAGTTCTTACGCTCATGAGAGCGAAGATTAACGGTTTGTAGTTGGTTATTTCCCCTTGTGGAATTAGTGAGTGCTCTTTAAGTCCTCGCTAGAGTGTTGACGACTAAGTAAGAGTCGTTTGATAAGTTTAGTAGCGAGATTTGACCATTGTAGGTTGTCTCGTTGATTCTGAGTAGTATAGTCGAGAGGTTTTAGGGAACGTCTTAGGCTTGATATTAGCGATCATCTGAGGAAATAGAGGTGGAAGACCCGAGATTCTGGGTCACGAATCCACTAGTGTTTATCGTGGAGTGTCGGGTTACGATAGTGCGAGTATATGAGTCCGTACTAACTTAGACACTTTATTCTTGCATATCACATCATGGAATGCGACATTTGTACATACTAGAGACATTTTGTCACACATGTGCATTGCTTGTATTTGATACTTATGTGCATGAGACCGATTCTAAGGGCATATTTGTAATCACTTGTCCCTAACGCCCTAGTGACGGTAGCTTTTGAAGCCACTTCAGAAGGGCCCCTGATTTGGTTGTCAAGAGATATTCGTCAAGACTAAGTTGATAGCATGATAGATAGAAATTGTCTGACCCTATTACCAACCGGAATGGACAAGTAAATGGAATAGTACGTTTGAACAAGTTGTGTACCTTGTGTTTGGATTGTTTATCGTTTCTTGTGTATTGGTTTGATTTGATCTGATATTGTCTGAGCCGTTGTGCTTAGTTGAACATGAGTATTTCGGGTATGCTATTAGCCCTTGTGACTTGTATATTGTCACGTGTGTTATATGTTTATTTCGCCTTAGAGGTATCGAATTGATTTGTCACCTCGGCGGTGAGCGTGTGGTTTCTATATTGTATGCGACGTGATGTAGACCGGATACATTGTATTAATTCATCTTGCCTTATAGACTTTTGCGATACGAATAGATCGTGTCACCTTGCGCATGTGCCCTTTGGCATAGTGAGATGGTTATCATTAGGACCCTACATGCATGTTATATGTGTTGGGTTGAGAGTTTAGAACGTTATGTTGATAAGTATGCCTCCGTTGATTCACTTAATGTGTTTCACTTCCCATTAGAGATTTAACGTCTCTATTGTATGCCCGTAGCAGGATGGCGCGAACTAGAAAGACCGCAAGGATGTCGGTTATGCATCCGACCGTATTTCAACTCGACACGCACCGCGAGAACCGAAAGAACTTGAGGACCAACTGAATGTGGCCCTAGGTGAGACACCCGAGTGGAGCAAGTGTCCCCACCGAACCCTCCGCACCGACCCAAGACTCTAATAGAGCGAGTCAAGGTTAGAGGTGAGACCTTGTAATTGAATCCGTAAGAGTCATGTTCATCGTGACTTATTCTATTATTTATTTGTCTCCCTGTTATCGGACTACCTTTTGTACTCTGATTGGGTACTCGTTCGTTAGAATACTATATCTCGTAGTTGACCTGTGGATGTAATCATTGAGAGTGTGTTACACTCTATGTTTCGAGTAGCACGTATAGTATATGGTGTTGGTGTCCAATGATACCGATCCGCTCCGTTGAATGTATTTAGAGTTTAAAACTCTTATTATTATTTATGTTGACCCTGTGACTCATTGACGTGAGTAGTTGCATCGCGAGCATGTTGACTTGCGATTTCGTTGACCCTTTATTTTGTCGGCTTTGGGTGTAGCCGGTAGTATCGTTATGCACGACAGAGTCCTATGACTCGCGTGACTCCGAGGTGTTGCATTTATTGCACCCTTTGATTCAAGCCTATTTCCTTGATGATAGGATGTCTACGTGTAACCTTTGAACCTTAAGGTTGTGTTAGCCCAGACTTAATTGATCGCGGGATTTCCCGTGAGTAATCGTTGAGAGTTGTACCACGGGAAGTGGAGATTTGTTAGCGCGCGGAAGCGTGGCGTTGGAACGTGTTCGAAGGTGTTTTCATGACACTTTGTAGTGTACCTTGAATTTGGACCTGACTGGAGACGGTAGTGAGTCTCGTAATGAAACCCCGAGATTTCTCACATCTCGAAATTATATATATTCGTTAGATATTTCGCATGTGCACATTACTTGAGGTTGATGATCTCTAACTTGGACCAACTCCCATTATTTGTTGGACTTTCACTCTCTATCGATAGAATTGTGATTGCGTAGGCTATGGTATAGCCCCGTTGTGATGTATGTTTTCCCCGTGAATGTTTGATCCTTGAATTCGCGGTCGAATTCTTTTAAGGGGGAGAGGATGTAATACCCCGACCCAACTTCATTCCGAGTTCACTCGTAGTTTATCGATATTGACCTTAAAACCCTCGGAGAGTGAGGCGTCATGCTTGTTAAGCGTGACGTGTTAGATTGAAGACCATTTGACACGTGTTTAACTCATGGCGAGTTGCACCTTGTTCCTATATCCGTTCGAGATCATCCTCGACTTCGTTTAGCATTTGTGTACATTTCATTTCCTCTCTAGTTGGTTATGCTAGCCTCGGCTTGGATTCGTTCGTAAACGACAAGCACGTTCGCTTTGTCATTAACCCGTATGTTGAGATAGTTTGAGATCCATTTCGCGTGTTTAACTTGTGATATGTGTGAGACTTATGTTCGTTATCATTCGTGCCTCGTCACGAGATGATTCGGGTGTGTATTGGATGTGTTTTGATGTTGATTTGATGATAGGATCACACCTAATAGTGACCAAGTGATCAAACCTAGGATAAAAGGCAAAACAAACGAGTTTGGGCACATAAACCTTGGCACGACCGTGCAGCCATAATGGCACGGCCGTGCGAGAGTTTACAGTAGGTCTGGAGGCTGCCATAAGGTTTGGCACGACCGTGCGCCTATTTTTGGCACGGTCGTGCGAAGATGGACAGACCCTGGTGCTCTGTTCGTCCGGTTTTGACGTTTTCTCGGTTTTTCGTGTTTTTAAGTGGTTTAAAATGCTCAAACAAGCCCGGGATTGGACCAAATACTTACCCATGGTATTAATAATAAAACCCAACTCTATTTTCTCCCTCATTCTCACCCCCAAACCAGAAAATAGAGAGAGAGAGTCTAGAGAGAGAAAGGAGAGAGAGAAGAGGAAGAATTCGCGATATCTCGTTCGTTCGGAGTCAGAATTGCGAGCCGTCTTTGCCGGAGCGTAGCTAGCGACGAGGGGAACGTTTCCAACTGAATGGATCGTCCGATCTGTTGAGAAATCACCACCTCATCTCATCTCCCACGTTTTAGAGAGAGAAAGTGAAGTTTTGAGAGAGAGAAAGTTTGATTCAAGCTTGGTTCGAGTTTGGGAACGTTGATTGGACTCTGTAGCGGGGTAGAGGTCGTAGAAGAGTACATTTCCACCCGAAGCCCTTGGATTCGTGGAGGATTTGCGTTGTGTAGTAAGTTACTAATCTCTTTCTTAGATTTTGAGCATCGTAGAGTAGTATCGCGATGTTTACGTGTTATTTATGTGCATATGAACTCCCTACATGCTATACTTGTTCAATGTGATACTCTAGCATGTTAAATGACGTGTATAGATGAATTGTTGTTGATTTGTGGTCTCCGAATATTAGAGACTTGTGGAGTTCATTGTGCACCCGTTGTTGCTATTATTGTGACGATTGTTGTCTCCGAGTAGTAGAGACCCCTCGAGATTGTGTCGTGATTATTATTGTCGTTGTTGTTTCCTGAGTTATAGACTCGTGGGTTTACGTTATAGTTGGGTTCCGGCATTATAGTCGCTGATGACTTGTTTTAGTTCTACCGAGTATGTGTGGCCCTTTGTGATTTTTATCGTTAGAACTCTCGCGATGACTCGTGAGATTTATACGGGCAGTATATACCCCGAATGTTGATTATTCTGGTTGACACTGTTTATTAAGGATAATATTATGGTTTGTCCGAGGTTTAGTTATTGGTGACCAACTCTAGCGGTGTTGTATAAGACGTAGAGATTATACGTCGTGTAATGTGGTAACGTGTAGTATAAACCTATATAGGTTGTAATGTAGTCTCCTACGGTGTGAGATGACGAATTGTTGACATCATGACTCGATAGGACTCGACTTGGGTTGACTTAGTCAAACATTACTGACTATGGTGTGCGGTGAATTGTTGACTCAACCTTATGCCTTAGTAAGGGTTAATTATCCATTTTAGATCTCTCCATAAGTGTTATCGTGTAGTCATACCTTTAGTACATTCCATTCCATATGAGATGAATAGTCTCAATCGTCGAATGACGAGTTAGTTGTATTCTAGGTAGTATGACATATCTTGGGTATCGTTCCATTTCGGGCGATGTGACTTGTAGGGAGTCGTGATATATTTCACATACGACAGAAATGGGGAGGATTATATATACATGAGATGGAGTGTATTGCGATCGTGGGATACCGTAGAGATCCTAGGTTTCACGTGTTAGTAGCGCGTTGAATTATGATTGTAAGTACGATTAGGCTTACATATGTTATGATGGTTAAGTCTAGCAATTGCGGACTTAAATGATGTGATGTACGTGTGGTTGTTCTAGTAAGCAATAGGACAATCATCCTACTTTGATGATTGATTGTGTGTTTAGTATTTACAAGCACATTGTGTTGATCTAGTTTGTGATTCAATAGAACACATTATGGTTTGATTTCATTGGGTTGTGATTCAATAGAACACATCATGATTTGGTTTATTAAGTTGTGATTCAATAGAACACACTTAGATTAGTTTGGCATGGGTAAATATCTACTTGTGCATTGCATAGAGTCTAGCTGGCATATGTGCATTGGAGGTGTATTGACGCTCGGTTATTGCGGGAGCAGGGGCTTCGTAATAGCCGAAGGCCAATACACTGGGCCTCGCCCTACCGTTGGCCACGGTAGGGGTTTTCTAGTCCCACGCTTGAACGGAATAAACGACGACTGTGCATTGTCGACATTGTTTTGTATGCATTGGGATACGGACACCGGTCCCTTGTGATACCTATAAGTGGCTAGAGCCGTATTGTCTCGGGTCGTAGGGGATCGAGCGATACGTCGACGTGGATACAGGAAATGGTCCACCACGGGTACTTGTAGATCGTGCTTGACGCGATCGGGTACATTTATCGTTGGGTACTTGTAGATCGTGCTTGACGCGATCGGGTACATATATTTTCTTGGGATACGAGCACTGGTCCCTCTGTGATTTGTGTACGACAGCAGCAGCACAATCATCTATCTCTATTTGATGTCCGGTATTGAGAGATGTGTCCAGCATCAACGGCACAGTTATTTATTATGGTTCTCTGGAAGCAGTAGCGCAGGAATCTATTATCATTCTTATCTTGTTGGATAACAGCAAAGGCATCCCTTATAGTTCTGTGGAGCGGCAGTACGATCGTTTACTACGACTTCATGGGGCGATAAGGTCGGAAGTGTTTCAAGAGATTTCGGAGGTGTACCTCGAATCCACCGTATCCACCTTTATGTGTTTACTTGGAGCTTTATGTGCTTCCTATATGAACGAATGTTGGTCGTGGTCTCCAACCAGTGCATGACGGTTGGCTGCTACTGAGCCTCTCGTGAATATAGGGTTGGTTGTCTTATGTGCTACAACCTGTTCCTTTTCCTGCTATTCTTATGTGCATAATGCCATGCCATATTGTTTCATTAGTAGCTTACTGGGTCATTCGACTCATCCCTTCCATATTTGTTTTCCTTAGTTGCAAGATACGTTTCGGCGCAGTGAGGCTCTAGTTCGAAGATCCTCTAGTTGTATCTAGTTAGTATTTTATATTTACTTTCTGTACTTGTGAGATCGTGGGTTAAACTGAGTTATATAAACTTAGTATGTCGGGTAGAGATTCTTGTATTTTATAGACTTGTATTTGGTGCCGACTTGTGGAGTCGTGCCGGTTGTATAATTTTTGTAATTTCAGTTTTCTTAGTTGTTGTGGCCGTGTGCCCGTTGGTATTTTACTTATGGTTTTTCCGAGCGTGTGTCTCGTGGTGTTTTAGATGTTGATGTTCTCCGGCGTTTGTTTAGCCGTGGAGGTTATTATTATATGTTGGGATTCTTGTTAATCGAGCTTTGAGGCTCAAGTTTCGTTTGTTATACCGCTGCCTTATTTTTAGTTTCCCGCTGCTCTGATTTTGGTTTCGAGCTTTTGTGGCTCGCTTGTAATAGCTTTATTTCGTTCTTCTTGAGTTTGGCGCTCCGAGTTGGGGTTCAACATCGAATCTCGGACTCGGGTCGTGACACGATTAGCGTGGCAACTCTGTTGAATATTGCATAGGTCATTTAGATTAGGAAGTCTTTGTACATGTCCGAATCTTTTATCTTACCAAATGATGATTTCACATATGGATTAGCTCAATAAGTGCCAACAGATATCTCAACAGTAGTTGTCTCACCATAAAATATCTCAACAGCAGTTGTCTCACCAGCAGAATATCTCTTCAACAGATATTCTCCTAGCAGACACCACTCCAGCAGTTATACAACGGGTGATATCCTAGTATTAGCCATGCTCTTTACAAGTCTACTGCAACAGTGCTGCAAAGTTTAAAAAGGAACATTAGTCGTTTTTCAAGCAATAAAATCTACAAAGATTCGCAAAAGATATGTTACAGATCTCCCAGATAGCTTAAAGATACGCCTCAATGTCTGAATCCTCACGTTTATCCTTTAGATATTTCCTCTTTCGTACTTAGTCCCTGTCTTCAAGATGCATCCTATAAAAGACCAATCACTATGCACTTCATCTCAAGCCTGTACTACAAATCCCATCCACCCCCAGCTTGATTCATGGACAGATTTCAAGACACAATCTTCATAGAGATTTTTACCCAACAGTTCATACAATGTCCTCTAATACATTGAAGAACGAACATTCAAACGGGAAAAAATCAACTCAGTCACAATGGATCTCTTCTCTTCTCAGCCTATAAAAGAAATCTCTCATCCCCCTTTAAGGTATGAGGAACGCGAAAGTGTTTGTGAGATTTCAAGAAGTGGGAAAAACACAAGTGTAAAAAAAAATTAACACTTTGTGGGAAAGTGATCTGAAATTTACAAGGCAAGAAGTCTTCAAGAATTTCCTTCTTGATTTGAGTTCTTTTGTTAGGAATATGCCTGTAAATCAACTGATATATATGTATGCATATTCCAACACAGTGATTTGCTTGTTCCCATTACAACGCATGTTTCACAAGTGGCTAAAAGGGCTGCGTTCCGGTTAGTGTGGCAGCTTGTTGAAACAATGCATAGGTCATTAGACTAGGAAGTCTTTGTACATATCCAAGTCTCTGTCCTACCAGAATGATGACAACTTTCATATGGATTAGCTCTTCGATTACCAGCTGACGTGAACATCGGCAAATGTCTCAGCAGCAGACATTTCCTTTAGCTATGACTGTCTATTAGCTATCTCTACATCAGCAGTTCTACATCGGCAGATCTCAGTATCCACCAAAGCCATTCATCAGAATAACTGCAGAGAAGCTGATTATTCAAGAGGAACATCATGATCATCCGCGATCTCTACATCAGCAGTTCTATAATGGCAGATCCCAGTATCGGCCAAGTCCCTTATCAGAACAACTGCAGAGAAACTGTAAGATCACGAGGAACATCGGTCGTCACTCCACACGCTACAGTCAAAATAGATCCGTTACAAGATCTTTCTGACAAGTCCAAGATACGCATCGATGTCTGCGCCTTCACGTTTACTCAGTAGACATTTCCTCTTCTGTGCATTGGTTGCAGTCTTCAAAGCTTCACTTCCATAAAAGGCCAAGCACGAGTACGCCGCACTCGGCCAAAGCAATGATACGTCCAAATCGCCACCATCCAGGCGAAGCTCGACACGTCCAAATCAGTCCAGCCTGTTTCACGGACCAGCTTCAAGACACAAGCCTAACTGAAGGTCTTTGCCCAACAGATCCAAAAATGTACTCTGCTGCATTATGAGATTCAGATCATCAACGGGCATAAACCTATTCAATGCACCAACGTTCACCTCTTCTTCTCCAGCCTATATAAGAAGACTCTCATTATCATCTCTATATACGAGCAAGAAGTGTATGCTTATGCTTGAGAAAGGTTGTGGTATTGTTCTTCATTTACTCAATCCAGAACCACACCATCAGAGTGAGAAAACACAAGTGTAAGAACAAACACTTTGTGGGAGAGAGAATAGAAATTCCAAAGGCTGAGAAGCTCTGCTTGATCAAAAACTTTGTTTTTGATTTGAGTTCCTTCTTCCTTCGAAGAACTCAGTCTCTTCCGTTGCTTCATCTCCATTATTCATCAAAGAGACCAAGCATTCTACAGATCGTTGAAGACTGACAAAGCTTGAAGATGTCCGATGAAGAGCCAGAGCCTAAAAATCCATATTGCATTCATATCGGCAGACTTATACTACATTATAAGCTGTGCCGATTGTGCAATAAATTGTCATCATTTTTGACCGAGTGCTTAGCACTCAGTTGTTCAAATACTTGCTATTTGAACAACTCCTAATATTCTCTTCTCACATCACTCTGACACTAGCACTTTCCTTCCCTTACCTCCAAGGATGTTAGGAACTGCTAGGATTAGAGTTCTAATATGAGTCTTCCCGGTATCTCATCTCACTTTCCTTCTAACCCCGGGGAGATTGCTAGGATAGAGAGTCTAGGTTGATGTACTAAGCATGTTTGCCTTTGAGTAAACCTCTGCTGAATTTTAATATAATATATATTTTTGTTACATTCAGCCTTGATTTCTCTTTCTTGTATAATTTCTTTTATCTTGTGTAATCTGTTTAAGGAAAGCAACTGATGCATCTAATACAGATTTTTGTTAACTGCTAAGCTCTCTTTGAAATCAAACCTTTACAGTTACTTTAATCTTAATTGTTAGACTTATGCTGTTTCTTCCGCTGCTTAAACTCCATTTCATCAGCTAAGTTTAACAACGTCTTCCATCTACACGTTCTACAAGTCTGCTGATCAATGTTGTCCGATTTTACTAACTTCAGCTAAGCAGGCAGATTGAGGAAGATGACCTAGTTGTATTAATCATTTCATCTATTCTTCAACTTAAATGTTAAAATTGGATGATATTTTTAATACATCAAGTATAGGCTATTCACCCCCCCCCTCTAGCCTATGCACTGAGCAATCCTTGGACCTAACAATTGGTATCAGAGCAGGTTCTCTGAGAATGATTGTTCCAGGCTTAACAACCTGCGAGTATAGATCCTGTTGCTCAGATTAGATGCATAGTCAAAAAGAGTCTGTTTCAAAATTTCTTATTTACAAAAACCTTTTTGACTGAGAAACCTGGAAGCCATTTGAAAACACCTTTTTCAAATCAAAATAAAATTTTGTTTTTAAAAACATGAGAGAAAAGAATATTGTGATGATTATGTGATCACTATAAGAAAATCTATCATATATCAGAATTACATTGATATCATGAAGAGAAGTACTATAGTGGAGATTGACTTGCTAAGGATTATGCATGCTTCATAAATCTTTTTTTAACCACGTTATATCCTATAGCAAATAAGTTAAACTCATATATGATGGATGAATTACTTAGATCCACTTTTAAGAATTTACTTTCTTGACATAAGGCTAACGATTGTATCAATCTAACACCTTCTCAAGAAAACTTTTCATAAAAGTTTAGAGCAAATGAAATAAGAAGAGTTTCAAAGGAAATTCAAAGGAAATCAAAGATATGTCATCTCCAAAATCACTGAGATTATAAGCTCTTGGCCTAAGGACATCAATGATGAAATCGTCTTTCTTCAACCAAAAAAAAAAAAAAAAAATCAGCCGAGCAAGAATACACTCAAAGAACCTATGCTCAACCTTAGAACTGGCACTTCAACAACTATGAGCAGACACGTTCAAAGAGTTTAATGAGGAAGTAACCCCAGCTCCTAATCTCTTAACTTTTTGGGTTACATATATAAGCTGTATTTTGAATGATTATTCATTTGTCATGCTTATTAAGTCTCATTTGTATTATTGGATTTCTAGAGCTATTTTTAGCTCATAAATGTTGCTAACAAATTCTCTATGAGTACGTAAGGCAGGAACTCATATGACAGAAAGGGTCAAACGTGCAACATTACTCTCTATCGGCAGACAGTAACATGGATGCTGATTTATGAAGGACTGCTAATCGCTCATGAAAATTCACTCATGTCCTTCACTCACTCAAGGTCAAATCCTCACCTGCTGGACTTCAGAACTGCTATTCGAAAAATCTGCTGATAAGTCCAAAGAAGTTGATAAAGACCACCTCTCACGCATACACAAAACAGGTCAGCTATTTGCTTGCAAATGACCTGTGCTCATGTCTGCTGAATTGATATGCTTATACATATTATCAGACATACTGCATAATAACCTGTCATACTGCACCTTTATTGATGTATCTGTTTGCTTGTATGACTTGCCTTATGCAAACGGTTTTCAAAAACTCATCAGCACTTTTCATATCAGCTGATCTCAAACGTTTTTAAAACCCTGCAGTTGGCTGAATTTCAATATCTGCCAACCTACACTTCATAAGCTCAGTTTGATGTGCTGACTTATAGGAGTACAAACCCTTTAATGACCTACTCTCTCAAGTCTATTAAAGGTGGAGGCACACTTTTCGTCTCGATCGCTTCGATTAAAGTGATGACTATTTTCAAAAACTTGGAAAACGACAAATCTTTCAATATCAAATCTTTTCCAAGAATCTTGAGAATATCTAGACTTCACAGCCTATCCCTGCCAAGGCGTGATCAGAAGGACAACTCAACAGTAAAGCTCCATTATTGAGTGTCTTTCAGTCTAACCTCCCTGAGTTTAAGTAGAGCTCATTCCTCATCCAATCTCTACCATGAATAAACTCACAAACTGCCTATAGATTACTCTTGATACAAATCGATGATTCAAAATCTCTCAAAATGTTACTAAGTTCAAGTCCTAAGATTCGATCAAGTCAATTCCTCAACAACGGGGTATGATTTCTTCATATTCATTCAAAGTTGTTTTGATTTTATTTCTGTTACTTCACAAGAGCTGATCTAAAAATCTCTCAATAATGTATTTCCAAAACCATTCATAAACTGTGAAAATCATTATCTAAATCTTTTCTAATACACAGTTACCAAACATGAGAGAAATTTGTATCAATTCATGTGTACCAGAAATCATTAATTATGTTTCCTCAATCTTGTTGTGAAAACAATTGATAAAGGAATCTTCTTTTGTCTTGTCCGATAATCATAGAAGTTTGCTAACAAGCATGATTTATATGCTGCAAACCATGGTTATCAGAACACTTAAGAACATCCTTAGTCAATTAGTTTAAAAGATAAGATGGAAAGCCATTAATTAATGCCAGCAAGAGTGATTTCATACTCTCTTCTAACTTTTAGTTATCAATCTCTTTGATACTCTAAAATGTTTACAGATGAATCACTGTGAAAATCAATTAGCACATACTTATTCCACCTTCGGAATTCTGCTTGCATACGTGAACTTCATAGAGAAGATCCCAGAAAAGAAGTATCAAATGTATGGAAAACATTTGATATATTGCCATGTGCAACAAGTCTTCTGGTTATGTGTAAGTATGCCGACCATCACCTCAAAGATGGCCGATGCAGATAATTCAGTTCTGCTGAATTAAGTAGCTAATATGGAATTGATGAGGATGACGAACTGCTAACCGCCACCATTCATCCCTGAGTCTATCAAAGGGGATTCATGGTCAAAGCAGCACATCCTCAGTGGCCATCACTCTTCGGTGCTTTCATAATGACCCGAAGAAGTGAATATGTTCTGCCTCCCCCGAGAGTTGGAGGAAATCAAAAAGAACACCGCCATCTTGATCTCCTCCAGAATCCTTGGCTGATGACCTCTCATCTAATACCTAGGATCAGGACTTCTCGGACACAACCTTGTAACATGTCACTCATACTGTAAATTGAATCATTATGTATCTTTCTCATGTAATCTGCAGTTCAGTCAAAATTCCAGTTGTATTGTTCTTGTAATCAGCTGATCCTTGCAATGTACTGTCTAAAACTATTTGGATTATTGAATACAAGTTCTGCAACTTTTCCTCATGCTTATCTACTTGTCTGAATTCCTTTGATAGCATGAATTGATGTGTTTTAAGTGTGTTGATCAAACTTACTTATTATTCTTTATGATCTCTATGCTCTTCTGATGATCAAAGAATTGACCTTAATGAAATGATCACACTGCCCAAACACAAACTCTGCTGATACCCCATCAGCAAACCATTCTTGAATAACTACTATATCGAGTTATGGTTTCTTACTGCAGCTTAACTCTCATCCTTAGACTCTCTGATAATTGCCTTTCTGAATTAAATCACTTCACAATGATTAAATTCAAAGAGCTGCCGATACCTATAGTCACTCAACATAGGCAGACTGCGGTTTCATGAAAAATGACCTTCATGTCAACCTATCAAGAAATCTGCTATTACTCAATCTCTATCCATCATGCTCAAACATTCAAGATTACTAGTAAATCTACTTTGAACCAAGCTGTCTGCTGAATCAACGTAAAATCCAAAGTAGGCTTTTGAATTTTTAAAAGGATTTTTCTTTAAATTCTAAAATCCCAGTTGTTTAAATTTCCAAATATCAAAAGCTTACATCTTTCAAATTAGTTCAACAGCACTTTGTGTTCTTAGTTATGACAACTACTAAATCTTGTGTAACCTATGAGATTGTAATTATAAAGGCATGATTAGTTGTTCCTGTTATAATGGCCAACAACTAATTGGTAAACAGACTGAATTCAAAACACTCTGCTACACCTTATCATGTGCTTATTTGTCAAAAAGGATGTTGTGAAAAATCTCTGGTAACTCGACCTATCCTCAAGATAGCTAGAAATTCAAGAATTCATATGAAGACTGATGTTTTCAAAAACTAAGTCCTTCCTCAGGAGTGAACAGCCGATATAACCCCTGCTGTATATAGGCTATGTCTCACTCTCTTCAGAACAGGTCTAGTCAATATGCTCTTAAGCAGTTCTCTTCCCTTGCTAAAGAATGACAAGATCTGTTGCAAAGAAAGAAGAACGGACATCAATTCAGGTACACATTAAATGTCTCATTTACTTGATCTATTTTATGTTCTTACAAAGTTTTATTAGTCTTAAATAGATCTGTGCCCCTTATTATTTGTATTATCTGCTAAAATCCCTTCAATAAGGATATTAAACTTACAACTATTAATACAACAATTGGTATCAGCAGTTCTTACCTTAGCAAATATCAAACACACTGCTGATGATGTCCTCATACTTGAAATCCCATCAAAATCTTCATATCTATAAAATCTCATTGGGAACAATTTCCTAAGGCACACTATTCTTCATAGTTAATTCCTACATGTGTGCCATATACAACTGTGACCTATGGCTTAGGACAAGATATTCTATCCTCAACTCGTCCTTAACAACCAATGCTGTCCTATTCCAGGATAATTTACTCAAACAATTCGTTTGAAGTAAAATAACAGCACATATTATCCCTAGAGAGCCTAGATCATAGTCCTAAAAACTCTGCATGATGACATAATCCTAAATCAGAACATCATTACCATGTCATTAAATGCACTTAATTCATTAAGCCCCCAAAACGTCCAATCACATTCCTCTAATCGAGGAACCTCTTCATCTTCTCAAAACTTTGGAAGGATGTATAAATTGATTACTTACATTCAAAGCCTTCCAAATATTAATCATTATCTCTTCTTCACTCTCATGATCCAACCCTCATCATGTGTTCACCAAAAATGCTTCATTCTGTACAACGACCAATTTCGTACAGAGAAATGCAACAACGAATTAGGATCTTCCTAGCCACTCCTCAAGCAACTCCTCAACCAGTGATCCGTCGACCTCGTTCAATTAATCGACGAGTAAGAATGCGCCTGCAAGACCCAAGGAACAGCGTGTCCAATTTTCTTCCATGGATTCCTTCCTCAAACTCTGTCCCAACAGGTGCAACAGCTTCTGCCCTCACTGACTCAAATGCTCACCTCGAGCAGTCTTCGACTCAGGAGGAGCTTCAGTCAACAAATGCTCATACTGATCCAAATCCTGCAATTCACGATCCCAGCAATTAAGACTGCAGATCTTCATCATCTACCTTACTAGAATGATTAACTGCATTTCTGTATAGGCAAACAAACTCTCTTTTGCCATACATGTAATTTGCTTATGATTAGTTACATTTGCTACTCCTTTTTGCTACTATATTTGTCAAATGATTATCTCATACTTGTCATGATACATTTTCATTATGCCAGCAATTCAAGTTTATTTCAAATATGCATAAAATCTCAAGGACATAATATGCAAATTTTAACACTTGATATTTGTTAAGAGTGTTAAAAATAGTGCATAATATCTTTAAAGACGCATATCTCGTGCATTCAGCAATTGTCCACTTATCCTTCAGTAACAGCCTTCAATCATAAAAATTCTTCAGATATTCATAACTTATGAATTGTCAAAATAAATCTTGTTGATCCTCATCCTCTTATACTTCCTATATGGTAATTTCCTTATTTACTTGTAAAATCTTAGGAAGAAAATTTTACAAAAGTACATATTCTCCTGTTTTAACTCTATATACCTTTAAGGAGAAGACTATATTGAGTATTTTTCTTACTCGACAGATTATCTGCCTATTTTCTAAGATAAAACCTGTCCCTTTACATTCTTGTAATACCTCGTTACAAGCAATGGCACAAAATCTTTTATCTTAATGCTTCACTCTCACTATTTGAGATGTATTTCTTATACATGACTGCTGTGAACCATACAGCTATCCTCAATACACTAAGGAGGAGCGAAAAACAGTAGTCCCTATACATATTTCGCTTGTGCCCATTAAGGAGGAGAGATTTAGTAAAATTGACATTATACATACAGAAAAACATCAAGGAGGAGAGATTTAAAACATTAAGGAGGAGAAAAACATCAAGGAGGAGAGATTTAAGCTTTATACAAGCAAAGAGAGATTTATGTAAAGAGGAAAGATTTATACAAGGAGGAGAAAATTATACAAAAGGATTTTGAGAAAAACAAATATCCTCAAGAGGAGGAGAGATTTAAGCTTTATACAAGCAAAGAGAGATTTATGTAAAGAGGAATGATTTATACCAGGAGGAGAAAATTATACAAAAGGATTTTGAGAAAAACAAATATCCTCAAGGCAGTATTATAAATTATATCTCATAATTGCCTAAAAATTGTTTCAATTATTGCTGTGTACTTGCTCTTTCATTTATTGAGTCTGTATATACTTAGCAATAGGTGACTATACATACACCATCGCTTGTAAGTTCAACCTAGGGCATGCCTTGATATAAAATGAATATTCATTAGTGGCATGTTATTACTAAGGATTGATCAAATGCTTTAAGAGCTGTATGTATAAGTCAATTGTAGTAATGGCCCCAAGCAAATAGGAGGAGATTGTTAGGAATATGCCTGTAAATCAGCTGATATATATGTATGCATATTCCAACACAGTGATTTGCTTGTTCCCATTACAACGCATGTTTCACAAGTGGCTAAAAGGGCTGCGTACCGGTTAGTGTGGCAGCTTGTTGAAACAATGCATAGGTCATTAGACTAGGAAGTCTTTGTACATATCCAAGTCTCTGTCCTACCAGAATGATGACAACTTTCATATGGATTAGCTCTTCAATTACCAGCTGACGTGACCATCGGCAAATGTCTCACCAGCAGACATTTCCTTTAGCTATGACTGCCTATTAGCTATCTCTACATCAGCAGTTCTATATCGGCAGATCCCAGTATCCGCCAAAGCTCTTCATCAGAACAACTGCAGAGAAGCTGATTATTCAAGAGGAACATCATGATCATCCGCGATCTCTACATCAGCAGTTCTATAATGGCAGATCCCAGTATCGGCCAAGTCCCTTATCAGAACAACTGCAGAGAAACTGTAAGATCACGAGGAACATCGGTCGTCTCTCCACTCGCGACAGTCAAAATAGATCCGTTACAAGATCTTTCTGACAAGTCCAAGATACGCATCGATGTCTGCGCCTTCACGTTTACTCAGTAGACATTTCCTCTTCTGTGCATTGGTTGCAGTCTTCAAAGCTTCACTTCCATAAAAGGCCAAGCACGACGCGCACCGCCAAAGCAATGATACGTCCAAATCGCCAAGCATCCAGCGGCTCGACACGTCCAAATCAGTCCAGCCTGTTTCACGGACCAGCTTCAAGACACAAGCCTAACTGAAGGTCTTTGCCCAACAGATCCAAAAATGTACTCTGCTGCATTATGAGATTCAGATCATCAACGAGCATAAACCTATTCAATGCACCAACGTTCACCTCTTCTTCTCCAGCCTATATAAGAAGACTCTCATTATCATCTCTACATACGAGCAACAAGTGTATGCTTATGCTTGAGAAAGGTTGTGGGATTGTTCTTCATTTACTCAATCCAAAACCACACCATCAGAGTGAGAAAACACAAGTGTAAGAACAAACACTTTGTGGGAGAGAGAATAGAAATTCCAAAGGCTGAGAAGCTCTGCTTGATCAAAAACTTTGTTTTTGATTTGAGTTCCTTCTTCCTTCGAAGAACTCAGTCTCTTCCGTTGCTTCATCTCCATTATTCATCAAAGAGACCAAGCATTCTATAGATCGTTGAAGACTGACAAAGCTTGAAGATGTCCGATGAAGAGCCAGAGCCTAAAAATCCATATTGCATTCATATCGGCAGACTTATACTACATTATAAGCTGTGCCGATTGTGCAATAAATTGTCATCATTTTTGGCCGAGTGCTTAGCACTCAGTTGTTCAAATACTTGCTATTTGAACAACTCCTAATATTCTCTTCTCACATCACTCTAACACTAGCACTTTCCTTCCCTTACCTCCAAGGATGTTAGGAACTGCTAAGATTAGAGTTCTAATATGAGTCTTCCCGGTATCTCATCTCACTTTCCTTCTAACCCCGGGGAGATTGCTAGGATAGAGAGTCTAGGTTGATGTACTAAGCATGTTTGCCTTTGAGTAAACCTCTGCTGAATTTTAATATAATATATATTTTTGTTACATTCAGCCTTGATTTCTCTTTCTTGTATAATTTCTTTTATCTTGTGCAATCTGTTTAAGGAAAGCAACTGATGCATCTAGTACAGATTTTAGTTAACTGCTAAGCTCTCTTTGAAATCAAACCTTTACAGTTATTTTAATCTTAATTGTTAGACTTATGATATTTATTCTTCCGCTGCTTAAACTCCATTTCATCAGCTAAGTTTAACAACGTCTTCCATCTGCACGTTCTACAAGTCTGCTGATCAATGTTGTCCGATTTTACTAACTTCGGCTAAGCAGGCAGATTGAGGAAGATGACCTAGTTGTATTAATCATTTCATCTATTCTTCAACTTAAATGTTAAAATTGGATGATATTTTTAATACATCAAGTATAGGCTATTCACCCCCCCTCTAGCCTATGCACTGAGCAATCCTTGGACCTAACATCTTTCTTCCTTCGAAAGACTCAGTCTCTTCAACTGCGATACTTCATATCCATAGCTAGAGACTAAGCTTCCATCCTATTGTTGCTGACAGAACCTCCTTGAAGATGTCCGATGAAGACCCTAAGCTAATAATCCTAATTGAACTCATACTGGCAGACTTACACTTCATTGTAAGAAGTTGTCAGTTGTGCAAAAATGTGTCATCACAGTTGGTCGAGTGCTTTGCACTCGGTTGTTCAAATACTTACTATTTGAACAACCCATAATATTCTCTTCTCACTTCCCCCTCACCTTGGCACTGCCATGTGCCTTTCTTTAAGGTACTTGGTGAGAGTCAAAGGTTGAGGGTTGGTAATAAGTCTTCCCGACATCCCACTTCCTTTCCATGAAACCCCAAAAGGTTGCTAGTTTAGAGAGTCTAGGTTGATATACTAAGCATGTTTACCTTTGAGTAAACCTCTGCTAAATTTTAATATAAAATATATTTTACTACATTCAGCCTTTACTTATCTTTCCGTTAATATCGGTTTTTATATGTTGAGCAATCTGTTTTATGGAATGGAATAACTGGATCTTATGAAGATTCAAATTTGTTGTTAACACTGTAATAGTACTTATTTATGTTCAACCAATTTGATCTTCAAATATTGCGTTTGCTGTTAATCTTTCCGCTTATAGTTTAGAAAATGTAATATTCTCAACTTTCAAGCAGTCTTTCAAGTCTGTTGTGATAGATCTAGTAGATGATGTCTGAAGAAGCACATCAGCTGATCTCAACATCAACTATGTCGCTTCTATAGAGAGTTGACCTGACTTGATAAATATTTCATCTTTATTCTTTAATGTATTTTAATTTAGGATGAAATTTTAAATGATGGTAACATAGGCCATTCACCTCCCCTAGCCTATATACCGATCATACTACATAAGACTAAAGGGACCTAACACATTCCATGTGGGATTCAGGTTTAGCACACTTCGAGTACTCTTCATCATCACGATTTAGTAGCATGAGCGCATAGGAAGACTTTGCTTTACAACACAAGTCAATTGATAGAACAACATAGGGAGAATTTGCTTCAAAGTAAAAGTTTGTCGATGGTATAAAGTTTGCTGATGGATGCCAGCTTACACACATAAACCTAACTAGTTATTGTTAATTCCTAATAGAGTTACCTTTCAAGGTGTAGAACACAGTCTACTTACAAAGTTGCTTATCGACACTCTTCTAAGACTAAGTAATCGGTAAAAGCATATCCAGACCAAATAAATATTTTTAATAATCTAAAACAGAAAAAAGTGAATATTCCTAACATTTGCAAAGTCTTTAAAACTATATGCAACTCAAAAACTAAGAAATAACATTCTTAAATTTAAACCCATATTTATTATATACAAAATCTACATCACCAAAAAATCCCATAACATAGAATAAATTGTCCTTGGAGTTTGAAGCTCCATAAAAAGGCTAGATCTAACTAAAAGAATTATTGAAACTATTAGTGCAATGTATGATAAGATATGATAGGAATTCCAACTTTTGGTACCTATTTCTTATCCCAATGTGTGTGGAAATATATGTGATAAGTTAAATTGTGGTCATATCCCTTAAGCAATGTGATATCTAATATGTCGCATGCTTTGTCACATATATTGAGATGCAAATTAAGAAAAAATTGGGATTCTTATTACTACTAATAAGCTCGATCCTCTTAATTAAAAGATTCTTTCAACTTTTTTAGAAGAATAATGATAGAGATACCAACATTTTATCCCAACTTTTCATGGCAACTTACGTTGCAGTACATGTGATTGGTTAGTATGTAACACTGCAATTAATTGATGTAATGTTTAACCAAACACATTATTACCATGTGGGTAGGGATGAAATGTTGAGATAAAATGTTAGCATCCCTAGCATTACTCTTTTTCTAATGTGTCATTGCATGATCACCATGATTATAATATTCAAACATTTGCTTACCAAATAATAGATAGACTATTGAGAAAATTAAGGGAAATTAAGTAAATTATTAAATTAGTCATCCATGTAATCAATGGTCTACTACATTTTAGTTAGCCAAATAATATTCCTTCCATATATAGCCGTTACAAAGTTTAAGCTCTTTAAAAAGGTAAAGTTAATAAATGTTTTAGATATATAATTACATAAAATAGGAAACTCAATAAATTGTCACAAGAAATCTTATAGCATATTTACTCCCTTTTTTTTTCCGTTGAGGTCTGATATTATGAGCTTAAGCTCGTGGTATTTCTACAAGCTTAAGTCCAAGTGTCATCAGATGAATATTCACTAAGATCTCTACACCGTTATATCAAATTTACCTTTTTCTAAGTAATGACATAGATATTTTAAATCATTATCAACTTAACAACATTTTAGTATCGAGATTAGTATTAAAACCATCCAACAGCACTAACATTAAAGCCTGAAAAAATACCACATGCTCGAACTCTTAATATCATTTGTCTTTTCCTTTTCTCTTTTCAATTTGGGAAGTTGGAAAGTTGGTAAGTTTGTAAGGTTGTATTTATTATATTCTTTATGAGGCACCAACTATATAAAGGTCTAATTGCAGCTAAGGGTTTATAGTTTACCCACGTTTATAATCTAGGGTCTAAAGTTTTAGTTTAATCAAATGGGATCCATTTATTCGTTTTGGTCAAAAATTGGGGTCCAAATGGATGGTTTGCAACTTTTTAGATGAAATTTTTTTCATGTGTGTTACACCTACCAATGCAAAAAAATTGGTCTTTTGTACTGCACCTGCCTTTTGCATAACTATTTTCAATCTATAGAGTTAAGAATTGTTAGGAATGGATCTCGTTTAATTCAAGTTATTACTTTTGGCTGTAAATTGCAAAAATGAAATAAGTTGTGCACCTAAACTTCTTATAACGATTATAATAACCTTAACTTAATAGATATCGCGTATAAATTGCCCTTAAAGGGCATAGAATGAACCCACATCTCTCTCTCTCTCTCTCTCTCTCTCACTAGTTGTAATTGGGTAACCATGTCCGAAAATCATCAAGAATTACGTTTTTTGGATGATGGCAGGCACCCATATTACACTAGAGTCTTTGTATGTCGTGTTTGTAATCAGAGACTAGTGGGTGCTCGAGAATTTTTGTACCACTATGCTCCCCAAAGAACTCATTCAATGAGTCAAATCACATCAAACCCTAGAACCAGCCGACGACGACGTCGATATCGAAATTTCAATCCTGTTCAGCCAAATTTTACAACACAACTCCCAAGTCTCTCTAGTTGTGGAGTAGTTCTAGAAATTTTATTGGAACAAACCCCGTATGTTTTTGTCAATCCAGTACCTAATTTCACCCGACAACCACAACATCAATTCCCTTTACCTTTATTCCAGCATTTCGCACCCTCAGCTATGATGACTAATGCATCCATTGAAGATTTATCTCCCACAAGGAGTCTTTACCCTAGGCCTATGCAACTATTAGGCGAACAACATGATGGTACAATGCCATTCGTTAACCAGCTAGATCGACCAATTCAAGAATTAATTGATGTTGGTGGAAGCGACAGAGCTAACATCAATCATTCAGCTGATTATGGTGATCTTGATTTATCCTTGGCTATCTATAGTCGAAGATGTTAAAACCTATTTTGTCCCCTACCAAAGCCCTCCCCCCCCCCCGCTCTTCAACTGCACTCCTTTACCCCTAGCTCCCCGGTACCCACCATCTCCATGAACACAAATTAATTAGTTATGTATTCGTTATTTGCTTCTGTTCAATTATATTTCCTTAGTAGCTTTGATTCTTGTAATAAGTAAGTGAAGTTTATTCACTCTTAATTAGTTCAAGTTTATATAATTAAAAATGGTTTATGTATTAAATTATGTGTGTACATATCAAAATGTCTATTTTATAATTTGGTGGTCCTATATTTTGAATATTACTCAACATACTAGTGATAGATTAAAGACATGTAGCATTACAAGTGAAACTAAAATTTACTATCATGCAATAAAACTAAAATTTTGGTCCTTTTACCATTGTAAATCATTTTACAGTGTTAAGGCATCTTGTACATTTACCTTTCTACTCGGTATCCTCCTTTGGTTTTGTCTAATACTCCGTATAAAAGTTTATTGTACAGTAACAAAATAAATAAATAATCATAATGTAAAGATTATGAGTTTGATGTATAAAATTAAATAAATAATTAAAATGTAAATATTAACAAAAAGTAAATTTAATGATAGAGAATCACATAAATAAATAAAATTTAATATAAATCTCGGATTACTTTTTTAACTACAACATTGGTCGTTGAACGTATACGATGACTACTACGAGACATACAATTTAACATGACTAACAATGATTTTTTTCAAAAGGAGCCCTACACTAGATAAAGATTGTCCCTGACATTTATTTATAGACAGTGCATAAGATACCATCAGCGGAAACTATTTTTGTGCAATGCACACCCTGACATTTATTTATAGACATTGCATAAGACACCCTTAGCGGAAACTGTCTTTCTGTGATGCACGGAATCTATATCGTACAAAAAAGTAATTGTTTATTGAGTTCAATGTATGGAAATTAAATAAATAATTAATTGTAAATAGTATAAAAACGTAAATTTAATTATATAGAAAATACAACAAAAATAAAATAAAATTTTACATTAAGTTATAAACCAATTTGTATCTAACGTTTATCTTGTTCGGCATGACACTAATGAAAGGAATAATACAATATTCATTATTCGTTAAATAAATATTTGTTAAGATACTTGGGTTTTAAATGACGAAAATCGTGGCATATGATAGTTTCTTGTAATCCATAAAAAGTGTTTTCAGAAGAAAAAAAATTGGTTGTCATTGAAAATATTAACAAATGAAAATAAATAAGTAAAGATTGCTTTAACGAATAGCTAAATATCTGTTGATGATTTAAGAGGAATCATTGGCCATTTGGTGTAATCGGGGTTTTGCTTCAAAGATGGGTGAGCTCGGGAATACTATATCGTGGATTTGGGGGTGCGGAGTGCACATTCACATAAGTATTTACGGGCTTGCGGGTATAAATAAGATACAAAAGGGAAACAAAGAAGAAAACTGGATAAGTAAGAGAACATGATGAAAAGTCCATCAGATCTCTATCATCTTTGCTTTTCGTCAATATAAATATATACTCCATTAGTAATCTCCTTTTAGTGCCGTAAGAGGAGGGCAATTGTAGTCTTATCCCACAAGAATATTCGTGTAACCCGCGGCATGTGATAAGGGTCGAATAATTCTTGCAGGAAAGTGTTTCGTGCACGATTCTACAGTATATTCAAGTTTTTGTTTTTCGACATTGTTGTTAATTCAAATTATAACAATCTGCAAGAATTATTTCCCATTCTTTGACGATGTCGACTGTGAAAGAAATGACTACGAATTTCGGGAAACTGGAGAAGTTTGAAGGGATTGATTTTCGTCGATGGCAGAAGAAGATGCATTTCCTGTTGACGACTTTGAAGGTGGTGTATGTGTTGAGCACTCCTATGACGGAGGTGATGGATGATGGGACTGTGGAAGACCTTCGGAAGAGGAGCAAATGGGAGAATGATGACTACATCTGTAGAGGCCACATTCTTAATGGTATGTCTGATTCCCTATTCGATATTTATCAAAATGTTGAGTCTGCAAAGGAACTATGGAATTCTCTAGAGTCTAAGTATATAGATGAAGATGCCTCTAGTAAGAAATTCTTAGTTGGAAACTTTATGAATTATAAGATGGTAGATTCTAGACCCGTAATGGAACAGTACAATGAATTACTTCGCATTTTGGGTCAGTTTGCTCAACATAAGATGGAAATCGATGAGTCTATTTCGGTGTCCAGTATTATAGATAAGTTGCCGCCATCCTGGAAAGATTGCAAACATAGGCTTAAGCATAAAAGGAAGAGTTGACTCTTGTTTAACTCGGTAGCCATTTGCGCATAGAGGAATCTCTAAGGGCGTAGGAGGGCGGCAAGTCCAAGGGCAAAGAGGCTATGGATTCGACTTCCATCAATATGGTGGAAACCGATGAGGGTTCTGTTAAGAACAAAGGCAAGGGCTAGAAACGACCCTTAAATAACACTAGCAATGATACTGTCATGAAACCTCAGGGTCCATGTTGGATTTGTGGAAAAAATGGGCATTTCAAGGCTGATTGCCGGGTGAAAAGGAACAAGAAAGGAGCATTCAAGAAGAGTTCTGGGCAGGGGTCTAAGGACCAAGGTCCACCTAAACATCAAGGTCAGAATCTAACTTGTGGAATTAATTCTGATGTGAATTATGTACCACTTATTTCTGAGGCATTTTATGTGCAGGATGATGATGTTACATGGTGGATGGACTCGGGTGCAACAAGACATGTTTGCAAGGATCGTCGCTGGTTTGAGAAGTATGAACCAGTGAATAATGGATCTTTACTCTTTATGGGCAACGAGTCAAAAGCTGCCATTGTTGGACAAGGAACTATTGTATTGTACTTTAGTTCCGGCAAAAGTATTTATTTAAAGAATGTGTTACATGTACCTTGTATTCGTAAAAACTTAGTTTCTGGTAGTTTGCTTTCTAGGGATGGTTTTAAGCAAGTTTATGAGTCGGACAAATTCATTTTAAGCAAGTGTGGTGTGTTTATTGGATTTGGATATTTATGTAATGGTATGTTTATGTTAAATATTAAGCATGATGTTGTAAACAATATTATGGAATGTTCTGATGTTAATACTTCAGTTTTGTGGCATGCTCGTTTAGGTCATGTTCATTATAAACGCATGTTGTTAATGTCAAAGAATGAGCTTATTCCATCTTTTGACATGAGTATGAATAAGTGTAATACTTGTTTATTGACTAAGATTGTTAGACAACCTTTTCAAAGTGTTGAAAGATCTTCTTCAATTCTAGAACTTATTCATAGTGACCTTTGTGATTTATATTCCACACAATCTTTGGGTAATAAGAAGTATGTGGTAACATTTATAGATGATTGTACTCGTTTTTGTTATGTGTTTTTACTACACACTAAAGATGAGGCAATGGACAAATTTATTATCTATAACAATGAGGTTGAACTTCAATTGTCTTCTAAGATTAAGAAGATGCGTACCGATAGAGGTGGTGAATATTATGATCCATCCTATTTTGGTTCTTGTGGTATTATACATGAAGTCACAGCTCCTTATACGCCACAACAAAATGGCATAGCTGAGAGGAAGAATCGTACTCTTAAAGAGATGATTAATTCCATGTTATCTTACTCGGGTTTGATTGAGGGATTTTGGGGAGAAGCCATGTTAATGGCTTGTTATTTACTAAATAGGATTCCCAACAAACGGAATCCTATTACCCCTTATGAGCTTTGGAATAAAAGGAAACCAAACTTGGGTTATCTACGAGTTTGGGGTTGTAGGGCGATCGTGAGACTACTCGCGCCCAAGATTAAAACCTTGGGTGAAAGAGGCATTGATTGTATTTTCATTGGATATGCTATGCATTCCAAGGCTTATAGGTTCTATGTCATAGAGCCTAATGATTCAGTAGCATTTCACACTGTTATCGAGTCAAGGGATGCTATCTTTGATGAAACTAGGTTTACTTCCATACCTAGGCCAAAGGATATGACTCCAACTACTGTTGGAATGGAGATTAATGAGAAAGTTATATCTCAAGATGAGCCACTAGAGCTCCGTAGGAGCAAAAGGGCTAGCAAACCAGAGTCTTTTGGACCCGACTTCCAAACCTATTTGGTAGAAGGGACAAGAGATGAGGTAAAAACGAGAGGATAGAGAATCTGATGATAAGTTTACCTGTATCCGAGGTATCTATTCCTTTCTTACTATAAAAAATACCTTGTTTTGACGATTCCGATCCAGAGTATGCTTCTATCCACCGATTAAGTATACTCATATTGTTATAATATTGATGAGGATCCAAGGACTTACAAGGAGGCTATGGAATCTCAAGATGTTTCATTTTGGAAAGAAGCCATCAATGATGAGATGGATTCCATTATGGGTAATGATACGTGGATCCTTACGGATCTTCCATGTGGATGTAAACCTTTGGGTTGCAAGTGGATCTTCAAAAGGAAAATGAAAGTCGATGGTACAATCGACAAGTATAAAGCCCGATTGGTCGTCCAAGGCTTTAAGCAAAGAGAAGGTATTGACTATTTTGATACTTATGCGCCGGTTGCTCGAATCTCCACTATTAGGTTATTGATTGCCTTAGCTGCAATTAACAATCTTGTGATCCATCAGATGGATGTTAAGACTGTGTTCTTAAATGGAGACTTGGAAGAGGAAATATATATGAAACAACCGGAGGGTTTTACTATGGCAGGAAATGAGCACAAGGTGTGTAAACTTGTTAAATCCTTGTACGGGCTCAAGCAAGCTCCTAAACAATGGCATCATAAGTTTGATGAGGTTGTCTTGTCTAGTGGGTTTAAGCTGAACCAATCTGACAAGTGCGTATATAGCAAGTTTGATAATACCGGTAATGGTGTTATGATCTGCTTGTACGTTGATGATATGTTGATTTTCGGTACTAACCAAAATCAGGTTGACCTTTGTAAGGCATTTTTATAATCAAATTTTGCCATGAAAGACATGGGGGAGGCGGATGTGATTCTTGGAATCAAAATTAAGCGGAGTAACAATGGAATTTCTTTGACACAATCTCATTACATTGAGAAAATGTTAAAGAAGTTCAATTGTGAGAATTCTACTCCAGCGAATTCTCCCATGGATCCTAATGAGAAGCTTATGCCTAATACGGGTAATCCAATATTACAGCTTGAGTATTCTCGGGTGATAGGATGTTTGATGTACGCTATGACTAGTACAAGACCAGATATTGCTTATGCTGTTGGCAAGTTAAGCAGGTATAGGAGTAACCCGGGTGGTCATCATTGGCGTGCGGTAACTCGTGTGTTAAGATATCTAAAGTCAACCAAGGACTATGGTTTGTCTTATATAGGGCATCCTTCGGTATTAGAAGGATACTCGGATGCTAGTTGGATAACCAATGTAGAAGATCATTCTTCTACTAGTGGTTGGGTGTTTTTGCTTGGGGGAGGTGCCATTTCATGGGCTTCCAAAAAGCAAACATGTATTTCTAGCTCGACCATGGAGTCGGAATTCATTGCCTTGGCAGCAGCCGGAAAAGAGGCGGAGTGGCTTAGGAATTTAATTTATGAAATTCCATTATGGCCAAAACCAATTTCACCCATTTCTATCCATTGTGATAGTGCATCTACTTTGGCTAAAGCTTATAGTCAAGTATATAATGGGAAGTCGCGACACTTGGGCGTTAGACATAGCGCGGTACGTGAGTTGATTACTCATGGGGTGATTTCGGTTGTATTTGTGAGATCTCAACATAATCTAGCCGATCATTTGACCAAAGGGTTGGCTAGGGACTTGGTTCACAAGTCGGCTATTGGGATGGGTCTTAAACCCGTATGAATCTTTGGTGATAGGATACCCAATTCCCCTCTAATACAATGTTAGAGGCAGAATTCAATGTGGAAGGCCTATTGTCTTATATTTGAGCACATTATGTTGTCCCAAAGGTATGTGCCTATGCCTGCATGGTTAGGTTGAAAGGTTTTTTCTTAATGAGTCCTTTGATATAGTGCAAATTGCAGGTGCATAATGAAAAATTCACCTATGTGAGCATGAAGTTTGGCTGCTTCAAGGAAGTCCAGGGTTGGCTTTCTATATGCTCATGAATGGATATGGACACAAGGCCTGTATAATTAGTGTTGATAATAAAACTTTTGGAGTTGTTTTAGCTCATGTGTATGTTACCTTCATGTATTCAAAATGTGTAGAAGGGTTCAATGCTTAGACACACCCTGATACTCGAATATTTGAAATGTGTAATATTACTAAGGTGGCAATTCAATCTTCGTGACATTTGCATTGATGCATGAGTTGTTATATTTTGTCGGTTTTTACTAAACCAAGGATTACACTTAAATGGGGGAGGATTGTTGATGATTTAAGTGGAATCATTGGCCATTTGGTGTAATCGGGGTTTTGCTTCAAAGATGGGTGAGCTCGGGAATACTATATTGTGGATTTGGGGGTGCGGAGTGCACATTCACATAAGTATTTACGGGCTTGCAGGTATAAATAAGATACAAAAGGGAAACAAAGAAGAAAACTGGATAAGTAAGAGAACATGATGAAAACTCCATCAGATCTCTATCATTTTTGCTTTTCGTCAATATAAATATATACTCCATTAGTAATCTCCTTTTAGTGCCGTAAAAGGAGGGCAATTGTAGTCTTATCCCACAAGAATATTCGTGTAACTCGCGGCATGTGATAAGGGTCAAATAATTCTTGCAGGAAAGTGTTTCGTGCACGATTCTACAGTATATCCAAGTTTTTGTTTTTCGACATTGTTGTTAATTCAAATTATAACAATATCATACCGTGTGTGATATTTGACAAAGGGGAAATTTAGGTTAAATAGAACTTTTTTTTTTCATAGAACCTTCAATACAATTCCGGTAACAATCACCATTTTTTCCAATAAAAATAAATACATAAAAATTACATATGAAAGTTCAATTAAAATTCAAATACGTTACATGGGTCTTCCATGTCCTTAACTCAAATTCTATTTATTGAATAATAAAAATCTTATAGCAAAGGGCCAATCAAAACTGGCCCAAATTATTAAATAATTAATCAATACACACATAGACAGACAAACACACACACACACACACACACACATATATATATATATATATATATAATGTAAGCCTGTCTATGGTCCTTATTTATTCAAAGAAAAATTAAGGATTTATTAGCTTATTTAAATAAACCATTACTATTTGGCCCAAAAAGAAGTCACATATATAACACTTCATTTTAGGGTTTCTAATTCTGCCGTCTTCAAAGATTTTCTCTCCAAACATTCTAGAAAAACCCTTAGGGCTTGTTTGATAACTATTTTGTTTCTAATATTTTTGTTTATGTTTCTCATTTTTGCTTGAAACTGAGAAACGAAATGCGTTTGGTAATTATTCAATTTCTAGGGTGGGTTGAAACTTTTCTCGTTTTAAGCCCATTTCAAGAAACAAAAAATATATGTTTCTCGGATTGGAGAAATATTTCTACACAAAAAAAAAAAAAACAGAAGCCCAAATTTATTTAAGTCCCCTATCAATCTTTGCCCACAACATTTTCCATCTTAAACCTCTTTTATCCCTCCTCTTATGTAAGTCAAAAAAAAATTTTTTTCTTCCCCCTTTTCAATGGCGTCTTGAACTGGCAGAGAGAAACCCACTCAGCCTTAGACATGTCTCTCACCTTTATCTCCTTTGTCAACATAGGAGAAATCCAGGTTTCTCTCTCTCTCTCTCTCTCTCTCTCTCTCTCTCTCTCTCTCTCTCTCATGTTTCACCCCTTCGTTTTTCCCTCTCGCCTTGTGCTTCAATGTTGGAGCCCTTGTTCAAAATGGAGCTTCACCGTTGACCATCGCTGAGCAATAATTAATATAAACATCAAACGCAAACTCCAAATCAATTGAACCCATTCAAGTGTAGAGCTTGATTGATTTACCCACAACCAATTCACAACACTGGATTTGCCAAATGGTTGTTCTTCTTTACCAAAAAATTCGTAGAAATTAGTAATAGCTTCAAGCATGAAACAATTAAAATGGGTGTTGGATTGTTAAGTTTGGTTGCTTATCAGATTGTGATTTCAAGCTTTGTTGGTTTCTTGTTCCATCATGTACGAGATTTCAACTATTAGATAAGAAAATGGGGAAAATTATATGAAAAATAACTTTAATGAGGTAGCTAGTTAGAAATAATTTGATTGGATTATTATTCTACGTCTTTTAAGTTGGATATATATATATATATATATATATAATATCATGGAGTTGTAATATGTTAATCTTTTCGAGAAAAAAAATTAACTTTATGAATGGAAATAGAAATATTTATCAAACATGACATGATTTTGTTTCATTTTCATTACACAAATAGAAACAAAAACAAAATGAAACAGAAACAAAATGAAACAGAAACAAAATGAAACAGAATCATATGAAATAGAATAAAGAAACAGAAATATTATCAAACACACTTTCCCCTAATTTTTCTTTTCACAGACTCTTCGTTTTCCAGTAGATTTCACTCGGAGATCTTATTTTAACTTTTTATACTTTTATATCATTTTTCCTATCCTACTTTTAGGGCATCTTCAAGTATTTTTTATGCTTTTATATTATTTTTTCAAACCTACTTTGTCGAAGGATGAGATTCTGTTTAGCAAGGACTTTCTTTAACTCCTTCCACAATAATATTATTGTATTATAAACTTTGGAAATTTAGTTTTTCACATAATATTCGATTCACAAAAACAAAAACACATATATAGAGTCCACCAAAATTTGAAAATAAATTTAGTATGATTTTTATGTTGCAACAATCTCTCGTTGCTATCTCTTGTTGAAGAGATGAGAAAGCAAATTTAGTGTTGTGCCATGGATACTGCATGTATGTAATGTTAATGAAGATAAGAGAAAGTAAAATAAAAAAAAATACAATTAGCAGATAAAAAGAATGAAGATTGAAGAAGTATAAAATACACATAAATTTAACCTTTTGTCTTTGACCTGTAGCTTGCTCTTTATGATACCGAAGGTAGTTTTCTTTTGATGTTCATTTTTCATTTAGTTAATAGACTGTATTATATTTCAATAATTAAATTATTAATTATATATTATATCCAAGGCCGGCCCAAGGGTAAGGCCACCAAAGCCCTTGCTTTAGGCCTCAAAAAATATCAGGCTTCATATTAAAAAAAAAAAGGAGAAATTGCTGGCCGGTCCACTTTTTCAAACTTTTTTTCTCTCCAGTACACCCCCTTTTTTTTTAACCGCTAAAAGGCATTTTGAAAATTTTCTTCCTAAAATACCTTCAACAACATTGTTGCTTCAAATTTGAGATTCAAATTGATGTATAAATGATTTCATGTTATTAATATAGTCCACTTAAATCTCTGTTTTAAGCTTCGAATTTGTTTAAAATCAATCTCATATTATTATCCTAACTTAGTACTATATTTGTGCACAATTTTTCTACCAAAAAATACTATTTTTGAGCTTCAAATCAAGCTTGACAGTATGCTGTCCGAAAGCAAAGGAAGATGTTCTTGGACTGATTTAATTCGCCAATCGCAGTATGCTGGGCAACGCAACGGGGTTCGACCTGCCCGGTAAGGTCGCAGGGGTCGAGGGGACAACGTCTCTCGTGGGGTTCGGGGGCAACGCCCCCGAAAGGTAAACGAAAATCAAGTTTCCTAAAGTGCGCTGCGATGATCGCGATGCACCAATTGTTGCATCGCGATGCCAAAAGTGGTGCATCGCGATGCAACAATTGGTGCATCGCGATGCGTTGGTTCCCTAAAGCGCGCTGAGATGATCGCGATGCACCAATTGTTGCATCGCGATGCCAAAAGTGGTGCATCGCGATGTAACAATTGGTGCATCGTGATGCATTGGTTCCCTAAAGCTCGTTGCGATGATCGCGATGCACCAATTGTTGCATCGCGATGCCAAAAGTGGTGCATCGCGATGCAACAATTGGTGCATCGCGATGCCAAAGTAGTGCATCGCGATGCATTAGGTTACTGAAGCGCGCGTGTTTTTCTTTCATTAATGGCATAATCGTCTTTTTGCCCCAAAAATATCTTTTTTCGATTTTTAAAAAAGATGAGTGGACTGGAGCGATTATAAATGTTTAAAAAATGACCGGTCTGTAATTCACCAAAAAAAAAACTTATTTTAATAAAAAAAATTTAAATATTAAGAGTAACTCTTAGTTTTCGTCACCCAATCATTAATAGTTTAGCAACTTAAAAGCTTAAATTTTTTTTAGCTTTTATTACGCATGATTATTTGGTATGAAATATTGTTTGCGGTAAACTCGGTTAGTAAAATATGCAATTAAAAGATATGTGTATCGATGTTGCTATACATACATCAATTGAACGGTCTTATTTTATTTTTTCAAAAAAGATAGGGAAGACAGATTTGAAAATGTTATAATTTCTACCATAAAATTGTTATAGAAGTGAATATAGAACCTAAGTTCCGTAAAAAAATGTAATTTTCGTAGAAAGGAACAATTTAATGAAATTATTGACAATGAAGTTGTAAGATTTTCTTAAAAATCATTTAAAGTTGACTACTTTTTGTTCATAGTTATAGATATGAACAATTATTTCATTTCAAAATAGATTTGAACAATTTAAAATGCATCAAGATATTTTTGGCTTTCTATTTATCATTGAGAAATTAAGGTCATTGGATAATAAAAATTTAAAAGAAAATTCCCTTAACCTTGAACTTTCATTAAAATATAATGACAACTTTGATATTGATGGATTAGATTTATTTGCAGAACTAAAATTTTAAGAGAAATTATACAAGTGAAAAAATGATACACCAATTAACATTCTTAATTATATAATAAGACTTGATTCGTTTCCAAATGCGTATATTGCTTATAGAATAATGTTAACGATTCTCATAGCTGTTGTTTCGGCAAAATGAAGTTATTCAAAACTAAAATTAATATAATTATATCTAAGATCGACAATGTCTCAAAAAAGATTAAGTGGACTAGCTATATTATCGATTGAAAAAGAATTGTTAAATGAAATTGATTACAATAATGTAATAAATGATTTTGCATCTCTAAAAGATAAACTTCTAATAAAAATATAATAATTTTAATAAAAAAATTATTTGTTTTACGCCTCACTTTAGAGTGATCGCTTTAGGCCTCCATAAGTGTTGGGCCGGCCCTAATTATATCCTAGCAAGTCCAAAATAGTAAAAAGAAAATCAGAGTTTTCTTTTTCTTTTTTATATTATTGAATATAGATTTGGGCAGAAATTGATTGGTATTTATCTCACTCAATGATTGAATTAATCTAGTCAAAGGCTAAAGATAAAGAAGGATGCGAAGACTTTATAAATGTACTTATCTAATCAAATATAATGAAAACTTCGAGGTTGGTTTTTCTAAAGTAAAACTGGATTTTATATAAACAAAATAGTTTTCGATTTTGGAAAGTTCATTTTTGTAGGATATTTCCCTTTATAGGCACGGTTGTTATTATATATATATATAGATTCCCATTTATGGTTTTTCCATGTAAAAGCACTAATAACCCTTTAAAATGTTGTAGGGGGTCCAAGGAACAAAGAAGGATCGACAAGGGGTGAGAATGCAAAAGAGGAAAGTAAAAAAAAAAAGGGAAAATCAAAAAAGGGAGGAAAAAGCAACACTTGGTGTCGCACTAAGAAATGTTGTTGCCGCACCAACCATTTTGTATTATAATAAGTTTTGTGCCAAAACTTGGGGTTGCACTATCTTCTGCAAATGACTTGGCAAAGTGCTTTTTAGCCATTTGTAACCGGCATTGCTGACCAAATTTTGACCAAGGATGAGGGGGAGGCTTCTTGGATACACCAAGGCTTCAATATATTGGACCAAAATCTCATTCCTTGAGTTATATAAATTTCGATCAATAAGTACAATGGTTGATTATCCTTGAAAGAAAAAAAAAATCTACTTTGACACCCTTGCTCTTCCTTGTTGTCTCTTGTTTCCTTGCAATCATAAGGAGACTTTGCAAGCCCAACTAACACAACATAAATCTACTAAAACTTACAGACATGAAGCTAGAAATACGCAACCATGCAAGCCTTCTTTTATTTTCAAAGAAACCAGGAAAAGCACTCATTGATCATCCATACCAATGGCTAAACACCATCCCTGGTCGCTAAAAAGGCCTAACACAGTATCATCAAACCTTGGAAAGTTAAGAAAGAGGGTGTTTCGGTGTAGAGAATGAGGGTGAGAGGCTTTCCAAAGATCAAGATTCAAGCATCCGATGAAGACATTCATCTTCTTTCTTTTCCTCATTGAGATGACTCGTGAAATCCTTTGTTAACGATAATCTCATTGGTTACTACGTAGTTGATTAACATTGTAGAATTGTATTAGATCTCGTTTTATATCATCTTGTTATAGTGTAATTGATGTTCATTGCTTCTAAGTAAACTCACAAGAGATCGAGTAGCTATATATCTGCTTAGAAGGAGTATGTTTGAATCTCTCAAAGGGTTACCTTGAAGCTTACGTTGGATCCCCCATTTCTCTTTATATAATCCCTAGACATAGCGAATATCTTATACATCCTCTTTTGAGATTGTGTATAATAAGGTTGAAAATCAATAGTATCCTTCTCATTTTTGGCAAAAGTGTTGTATTGTTCTTGTCACTTATGGTAAAAGTGTCCCCCTCCCACTTTTTCATTTCTTTTATCCTTTTCCATTCGTGAGCAAAAGGCGACATTTTTATTCTAAAATGACTCAAATCTCTGGATAGTCTTGTTCTCATGTTAATAATGGGATGATTGTTGAAGTCTAGTTCATCGTTGGACCATTGGAACTTTTGTTGTCATAGGCTTTCACCATGTCAAGCTTGATAGCTGTATTGGACCCGTTCAGTACCTTTACCTCTGTTGTTTTCACAAAAGCCTAAAGAAGTCACGGAGAATGATATTAAAAAGTGATTCTGCTCATGACTCGAATTTTATAGAGCATGTATGCCTTTCCCTATTTTTTCTTGAAGAGGGGCATCAGCCTACTTTACAGGCACAAGAAAAAATTGAGTTCGAATGAAAAAGTAATGGAGATTGATGATGTGATCACATTGCAAGAATTAGGTGTGTTATATCATATCCCCAAAGCAATTAGATGGTAATCTATTAAAGAGCAAGAAACCAAGGAAGTTTACAAGTTTAATGGGCAGGAATTGAAATAATTCATGAGTGATGGATTTTATGGACCGATGATTTGCGCCTTCCTTGGAGATCCAGTACCCCCTTAGTTGAGAAAGGAGGAATAAAGTCAAGCTAATGGCTTTAACTTAGAACTACTTCTAAAACTCTTAGCTTTTTTTATGTAATCATTTTATTTTTTATTTTTTTGACTCACTCTTTTAGAGTTTCCTTGAGTTTGTTGGTTTATAGGGGAGTGTTCATTGTTTCAGCCTCACAAAAAGATTTTATTTTGATTTTATTTACTAACTTTTAATGTGTTTTAGTGATATTGTTGTTGTTGTTGTTTTTTTAGTTAAATTCCAGGTAAGAAAGATGCTCAAGACCAAGTTTGGGGGTTACTCATCGATGCTGAGTGACTGACATGGAATTTTCTTACTCCTTACTTTGTTTTAATTCTTTCAACATTGGGGACAATGTTTCATATTAAGTTTAGGGGTGTGGGAACAACTCTTTAACTATATATTATATCGTCGTTCTTTTTATTTTTGTTGTCTAGTTAGTTCTTAATTGTAGGTTTGATGTCATGAACTTTACTCCATATGGTAACCTGACAATGATGAGATCGACATAACATTTTTATGCTCTTAGAATATTGATGTATGTTTAGTTGTCTGTGTGCTTGGTATTTATTTGTTCGGTTGAGTTTTGAATTTCCAAAAATCTTAAGCACAACTTCGATCACTCAATTGCTTTAAATGCTTAGAGGAAGATTATGGGATTTAATTGCTTATTTTTGTCTCCAGAGACCTAGAACTTATTTTATTGATACTTGAGGCGAAATTTATAGAGTACATTAAACGGAGAAAATGATTTAGGCCATCTTTGGATCGTTTGTGTCTTTCTAGCTTAAGAGCCCGTTTGGTACAGCGTTTACAAAACACAGTGTTTTAAAAACACAGCGTTTTAAAAAACATAGTGTTTTAAAAACGGAGGTCTTTCCTTATAAATACGTTTGAGATATCACTTCAATGCGCAACTTTTTTTTCCTAGGAGCGTTTTAAAACCTGCGTTTTGGAAAAAAGCTGGGAATTATAGCATTTTAAAACGCAGCTGCGTTTTCAAAACGCTGCGTTTTCTGCCGCAGTATTGAAACACATTTTTTACAAATAAGCTGCGTTTTATCACTGCGTTTTGGCCAAAACGCTCGACCAAACGGGCTCTAACTCATGTTTGTATCAATCCTTAGTTACCTTTTTTGAGCCTAATGAAAGAATGGTGTGTGGAAAAGCATACAAAGAGCCCCATTCGGCGTTCTTTTTGTTAACCCATATTGACTTAACCTAATAGCCTAAACACTATATCCTTAGCTAAGTTAAGAATGTTTTAGTTTTTTGCTTCGTTGGGAATGTGTTTAGAAAATTTTGTTGTTGAGCTATTGTGTAGTAAGGAATGAGAGAAAGAGAGAAAAGGGTGAGATGCAATACATTGAGGAGAGTACAAAAAAAATTTTAAAAATAAATAATAATTGGCTTTTTTATAATAAAAAAAAAATGCTCGGTGTCAATGATAAATTGGTATTCAAAAGAAATAAGTTTGGGGGTTGAAGTAGTTGGTGTGATAACTTAATGAGAAGGAACTTTTGATGAGCAAGTATTTATTCATTGAACACTCTTATACTTTGCACTCTTGTTTTGTTTATCCTATATTTTCTTTGGGCCCGTTTGGTACAGCGTTTATAAAACGCAGTATTTTAAAAACGCTGCGTTTTAAAAAATGCAGTGTTTTAAAAACGGAGGTCTTTCCTTATAAATACGTTTGGGATATCACTTCAATACGCAGCCTTTTTTTCCTAGGAGCGTTTTAAAACCTGCGTTTTGGGAAAAAGCTGGGAATTCCAGTGTTTTAAAACGCAGCTGCGTTTTGAAAACGCTGCGTTTTCTGCCGCAGTATTGAAACACATTTTTTGTAAATAAGCTGCGTTTTATCCCTGCGTTTTAGCCAAAACGCTCGACCAAACGGGCTCTTTGTTAGCCCTCACCTTGACCTTATGTGACAAGTTTTTAAAGTTGATTCTTGATATGATGTGTACTACATTAGTATAGAGTGTCATAAAAAATAAGAATATGTGGTTTTTAAATGTTCTTAAATATCTTTAATTAGAGATTGAGTGAGTTTTTGACCCTATGAACGAATCTGAGTATAAAAGTGGTTGAGTTGTCGTAAGTCACACACAGAGGAAATTTGAAATGAGTTGAATTATAATTCTAGGCATAATGAGTGTTCTTAACTATTCTTTGAATTGTTCTTATTTAAGAAGTCTCTGAGACGGTTGTGCATCTTTCTTCTTGACATCTTCTATGTTGTTTATTTTATTTAGTTCAATATTTTTTATTATTTTTTCTTTCTTAGCTCAAGGACGAGCAAATATTTGCTTCACTTTCAAGACATTTTATAGTTTAATGTGTCTATTCTAGTTGTTTTGTAGATATTAGCTAAATTTGAGGGAAAATGGTGATTTTTTTGATACTTTTGGGTGATTTGGTGAAGCTATTGAAGCTCGAGGGTGCTAAATGCAAGGCAAGAAAGAAGAATGTAAAAAGCTGGAACTTTAAGAAGCTGTTAAGTACTACTTTTAGAGCTTAGATCAAACTCATGAATAACAACAATTAAAATGCTGCAAAGTGAAGTCCAAGCACCAGATTTCCTATTTTTGCTCTAATTGTATTTTTAATTGATTTTTCTAGAGGAGCTTTTTTTTCTGGGAAATTTGACAAGAAAGAAAAAGAGAGAACAACACTTTGTTATCATTGAAGATTTTCAAGCTTGGAATCATCAATACCAAGTTCTATCCTCTCCCTACTCATGTCTTATTTGATCTATCTTTTGAGTATTACTATGAATTGCATTTATTTAATTATGAACTATATTCATAAATCTAGGGTTAAGGGTAGCCAATTCATGGACGTGTAAAAATTAATTTGACTATGGTGTGAAACTTGATAACAAAATTGTGTGAGTGTATTTTCTTATTCTTAATGCTTTGAAAGAGTGTGTATTTTCTTATTCTTAATGCTTTGAAAGAGTGTCTATTTTCTAATTGATTAATTTCATATGATTGAGACAGAAAGGAGATTTCATGTGTATGACCTAAAAAGTTTCGCCGTAGATTAAAACATGATAGGGATATATGAATTAGTACATGCAATAGGAGAAAAATACGTTTTTGCCCATCGTACCATTTGAAGCTAACCAATTTGACAAATTTACTTTCAATATTCAAAATGTGACCAATGTGCTCATAATTTATGTTCAATGTGGTCCTTAATGTTTAATGTTCATCCAATTAGTGTTCAATGTGGTCCTTAACAGATGAGCATTTAACGGGAGGGACCAATTGAATATAAATCATGAGTACATTGGTTAGATTTGAAATAATGTAAGTACGTTTATCAAATCGGTTACCCCTAAATTATACGATGGGCAAAAAAGTTATTTTTCCACATACAATATTTATAGATATTATTATCGAAAGCTAGTAGATTTTACAAACCCTAATATTTTGTATTCTACCTAAATCTACATAAAAACATTGTAGGTTTCTAGATAACAATATAATATATTGCTTGAGGGATAATATAGATTAATTATTAAAAATCCCGTTGTCAAACAAGACTAAGAATTTGTCACCCATAGTTGATGAATTGTCACATCGAAGTGATTCGGAGCCTTAGTGTTTTTTCTCTCGTTAGTATCTCAATTTTCTTCAAATTCTCAATTTATTTTTCTCAGTTAATTTAGTTCCAACTAATAATAAATGATAATCATTCATCTAAGTTGAAACAAAAACTAATATAATTTTGATCTTTGTTCCGCAATCCCTTGGGTACAATCAAGCTATATTAATACTTACACATTATTACTTGAATTAGTGCACTTGCTACTTGTTGGTTTAAGTCACATCAGAGCACATATTAACTATCTCTTTGTGTCAAGTATATATGACATAAAAAGTTTAGTGTCCTAAGTTTTTAAAATTTTCAGTGTTTTGAAAACGCAGCGTTTCTAAAACGCAGATTAATTAAAACACGATTTTTTTTTATAAATGCGTTTGTGATATTATATCAAAACCCAGCTTTTTATTCCCTATTGCATTTTAAAATCTGCGTTTTGGGAAAAAGCTAAGAATTTCAGCGTTTGAAAATGCAGCTTTTTCTACCGCAGCATTGAAACGCTAAGTTAAAGAATAAGCTGCGTATTAACCCTACGTTTTGGGCAAAACGCACGAACAAACGGGCTCTTAATCAATAATTGAGATTATAATTTTTCCCACCTCCTCATGAAAATAGTAAAAGCAATGCTTTAGTTTATATATATGGAAAATTATATTTTTAACCATCATACAATTGTGAATAACCGATTTGACCAACGAACTTCTAATAGAAAAAATGACCAACGTACTATTTCAGTTTTATGTGGTCCTTGCCGTCAACGCTCCATCCAATTTTCTAACGGGGCTGTTTACGTGGACTATGTAGGCCTTTGCTCGCATAAATGACTATTTTTTTTATTTATTTTTTATTTTAAAAGCTGGAGGGGACATAGATAAAAAAATTTATTTTAAAAGTTGGAGGGGACAACTTATTGAGTTTTTACTGGGTACACGCAAATTTTTATAGATAAAATTTACTAAGTAATGATTTTATTCCTTTTGTTTAAAAATTATTTCCCTGAAAGGTTTTTAAATTTTACTGTTCATATGTAAACTTGAATAATCAAATTATATTTTTGTAGTATTAAAGTGAAAGAGAAAAATAAGCTATAAATCATTCCACATCCCTTTTTATGTTAAAAAGAATTGTTGTTTCTTGAGTAAAAAAATGAGCAAAAATGTTTCAAAGTTTTCTTTAGGTGGAATTGTCAGGAAGCAATCAAACATTTGAATTTTGAAAATGATAAGCATATAGATTTGGATAATGAGTTTGGAAAATTGGGATGCAACCATATATCAAAACAACCCTAGCTTTGGCTAGGGATGGAAGCTACAATGGGATACAGTCTTGCTGCCAAACAACTCGAGTGGCATGAACTTCGCGTGGACATGCGTAACTACTCAAGAGGAAAAAAAATTGAAGTCTATTTTTGTTAATGAAGCCTTGTTGAGCATGACCAAAGGTGGTAATTCGCTCACATCAAAGGTTGTATTCATTAAGAATCCAAAACTCCAAACTCCAGGAACAAACGGGCTCTTAGGTACATGCCTGGGAAAAAAGTGAATCAGTGTCAACTTTTTAAAAAGGCTCTGCTGCCTAGTGTGTGAAGTCGAATAGATTTGTTATCCCAAAGAAAACTGCGTTGAAGTATTTCCATCTTACATCTGATGGTGAGATGGATTATAATAGCCGAAGGGCTAGTGATGCAAAGCTGGCATTTTTTGACGAATTTATAAAGCTATGGAAATTCGGGTACAATTGTTGGAAGAAGAACAGGATTTATGTCATCACTAGAGGCTAGAACAATTTTGTGAAAGAAAAAAGTTTGGAAGCAAAGACACGATAGTTTTCTCTCTATTCCAATTTAGCAGTGGAGGGAATCAGCTATCATCAATGTGAATTACATCAAGAATATTAATGTCGAAGCTCCACATGAAGAACATGCACAAGAATTGGAATTTGGGAAATACTTAAATCAAGAATAAGGAATTAGCAAAGAAAATTTTTAGGCTTTTTGGTTACAAATATTGGAGATTTCGAGGAACAGACAAAAAAAAAAAAAAAAACATTAGGCGATATAATTCCGAGGTTACCAAAGAAGACAAGGAACGCAAAGAAGTGAAGGAAACTAAATTCGTCAAATTTGTTCCTTCAAGGAATGTAGATTTTAGGCTTTTTGGTGGACAAATAATTTAAAGATGAATTGTGGTAAAAAATCTTGCATCGAAGAAGAATGATATATTTTCTAGTCTAACTAAAATGAATTAGTTGAAGACCATTTTATGGTGATTTTGGGTTGAATTAAGTGAAAAAACGATTTTAGGTAGGTTCCCTTGTTTTGACCATACAATGGATTTTTACTAGTTTAGGGAATTTAATTGTAAATCATTTTGTTTCGTATTCACCATTCATCTACGTATGTGGTTGTTAGAAAAGAAAAGTAAATGAGAAAAGACATTTACTTAATCAGTTTGGCTCAAAGTGTTATACCTCCATGTATTGGTGGTAATCTAGTGTTCCCATAATATCTTTTCATATATCTTTTCTTTAAAATGTGAAGCTCTAGAGAGTAAACATTTAAAACCAAGTCAACACATGTGAAAAGATATTATGGAGATCACTAGATTACCAATATTATAAGTAGGGTTAAGAATTTGAGCAAAACTCATGAAGTAAACTTCTTTTATCATTTCCATTTATTTCTAACAACCACATAGAAGAATAGTGAATACGAAACAAGAAGTATTCCCAATTACATGCCCAAAACTACTAAAAATCCATTATATGGTCTAAACAAGGGAACCTACCTAAAATCAGTATTTCACTGAATTTAACCCAAAATCACCATAAAATGATTTTAAACTAATTAATTTTAATTAGACTTGAAAATAACTGATTCTTCTTCGATGCAAAATTTTTACCACAATTCATCTTCAAATTATTTGTACACCTATGAGCCTATAACTTTTTCACTAGAGCAGATTCGACGACTGTAGATTCATTCCCTTCTTCACGTTGCCTGTCTTCTTGGCTGACGTCAAAATTATATCGCCCAAAGTTTTTCTGTGTTTGTTCCCCGAAAAAGTCTAAAAAATTTCTTCGCTTCAGCAATAGATTCAATGCCCATGGGTTCCTTGACTCGAAAATAACTGATTCTTCTTCGATGCAAAATTTTTACCACAATTCATCTTCAAATTATTTGTGCACCTATGGGCCTATAACTTTTTCACTAGAGCATATTCGACGACTGTAGATTCATTCCCTTCTTCACGTTGCCTGTCTTCTTGGCTGACGTCAAAATTATATCGCCCAAAGTTTTTCTGTGTTTGTTCCCCGAAAAAGTCTAAAAAATTTCTTCGCTTCAGCAATAGATTCAATGCCCATGGGTTCCTTGACTCCCTCAATAACCTGAGAGTATTGCCCAAACTCCGATTGTTGTGCTTGTTCATCATGGAGTGCTTCTGAATTAATATTCTTGAAATAATTAACATTGATATGGAAAAATGATAACACCTGAGTCTCTCCACCAGTAAATTGGCATAAAGAGAACACAACCGTGTCTTTTGCTTGCAAACCTTTTTCCTTCACAAAATTGTTTCAGCTCCTAGTGAAGACAAAAATCTTGTTGCCCTGCCAAAAAATACCAAAATTTCCATATCTTCATTTATTTGTTGAAAAAGCCAACTCCACATCAAAATCCCTTATGTCATTTTCCATCTAACCATCACATGTAAGAGGAAAATACTTCAACGCACTTTTCTTTGGGATAACAAGCCTATTCAACTTCACATCACTAAGCGATAGAACCTTTTCAAAAAGTTGACATTGATTCACTTTTTTTTCTAGGTTTGTACCTAAATCATGATCCTCGATATTAATTCTTTGAGTTTGGAGCTTCGTGTTCTTAATGATGCAACCTTCAAAGTGTGCAAATTACCGCCTTTGGTCATGCTCAATAAGGCTTCATTACCAAAATTTGACTTTGAAAATTCTATTCTTGAGGAGTTACGCTTGTCCATAGGAAGTTCATGCATTGAACGTTTGAAGAGAAGATATCAGAGCCATGCATTGAACGCTTGGGCAGGGATTAGTAATTACTACTGCTTAAATACCGAGCGTCCCCAGTCAACACAAAGGATGCGGCATTCGAACTCGACGTCATTTCTTCCCCAAGTGCATATATAAACTTAGAAATAGGGAAAATTATCAAAATGACCAACGTACTATCATTTAGTAACTGATTTCACCCCGTACTCCCAATATCCTAAAATTGACCAGTGTACTCACTAATTGAGTCCAATGTAGTCCCTCCCATTAACTTTCCATCCAATTTTCTAACGGAGCTGTTAATGTGGTTAACTGAGCTAATTTATTAGGGGTACTTTTGACCATTCCTTCTAAATCTCACCGCCCCAGTGTATGTGGGTGTGGGTGGGGTGGTGAGGTTTGGAAAGAAAGGACAAAAATACCCCTCATAAATTAGCTTCGCTAACCGGGTTAGCAGTCCCGTTAAAAAATTGGATGGAAAGTTACGGGAGGGAACACATTGGACTCAATTAGTGAGTACACTGGTCAATTTTAGGATATTGGAAGTACGGGATGAAATTGATTACTAAGTGATAGTATGTTGGTCATTTTGATAATTTTCCCTATAGGAAATATAAGATAAGTGGCAATGTTAACAAAAAGGAGAATGTCAAAAACATGGAGGAGCTAGTAGGCATAGTAAGTATCTTTATTATTATACTCCTTACTAACCATGCATAGAATATTTCATCAAGCTTTAGTATAAAAAACAAAGATGTAAATGCCATAGAGAATTAAGCCAACTCCGCAATTGTCTAGGTGTGTTAAGTAGTGAAACTGCAAAAGTTCCATTTTAATACAAATTGCATGGAATTCTTGATTTCATAATCAACCATCTTCTCTTGTCTTCATACTCGTTAAGTTTTGATATAACTACAATATCGTTTCGTGCTAAATTAGACTATAACTGACTTAAAATCAATTGGTGCAGTTTAAAGAGAAAAGTTGGGTAAAAAATGTCGATGAATAATAGGATTCTGCCAACATCCCCATTGTAAGAAACTTACAACTTTTTCTGTCATAATCTTTAATAGCTCAAATATATGCACATCATGTTATTGAACCTGCTGAGATTACAAAATTTATTGATATTGTCAAACTAGTATATTACAGTATGACATCAGTTTTCCTTTCTCTAGATCTCATTAAAACACATGGTTACCAATGGTTCGTCCCATTAGGCTTATCAATAATGAATCGTATTGCTTAGTAGATAGTTATGTATTTAAATTGGTCCCCTCTAGCCTAATGGTTCGTCCCATTAGGCTAGAGGGGACCAATTTAAAAATCACTTTAAGAGAGCCTTAAACTGATGTGCGTTCTATATAAATAGTTATGTATCTGTGGCAGGTTTAGTTGCTATTAACAGAGTTTATGTAGCAGAACAGTTAATATGAAATGCAGTGTCATAAAGTTGTTGATATAAAAGTAGGCACAAAGAGCAATCAACATGCTTATATAACGTAAGAGCAAAGTTGCTGATATAAGATATATATATATATATATATATATATTTATATATATAAAGATCAGCAAGCTAGATTCAATAGATACACAAGATTCACAATAAAGGTTTGGTGATAGATATAAAGGGAGTAAAGCACATAGTAGAATGAAAGAGGTTGAAGTTTGGAAATAAATATTCATTGAATTCAACAGAAGTCTACCAATAGCAAACTTGATTAGTACATTAACTTATGACACTCTAATTGTGATATCCCACATCGGGTAGATGTGGGACTTGTGTGTGCTTTATAAGTGGCCACCCACTACCACTGGGCACCAACATATCCATGGACTTTTGGGTGGCTTATGGTGGGCCAGTTGACCCAAGGTGCTTAGTGGGCCAGTGCGTGGGCTATGCGTGGCGGACCGGGCTTCGGGCTCGGGTCGTTACAAATGGTATCAAAGCGGGTCCCGGCCGGAAATGTGTAGTAACACATCGCCCGGGGTGCCGATCCTTTGGACCTCCTTTGGCTCTTGACGAGGACGTCAAGGATTCAAGTGCCGATCCTTTGGACCTCCTTTGGCTCTTGACGAGGACGTCAAGGATTCAAGTGGGGGAGATTGTGATATCCCACATCGGGTAGATGCGGGACTTGTGTGTGCTTTATAAGTGGCCACCCACTACCACTGGGCACCAACATATCCATGGACTTTTGGGTGGCCACTTATAAAGCACACACAAGTCCCACATCTACCCGATGTGGGATATCACACTAATCCTTTCAAAGTAATAGTGGAATACTAATATTTATTATTGTTACTAAAGGAAATGGAATTAGCACCAAATAATAAAGTTTTGTACTCCCTCCGTTCTAGGCAAAGAGTCCACTTTCCATTTTTAAAAGTCAATATGTGACCAAATCAAATCAAAATTTCACATATTTTATTTATGTTTTAGAAAATATAATTCCATTAATTATAAACTACATTAAGAATACTATGGATTTCAACTTTTATAATTTTGTAAAAACAAATAAATCTATATAAATAATCGGTCAAAATTTAATTAAGTTGACCCAAAAAAATCAAAAGTGAACTTTTTGTTTGGAACGGAGGGAGTATATCATAGTCGATCAATGAAACTGATCAAACTGCACTCTAATCTTTACACTAAGAATTAGTTAGCTTCGGTCAACAATGATGGACTGTGAGGAGAGAGATGATGAACTGGTTAATGTTTAGTTCATATCTCAAAATGAAGGGAATTTTTACAAGGCATTCACACAACAAATGTTTGAATGCTTTGTGGGTGATATACCTGACAATTATGATACAATATTATTGCTCTCGGGATAGATGTTATATTACTCTTTAAGTCTACCCATTCGAGTGCAATATGAAAATGATGCTTGTGCTTCATCTCAGACCACTTCACTCATTCTTACTTCGGTGGTAGGGCTCTATAAATCTTGATCTCTTTTCAAAAGAGCTCACACACACACCACACAACTCTCTCTCTATCAAGCCTCTTTTTGAGGAAGAAAAGAGAGAAAAAAAAGAGAAAAGAGTACTGACTCTCTCTCAACACACACAAAACGTATGTCTTCCTTTCCTCGATTGGTAGCAGTGGAAGCACAACGGTCAGGCTACGAGCTAGCTTGATCCAATATTACACAACAGCCTAGAACGTGGCTCGATTTCTGTAAAACGACAGAAAGTAACCCCTTCCGTTCATTAATCTGTTTAGATATGTAAATAAATTTATGTAATTATTTTAAATACATGTCAATATATTCAATACATGTAAAGTGTATATTTCTGTAAATAACAAACTTGCGATAATTAAATACAAGCATGCAAATGTGTAAAGACCGAAAGGGCGAGTTGGGTGCGTAAAACCTTCCCAATTCGTAACTTGGCTCCCGAACCCATAATCTAAAGTATTTCTCCCGTTTACTTTATAAACGAGAGTGACGACTCTGTTTTCAAAGATAAGCGTGTTTTTTATGTTTATCAGATCATAAAATCAAATAGAGGAAAACCACGAGACAAGAGCGAAAAAGGCTCGAAGGGACCGATTTCTCCAAAAGTCGGATCCGGGGCGCTCACACCAAGTCTTTCAAAGGAGTAAATGACTTAAATCAAGAACAAACTGTTAGGAATATGCCTGTAAATCAGCTGATATATATGTATGCATATTCTAACACAGTGATTTGCTTGTTCCCATTACAACGCATGTTTCACAAGTGGCTAAAAGGGCTGCGTACCGGTTAGTGTGGCAGCTTGTTGAAACAATGCATAGGTCATTAGACTAGGAAGTCTTTGTACATATCCGAGTCTTTGTCCTACCAAAGTGATGACAAACTTTCATATGGATTAGCTCTTCAATTGCCAGCTGACGTGACCATCGGCAAATGTCTCACTAGCAGACATGTCCTTTAGCTATGACTGCCTAATAGCCATCTCTACATCAGCAGTTCTACATCGGCAGATCCCCGTATCCGCCAAAGCACTTCATCAGAACAACTACAGAGAAGCTATTTATTCAATTGGAACATCGTGACCATCAGCGATTTCTACATCAGCAGTTCTATAATGGCAGATCTCGACCGCCCAAATCCTCATCGAGCAACCGCAGAAACTAAGATCACGAGAAACATCGGTCGTTACTCAATGTGCTACAAGTCAAAATAGATCCGTTGTAAGATCTGTCTGACAAATCCAAGATACGCATCGATATCTGCGCCTTCACGTTTATCCAATAGACATTTCCTCTTCTGTACAGTGTTTGCGGTCTTCAAAGTTTCATTTCCACAAAAGGCCAAGCACTGGACGCTGCACTACAGTCAAAGCAATGATACGTCCACATCAATCAGCTGCATCCAGGCTAAGCTCGACACGTCCAAATCAGCCAGCCTGTCTCACGGACCATCTTCAAGACTCAAACCTAACTGAAGGTCTTTGCCCAACAAATCCAAAAATGTACTCTGCTACATTATGAAATTCAGATCACCAACGGGCTTAAACCTATTCAATACACCAACGGTCACTTCTTCTTCTCCAGCTATATAAGAAGACTCTCATCCTCATTTCCAAAAAAAAAAAGCATAAGGGAGAAAGCAACAAGTGTATGCTTATGCTTGAGAAAGGTTGTGGTATTGATCTTCATTTCTTCAATCCAGAACCACTCCTTCAGAGTGAGAAATCACAAGTGTAAGAACAAACACTTTGTGAGAGAGAGAGAAGAAAATCCAAAGGCTGAGAAGCTCTGCTTGATCAACAACCTTGTTGTTGATTTGAGTCCTTCTTCCTTCGAAGAACTCAGTCTCTTCAGTGACCTCAACTCCATTACCCAGTAAAGAGACCAAGCATCTTATAGATCGTTGAAGCCAGACCAAGCTTGAAGATGTCCGATGAAGAGCCAGAACTTACATGTCCAGATTGCATTCATATCGGCAGACTTATACTACATTATAAGCTGTGCCGATTGTGCAATAAGTTGTCATCATATTTGGTCGAGTGCTTAGCACTCAGTTGTTCAAATACTAGCTATTTGAACAACTCCTAATATTCTCTTCTCACAACAAATATATCGAATTGAAACTACAGGAAGATAACTTAATAAATATTAAGTACATCTTCTAATGTATTTTCGATATATTTGATTTCGCTTTCTTCATTTCTCCTTCTTTTTCCTAAGGAGATTGCTAGGTTAGAGAGTCTAGGTTGATGTACTAAGCATGTTTGCCTTTGAGCAAACCTCTGCTGAATTTTAATATAATATATATGTTTATTACATTCAGCCTTGATTTCTCTTTCTTGTATAATTTGTCTTATCATGTGCAATCTGTTTAAGGAAAGCAAATGATGTATCTAATACAGATTTTAGTCAACTGTTAATCTCTCTTTCATACACAATCTTTACAGTTACTTTAATCTAAATTGTTTGACTTATGCTGTTTGTTCTTCCGCTGCTAAATCTTATTTTCATCAGCTAAGTTCAACATATATCTTCCAACTGCATGTTTCATATCTGCTGATTCAGGATGTCCATGATCTACATCTGCTGATCTAGGATGTCCGATCATTCTAACTTCGGCTAAGCAGTTAGTATGAGGAAGATAACCTAATTGTATTAATCATCTCATCCATTCGTCTTATTAAATGTAAAAATTGGATGAAATTTTTAATACATCATGTATAGGCTATTCACCCCCCCTCTAGCCTATTCACTGAGCAACCCTTGGACCTAACAATTGGTATCAGAGCTAGTACTCTGTAAACTTTATTCCAGGCTTAACAACCTGAGAGTTTAGATCCTGCTGCTCAGATTAGATGCATAGTCAAAAAGAGTCTTTTCCCAAAATCTTTTATTTACAAAAACCTTTTTGACTGAGAAACCAGGAAGCCTTTTGAAAACCTTCTCCAAATCAAAACAAATTTTGTTTTCAAAAACATGTGAGAAAGAATATTGTGATGACAATGTGATCACTATAAGAAAATCTATCATATATCAGAATTACATTGATATTATGAAGAGAAGTATTATAGTGGAGGATGACTTGCTAAGGATTATGCATGCCTCATAAATCTATTTTTTAAACCTTAGTATATCCTATAGCAGATGTGTTAAACTCATACATGATGGATGAATTACTTAGATTCACTTCTAAAAATTTTCTCTCTTGACACAAGGCTAACGATTGCTTCAATCCAACACCTTCTCGAGAAAACTTTTTATAAAAGTTTAGAGCAATTAGAATATGAAGAGTTTCAAAGGAAATTCAAAGGAAATCAAAGTTATGTCATCTCCAAAATCACTGAAATAATAAGTTCTTGGCCTAAGGACATCAATGATGAATTTGTCTTCCTTCAATGAAAAGCCTCAGCCGGGCAAGAATACACTCAAAGAACCTATGCTCAATATTAGAACTGGTGCTTCAACAACTATGAGCAGACGCGTTCAAAGAGTTTAATGAGGAAGTAACCCCAGCTCCTAATCTCTTAACATTTTGGGTTACACTTATAAGCTGTATTTTGAATGATTATTCATTTGTCATGCTTATTAAGTCTCATTTGTATTATTGGATTTCTAGAGCTATTTTTAGCTCATAAATGTTGCTAATTTTCTCTATGAGTACTTTAGGCAGGAACTCATATGACAGAAAGGGTCAAACATGCAACATCACTCTCCATCGGCAGATAGCATCATGGTGGCTGATTCATGAAGGACTGCTGATCGCTCATGAGAATTTACTCATGTCCTTCACTCACTCAAGGTCAAAATCCTCACTTGCTGGACTTCATAACTATGAGGTGAAAAATCTGCTGATAAGTCCAAAGGAGTTGATAAAGACCTTCTCTCATGCATACACAAAACAGTTAGCTATTTGCTTTTCAATGGCTGTGCTCATATCTCAATTGATATGCTCATACATATTATCAGACATAATGCATAATAACCTGTCATACTGCACTTTTATTGATATATCTGTATTGATTGTATGACTTGCCTTATGCAAATGGTTTTTCAAAAACTAATCAGCATTTTTCTTATCAGCTGATCTCAAACGTTTTTAAAACCCTGCAGTTGGCTGAATTTCCATATCTGCCAACCAACACTTCATAAGCTCAGTTGTATGTGCTGACTTATAGGAGTAAAAACCCTTTAATGACCTACTCTCTCAAGTCTATTAAAGGTGGAGGCACACTTTTCGAAGTTTGACTGCTTCGATTAAAGTTAAGACTATTTTCAAAATCTTGGAAAACGACAAAACAGTCATTTTCAATCCTTTCCAAGAATCTAGAGAATATCTAGACTTCACAGCCTATCCCTGTCAAGGCGTAATCAGAAGGACAACTCAACAGTAATGCTCCATTATTGAGTATCCTTCAGTCTAACCTCCGTGAGTATAAGTAGAGCTCCTTCTTCATCCAATCTCTACTATGACAAAACTCACAAACTGCCTATAGATTACACTAGACACAAATCGATGATTCAAAATCTCACAAATGTTACTAAGTCCAAGTCCTAAGATTGGATCAAGTCAATTCCTCAACAACGGGGTATGATTTCTTCATAATCATTCAAAGTTGTTTCGATTTTATTTCTGTTACTTCACAAGAGCTGATCTAAATTTCTCTCTATAATGCGTTTCCAAAAACCATTCGTAAACTGTGAAAATCATTTCCAAAATCTTTTTCAATACACAGTTTCCAAACATGAGAGAAATTGCATCAAGTCTTGTGTACCAGAAATCATTAATTATGGTTCCACAATCTTGTTGAGAAAACAATTGATAAAGAAATCTTCTTTTGTCTCGTCCGATAATCATAGAAGTTTGCTGTCAAGCATGATTTATATGCTGCAAACCATGGTTGTCAGAACACTTAAGAACATTCTTAGTCAATTAGTTTAAAAGGTAAGATAGAAAGCCATCGATTAATGCCAGCAAGAGTGATTTCATTCTCTCTTCTAACTTTTAGTTATCAATCTCATTGATACTCTAAAATGTCTACAGATGAATCACTGGGAAAATCAATTAGCACATACTCATTCCACTTTTGGAAGTCTGCTTGCATACGTGAACTTCACAGAAAAGATCCCAGAAAAGAAATGTCAAATGTTTGGAAAATATTTGATATATTGCCATGTGCAACAAGTCTTCTGGTTATATGTAGTTATGCCGACCATCACCTCAAAGATGGCCGATGCATAATTCGCCTGGCTGAATTAAGTAGCTAATATGGAATTGATGAGGATGACGAACTATTAACCGCCACCATCCATCCCTGAGTTTATCAAAGGGGATTCATGGTCAAAGCAGCTCATCCTCAATGGCCATCACTCTTCGGTGCTTTTTTAATAACCCGAAGAAGTGAATATGTTCTGCCTCCCCCGAGAGTTGGAGGAAATCAAAAAGAACACGGCCATCTTATCATCCAACTCCTTCTAAATCCTTGACTGATGACTCCTCATCTAATGTCTAGGATTAGGACTTCTAGGACACAAACTTGTAACATGTATCTCTTTCTGTAAATTGAATCATTATGTATCTTTCTCATGTAATCTGCAGTTCAGTCAAAATTCCAGTTGTATTGTTCTTGTAATCAGCTGATCCTTGCAACATACTGTGTAAAACTACTTGGATTATTGAATACAAGTTCTGCAACTTTTCCTCATGCTTATCTACTTGTCTGCATTCCTTTGATAGCATGAACTAATGTGTCTTAAGTGTGTTGATCAAACTTATTATTCTTTATGATCTCCATTCTCTTCTGGTGATTAAAAGAATTGTTCTTAATGAAATGGTCACTCTGCCAAGACACAAACTCTGCTGACATCCCATCAGCAAACCATTCTTGAACGACTGCTATATCGAGTTATGGTTTCTTACTACTATTTAACTCTCATCCTTAGACTCCCTGATAATTGCCTTTCTGAATTAGATCATTTCACAATGATTAAATTCAAGTTCTGCCAAAACCTCAAGCCTCTCAACAAAAGGCAGACTGCAGTTTCATGACCTTTATGTCAACCGATCAAGGAATCTGCTATTACTCAATCTCTATCCTTCATGCTTAAAAGATCAAGATTACTAGTAAATCTGCTTTGAACGAAGGTGTCTGCTGAATCAAATCTTTCAAGACAGGTTCAACAAAGACTTTGTGTTCTTAGTTATGACAACTACTAAATCTTATGTAACCTACGAGATTGTAGTTATAAAGGCATGATTAGTTGTTCCCATTATAATGACCAACAACTAATTGATATACAGATTAAATTCAAAACACTCTGTTAGATCTTATCATGTGGTTCTTAGTCTAAAAGGATGTTGTTAAATATCTCTAGTAACTCGACCTATCCTCAAGATAATTAGACATTCAAGAATTCTTAGGAAGACTAATGTTTTCAAATATTAAGTCCTTCCTCAGGAGTGAACACCGATATGACCCCGCCGTATATAGGCTACGTCTCACTCTCTTGAACAAGTCCGTGCAGATCTCTTCCCTTGGTGTAGAATGCCTAGATCTGTTGGACGAAAGAAGAACGGACATCACATCGGTACACATTCTATGTATCACTTGCCTGATCGATTTTATGTTCTTACAAATTATTTCTAGCAGATCCTTACGTCTTATAAATTTTACTATCTGCTAAAGTTTTTTTTGAGGATATTGAACTTATAACAAATCAAACTCAATTGGTATCAGACTACCCTATTATCAGCAGTTTCTATATAAGTAGACACCAAACACACCCTGCTGATAATATTCACATTCCTTAAAAGCCTATCAAAACCCTCAAAATCTCTTTGGGAAACAATCTCTTAAGACACACTCCTCTAAAAACTCCTACATATGTGTCATGTACAACTGTGTCATATGACTTGGACAAGTAATTTTTGTCCCCAACTCGTCCTTAAACAACCAATGCTGTTCTATTTCAGAATAATTTACTCAAACAATTCGTTTGAAGTAAAATAACAGCCCATATTATCTCTAGAAGAGCCTATATCATTGTCTTAAACACTCAGCAGTTGTACCCATTAATACCACAATAAAGGCAATAAAATTAATCTGTTTAAATATTGATTTTAAACTTCTTGTTTAAAAATAATATAAGTTCAATTTTCTCCTAGACTGCCTATATCCTCGCCATAACTACTCTGCACTATGACATAATCACAAACCAGAACATCATTACTATGTCATTAAAAGCGGTTTCTTCCTTTAAGCCCCCAAAACGTCAAATCAAATTCCTCAAATCAAGAAACCCTTTCATCTTCTCAAAGACTTCGAAGAAATGCATAAATGATAACCTTCATAAATTCATCATCTCTTCTCCATCTTCCTGCCCAACTACAACGTCTGACTTCTGCTTACCTCAAAATTTCTCCACCAGTACAAGTCATTTGCATCATGTGTTCACAAAATTTGCCTAGTCCTCCTCATCGACCCATTTCCCACACTGAATGGCGTCAACGTACACTACTAGAAACACGCTAATTACTGTCGGAGGAATTACTGTCGGACTGTTCCGACAGTAATTACTGTCGGATTTTTTAATATTACTGTCGGATTTACCGACAGTAATTTGAATTACTGTCGGACAATAGCCGACAGTAATTATCCGACAGTAATTGAGGTATATTCTACGAATATGCCTTTTATCCGACAGTAATTACTGTCGGAGTACTCCGACACTAATTTCCGACAGTAATTTCAGGGAATATTCTTGGAATATTCCATTTTTGAGCGTCTGAAAATGTTTGTTAAAATTACTGTCGGAAATTCCGTCAGTAAATAGTCCGACAGTAAATTACTGTCGGATAAATTCGACAGTAATGTAAATTAAAAACCCTAAATCGAAGTCGCCCCCCCTCCTTTCTCAGATCTATCTCTCCACTCTCTCTCTCTCTCTCTCTATCTCTCTCTCTCTCTGTCTCTCCCCGCAAACCTCCGCCGCGCCTCCTCCGCCGCTTCACCACCGCCAACCCACCGTCCCTTCCGTTCGGTCTCCCCGCGCCACCGCCACCCTTTCGCTCTCCTTGCGCCACCGCCACCGCCACCCTCTTTCTCTCTCCCCCTAGGTAATTTCTAATTTGTTGTATTTAATTTTTAAATTTTGTATAATAATTGTATATATGTTTCTTATTTGTTGTTTCTATTGGTTGTTTGTTTTTTTTTTTTTGAGTCCGCCGCGCCACCTCCGCCGCGCCACCGCCACCCTCTCACTCTCCTTGCGCCACCGCCACCGTCACCTTCTCTCTCTCTCTCTCCCTAGGTAATTTCTAATTTGTTGTATTTAATTTTTTAATTTTGTATAAAAATTGTATAGTATAAATTTCGAATCCGAGAGCAACCACAATCTTGGCTACTGTATTTCACTTTGTTTTCAAAATATGTGTTGGACTGGTGTGTGTTTGATTACTACATCTGCCTGGGGATTTTGTTTGGTGGTTTTTACTGTATTTAGATTTTGGTAAAAGTTTTGTTATCTACTAGCATTTTCGAACCGTCTTGTTTTTTTTTTTAGCTCGTCTATTCGTTTTAACGTTTTTAAAACCGGTAAATGGCTAATGTTGCATTTGATGTGCCTCTATACGGACTTTCTCAAGCAGCTGATAATAACCCAAGTAATGAGTTACAATTTGCTTTGCAATGTAATGACATAAGCATAGACGACTATCTAGATCAACAGAATCCACCACTCTCTTGTAATGGAAGTACAACAGAGAATCACGCTTTTTATAGTCTAAGGCAAGAGAATATTCCTCTATCATATGGAGCAGAGAACCAAGTCTCCTATTCTTACTCCAACTCCAACTTCACGAGAGACTCTATGAAGGAACGGACCAAGATATTTTTCTGAACTTTCCTTGGATGGACAGAGCTGTAACATCTTAAACATGAACAGCGTCGAAGCTCCTGGTTTCGGATAAGCTTTTATAGTGAGCGCCATCTTGCATAATACTAATTTTTGGTTTGGTGTGAAAAAGTTTTTTGCCCTGCTTTTGCAGCTTAGTACTATCTTTAGTGTTGACTTGTCTCCATTTGAAACATATTATTTGCTTCAAAAATAGATTTCTTCACAGAATCTTATGCGTGTACTAAAGAGGCGAATTTTCGTAATCATTATATTGTAAGTTCGGATTGGAAACCGCCTTCCAATCAAACCAATACTTTAGATTACTCTATTCATATGCTGCCTCCGACACTTATTTTGCTCACATGTATTAGTTGCTTATAGTATAAGCTCCCGGATAAGGCTTATACAAAGTACTAATGTTGCATATTATTTCTTTTCCTCAACAAGCCCTTCAGGCAGCCAAACAATCACAGAATGGTATACAGTTTTCAGAGTTGTTTATCGTTTTGGTTTTCGAGAACTGTTTTCAGTTTTTTTTTTTTATTTTATTAGAGAAGTAATTATGATAGAAATATATATATATATATATATATATATGTCTTGTGTGTCAAATTGAGTTGGTTCCAAGCCAAGCCCCATTTCCTGGATGTCATCGCTCAATCAGTTCCTTTTCCACCAAGTGATTGCTTCTTTCTTTTATGTTTCAAACTACTAGTAAACTTTTCTTTTGTTACCAATCCAATCCAATAATGATGTTGGAATGAATGTGTATTTGTATAGTAATCATGTAGTGTACGTAATTAAAGGATGGATATTCATTCATGTACATGTATGATTAAATTTGTCTAAAGTCAATTTTGGTTTTTTTTTTTTTAAAAGGACACTTACTTATTTTAACATACTAGGAGTATAATAATAATAATAATATCTTAAAATTGATTGATAGGTAAGTATTATGTCATGTGGGTGTTGAATGGGAATATTTAAAATTTTAAATTTGAAAATGTTGAATAGTTAAAGTTGCCGGCCAGTGGTTGTTTCTCTTTTGACTTTTGGGGAATGAATGCTTCGATCGATGGGTAAATTGAATCTAAAGAAAGAAAAAAAAAAAATTTTTTTTATTTTTTTTTTTATTTTTATTTTTATTTATTTATTTTTTTTTTTAGGGAAACAGGGGCGGCACCCTGCTAAATTTTATTAAATAAAATAAAAGTACAAACTTGAGGGGGACAACCAACCTGGCCCTTATAAATGGGAGGACAAAGGAGCCTGACCTCGAAATAGAAATACAAATCAAAAGACAGAAAAAAACTATCTAAGAAATTCTAATTTGAGCAACACCTCTAGCATCCATCCGAATAGCACCTTTAGTAGAAATCGGGAGCTGATTAAACGTGGTATATACGGAATCCAATTTAGAATCTATAGCAATATTCGCAAGGCTATCAGCAGCAGAGTTTGCTTCGCGGAAGCAATGACGGAAAACATAATTCCCACGCCTTTGCATAGAAATAATAGCACTAATATAATAAAAGGCATTCCAAGGAGGAGAATGACCTTTAGAAATACATCCGAATAGAAAAGCAGAGTCAATCTCCACGATGGAATTGTGAAAGCCTTGAGAGAAAAGCCAGCGAACACCTTGGAAGAGGGCTCGAATTTCAGAACGAGTTAGAACAAATCCCGTAGTAAGACGAGAAGCCATATATGAAACAACCTTTAGAATCCTGAATGACACCTCCGCCTCCACCAATCCCGGATTATTTCTACTACCTCCATCCGTATTAAGTTTGACTAAGCCTGCGGGTTTTAACCAAACAAGCGCTTGAATGAAAACCCTTGTAGGACGACAAGTCTTTAAGTAGGGTCTTGACCAATCTATTGCCTGAAAATTGCTAGCTTTAAGAATAATATTGATCTCATTTTGAATAGCAAGAATGATGCCACGGGGAGTAGAATGCACTCCCTCAAAGACGGCTTTATTTCGAGCTTTCCATAGATGCCAAAGAACCACGGAAGAGATAATGGAGAAAAGCAAAGAACCTGTTTGAGACCACCAAAACATGCACTGCTGCTGGACCGAAATTGGTAAGGAGTTGAGACCAAAAGAAGCATGGAAATGCTGCCAAACTGATGAAGCCAAGTCACTAGATAAGAAGACGTGATGAAAGGTTTCAGCCGCAGGTTGAGAAGGACAGCAATAACATTTCGAGGCAATGGACACACCACGCTTAGCGATAGCTTCATCTATTGGAAGCCGAGAGAGGAGCACACGCCACATAAAGATACTTATATTACGCGGAATGCAGCGATTCCAAACAAATTTTGAAGACAGTAGATTGGGACTGGTAACACGGGAGATGTCCAACGCAGATTTAATAGAGAATTTACCCGAGGCAGTAGCAGTCCAGCAAGGCAGATCGTCCTCGTCAACAAGCTGGAGTTGCAGATCAGTGATGATGCTTATTGCGCCAGGAAGAAGCGAAGAGGTTGCTAGCGAAGAGAGGGATGAACCTGACTGAAACAAGTCCTTAACAGCAGTAAGACGGGCATCTTCCTTGACCAAAACCGGGAATATTGGAAGCCATTTATCATAACGAAGAGAACAGCCACCTCGTCGAATATTCCAACAAATAAATGGTTCTGCAATATTGCGAGCTTTAAGAAGACGGAGCCAAACATGAGACCCCTTACAAGTTGCCACCACAGGATGATTAGAAAGGCAATACCGAGTACGCAAAAAATCCACCCATAAACTCTTTTGAGTTCGAAACCGCCACCAAAGCTTAATGCCGTAAGCTTTAACCAAAGAAGATATAGAAGGAACACCTATCCCACCTTCACTAGTCGGGCGGCAGCATGATGCCCAAGAAATCCAGTGAGCTTTTTGCTTTCCTTCTATAGAACCCCAAAAAAAATTGGCAAATAACTTATCTATAGATTGAAGAACTGAAACCGGAGGATCCAAAGCCGCAATGAGATACGAAGTCATAGAATGAAGAACGTGATTGATAAGAATAAGCCTACCTGAATGAGATAGAAAACCTCCCATCCATGTACCAATACGATCTCTCAGCTTATCAACAACAGAATCAAAGTAGTTCTTCTTTTTACGGCCCAAATATAATGGGCAACCCAAATAGATAATAGGAAGGGTCCCAGTGCGATAGCCCAAAATAGAGGTGAGAACATTTATCCGAGAAGCATCTAACGAAGGATCGTAGTAAAAACTACTTTTAGAACCATTAATAAGCTGACCTGAAGATTTCTCATAAAGAGAGAGCAATTGAACATGCTTCTGGAAAGATCTCGAGTGCCCATTGCGAAAATAATAACATCATCTGCAAAGAAAGATGGGAAATAATAGGGCAACCACTAGTGTAGAAAACCGTCGAAGGGTCGTCATAATGAAGTTTAATGAGACTCCTACTCAAAACGTCCGCGCAATAATGAAAAGACTCGGAGATAAAGGGTCACCGGCGAAGCCCCGAGAAGAAGGAAAGAAACCCACTGGGGCGCCATTAAAGAGAATAGAAAACCAATTCTCGGAAATAATTCGCCAAACCAAGTCAATAAACACCTCATGGAAACCAAAACGGCGGAGCACTTTTATCAAAAATAACCAAGATACCCTGTCAAAAGCTTTAGCCATATCAAGCTTTATAATGACGTTGGATCCCATCACCTTTTTTTTCCGATAACCCATAAGCTCTTGAGCAAGGAGAATGTTGTCATGAATGTCTCGACCCTTAGTGAAAGCACTTTGGTTTGGAGAGATGATATGGGGAAGAATTTTTGCCAGCCGAGAGGCCAGAAGCTTAGAGATAATTTTATTACAGAAATTGCAAAGACTAATTGGCCGAAAATCCTTGAAAGAATTGGGGTGGTCAACTTTAGGGATGAGAGCAATTAAGGTACTAGTCCAAGATCGGGCATAGAGAATCCAAGAAAGAATTCTAAGATGGCAAGAAGTAAATCATGGCTAATGATATCCCGAAAGAGAAGAATTTACCAGAAAAGCCATCCGGGCCAGACGCACTATCCCCACTCATAGAAAAAACAGCAGCTTTGAGTTCCTCCAGATCAGGCGGGGCAATAAGCTTAGAGTTCCAATCATCAGTAACCAGAGATGGAATAACATCCAGGAGAGAGTCATCACCAAGGCCATCATTAGTCAGTTGAGATTGAAAATAGGAGATACCAGCTTTTTTGATAGCATCCTCAGAAGTAAGCAAATTTCCATCCTCAGCCATGATAGAATGAATGTGAAGCTTACGACGGGCTTGTTGGACAGAGGCATGGAATAACTTAGAGTTACCTTGACCTTCCTTTAACCAAGATAGACGAGACTTTTGAGCCCAGAAAGCTTCCTCCCTACGAAGCATGATTCGGTGATTAGCTTGAGAGGCAAGCAATAGAGATCTATTAGAGTCAGAGGGATTTAACTCAAAAAATAGCTCCTTTTCAAGAACATCCTCCTCAGAGGCTTTTAAAGTTGAGAAAATATTTCCAAAAGTCTCCTTATTCCAACTTTTAAGAGCCGTTTTGACATTACGAAGTTTGCAGGAAAAAGCAGCCAAAGGACGGCCAGGAACAGAAATATCCCAAGCAGATTTGACCACGTCCAAGAAAGTAGCATGGGTAGTCCAAACATTAAGAAATCTGAATGAAGACATCTGAGAAGAAGAAGCCCAACCAAAAGAGAGAAGCAGAGGAGAGTGATCTGAGCAAGTGCGAGGTAAATGAAGAATCATGGAGGAATTGAATCTGTCAAGCCAACCAGAATTACCAAGAAGTCTGTCAATACGCTGATGAATAGTGCGAGATCCTTCTCTTTTGTTCCACCAAGTATAATCAGAACCAGAATAGCCCAAATCTATCAAACCAGAGGCTGCCAGGCAAGCATGGAAATCCAAGGCACCATTACGGTCCCAACCATTACCACCTGATTTCTCCGAAGGATGAAGAATAATATTGAAATCTCCCCCAACTAACCAAGGAGAGTCACGAACTTGGCCCCCAAGATCGATTAAATCAGACCATAGAGCTCTGCGTTCTTCCAAGTCGCATTTAGCATAAACACTTGTAATATAAGAATAAGAAGGCCAAGTATAGTGTTGCACTTGAATGGTGATTTGCTGAGAAGAGCTATGAATAACCTGACAAGTGTAAGCAGCTTTAAGAAAAACCCAAATAGAGCCGTTAGTGTTCTTGAAGCAATATTTGAACTTGAGACGACGAGTAATAACGTCAATCTTGGAAGGATCAATCATAGGTTCAAAAATAGAAATAAAGGAAATATTATGGGTTTTGATGAGATATTTTAACCTTGCTAAGGAGGGTCATTTCCAATCCCTCTAATGTTCCAAAATAGAGCTTTAAGTTCCATGAAAATCGGATGGAAGAGACAAAACGGAGAGTTTAGCCCTTTGGAGCCGAGTGAGACGATCTGTTTTAGGAATCTTTTTATTATCTTTCACCATAAGATTCAAGGCATCTAGATCATGAAAGTCAGTATCTTGTTCTTCCAAAGTGTCCAGAATAGTAAAACTATTTGAGGGGAAAGATTTAACACGATCAGTATCAGAAATACCATGCTGGAATTCATCATTTGCTGGAATAACTTCCAAGGTGTCATTCAGATTCTCAGAGCCCGAATTGGGGTTTATACAATGAAGAGCATCCAGGCTGCATTAAACATCCTCTATCAGATCGTGGACTTCTGAAATAAGAGACTGATTTGGAGCTGTATGGAGGGCAGTATAGACTTGTTCTTGAGGTTTATCACTCACGAAAATAGCCTGTTCAGCATTATCATTAGACGGGCTGGTGGAATGAACTTGATCTTGGGAATCTGAGTCATTAGTAACCTGCTTAGTAGTATCTTTAGTAGCCTGCTTAGTAGTATCATTAGTAGGATCTCCCATGAAAGTGGCCTGCTTAATAATATCATTAGTAGTACTTGGCGGCAGAAGAACAGAATCAATGATAGGATCAATACAATCAGAGTCAAGAACAATAGTATGCTGGGCGATATTAATTTTAGGCTTATTATTACCTTTCATAGATTGATACTCAGCATTCACGGTAGGATTTGAAGTAGAGTCTGTGATGACTTCCTTACCTTTATCGTTTTTCTTAGGAGTCCATCTTGTTGAATTCGTAGCCTTGGTCTGGTTCTGCTGAAGAGAAGACGGATTGGAAGACAGATTCTGGGAATTTAAAGGAGCCGTATGTGTTGCCGCAGCAGAGACATTGGTGATATGAGCATTCTTGGGATTTGAAGAGGAAGCAGTTATAGGGTTTTTAATTTTACAAAAATCCTCGGAATGACCTTGACGATTGCAATGCAAACAATACCGCATTAGATTTTCTGCTTCTAAAGATTGCCAAAACCCCTTAACACCGCACTCTATCCAAATCGCTTTGGAACAGTGAAGAAGGTCCACTTCAACGCATACACGGGCTACACTAGGACGAGATAAGTTCAAAGTAGCTTGGTCTAACATCAAAGGTTTACCAAAGAGATTAGCAATGGCATACATGGCTGATTTATGAAAAAGATGGATGGGAAGATTCGGGAGGGCAAACCACACGGGGACAATAGAGCTTTCAATATCGGGACGAAAATCTGGAGACCATTTGAAAACTCGCATAGGATAACGCCCAAGGTACCATTGATCCTTAATCCATAATCTTTGGTAATCTTCATCATGATTTAGTTGGATTAGGATATGTTTGGCATCCAAATGTCCTAGTTTAAAATCAGCCTTGAGTCCAAAAGTATGAAAGTATTTTCGTGTTGCTTCCATGGAGGGACGGCCATGAGAAAACTTACCTACTAAAGCGTGCTTGAAAGGTAGAGCAAGAATACGGACAGCTTCATCAGGTATCTTCAAAGCTGGTTCACCTTTGTAGGAAGTTTGGTGAAGCACAAGAGATAATGGCTGTTGAGTTGTTGGTTTAGGGCCTGTTAGGACATCAGCAAAGGATTTTAGAGGTGTGGGATTAAGATGCAACGGCTGGGTAGAAGGTGGTGGGTCAGCTGGTGGCGGGTCTGCCTTAGCAGCCGCCATAAAGGAAGGAAAAACCTAGCTAGGGCGGAACCCTAGACAGGTCGTGGGAGAGAGGATTTTAGAGAGAGAAAATTTTTTATATGTCTTGTAGGATCTTGATTCTAAAGAAAGAAAATGCATACTAATAGAAACATGGGAATGGGAATTAAAGAGATACTAGTAAAATGAAAAAGGAAAAAATGTTTATATATACTCATAATGGATTAACTAATTCCTTCTTAGACTTCTTAGGTTGTTCAAGTTTAATATGTTGATATTACATATTCTCCATTGAGAGTATTATGTTGATATTCATGCATTAGTTGAACCACTTAATGTGTTTCACTTCCCTTTAGAGATTTAATGTCTCTATTGTATGCGTAGCGGATGGCACGAACTAGGAAGGCTGCCAGGATGTCGGTTATGCATCCGATCTTATTTCAACTCAGACACGCATTACGAGAACTTGAGGACCAACTGAATGTGGCCCTAGGTGAGACACCCCGAGTGGAGCAAGTGACCCCACCGAACCCTCCTGCACCTACCCAAGACTCCAATAGGGAATGTAATCATTGAGAGTGTGTTACACTCTATGTTTCGACTAGCATGTGTAGTATGTGGTATTGGTATCCAATGATACCGATCCGTTCCGTTGAATGTATTTAGAGTTCGAAACTCTTATTATTATTTATGTTGACCTTGTGACTTATTGACGTGAATAGTGCATCACGAGCATGTTAACTTGCGATTCCGTTAGCTTTTTATATTGTCGGCTTGTGATAAAGCCGGTAGTGCAATTATTCATAACGAGTCCTATGACTCGCGTGACTTCGAGTGTTGCATTTATTGCACCCTTTGACTCAAGTCTATTCCTTTGATGATGGGATGTAAGCTAAGAAATCAACTTTGACTTAAATCAATTAAACATATATTTCATCGATGATCATTCATTAATAAATTATAATATCTGGACACCAGTCGCACTTCGGTGGTTCTTAAAGTTATCAAACTTTAAGAATGGACGGGTAGAACAAAAGGATATTATTTTTCATTAATGAATTTTGCTTGTTTCTTTACCCTATAAAGTTTCAGAAATTTTCCTTAATCACAACCTTAAATTCTAAACCCCAACCTAAACCCTAAATTGGACCCTTAAACAACCCTAAACCATATCTAAACCGTATCCAGTTAAAATTAATCAAATATATTTATCCTTAAAAAAAAAATCAAGTTTTTAGAAAATTAGGATGTAAGCTATATAAGAAATCAACTTTGACTTAAATCAATTAAACATATATTTCATCGATGATCATTCATTTGACCTAATCGACTCGTATAAAAAAGCACGACTCGTTTGACCTAATCGATGTGAAGCACACGTCTAGACATGCGGGTGATGATGTGTTTATCTTAGCATCACAAGCACAACAAGTCTACATGACACCATACCCTTATCGGCGAGTGATGTATGATTTTTAAATTAATCACTAAATCCTACCGCAAGCGCACGGCTTATCGTATAGTATTTAGGATGTCGATCCCACAGGGACTTTGAATCAAGTACCGAAGAATTCGCAACTTAAATTATCTAGACAGATTGATTTCAAGGTTTTTGTAGAAATGAACTAATATTAAACTAATTAGACTAAATTAACTAAGTAAACACAAAATTAGATTTTTGATTGAAAACAGTAAATAAAAGCTTCTAGGATTTCGGTTTACCACAACGACGAATTTATAAATTCCGCAACGATCTTCCCTTACGATAAATGTCAAGTTTTGAAGGCGAATTGCATCAATATAGTTGATTGTATTCTCTCGAACTACTCTCAACCGTGCCTAGCTTAATTCAAATCCGATGTCTCGCTCAATGAATTAAACTAAACCCATTATGTCTTACAATTCAATTAGCCTCTAGAAACTCAATTAACCGTCGTTCTCATGAATTTCTAGTTCGATTTTAGGGTTCCATTACCTACACTTCACCTTTCGGTCTTTCGCTTTGGTAATTGAGATTATCACATAAACATAGGAGTTTCACCTCTCGGTTCTTCACTACCAAATATTCATGCAATTATTAACGAAACTAAAATCGAATCAAAACGGGTAGCATTCATATAGTAAACGGAAAGATCGTAACTTCATTCATAAATTCATCGTGGGCTACACTTAATCCTAGAAATAGGAAACTACTCACACATGATTGAAGAAATCAACAAGAACATCATGGGAAACATTATAAAACAACGAAATGAAAATAATAAAATTAAAGAGAGGGAAAGAGAAAGAACTTGTCTCCGAAATGATTCCAAATGATGAAGTCTTCAATCTTCAACTTACAATCCAAAATCTACCCTAAAAATTGTGTAGAAAGAGATATGAAAAATCCTAGCTTTTTTGTAGAGAACGAGTGAGTGTGTCCCTAAAGAGAGAATGCGCTCTCTTTTTAATCTAGAGGAGACGAAACGAAAAGGAGGGAAACTCAAGAGTTTTCTTCCTAATTTAGACTCAAAATTACACTTGATACTAATACAGGGCGAAATAGTAAATCTGCCCAAAATCTGCCGATTCGCGGGTGCGAAAGAAATCGCAGCCGGGTGCGAATCAAACGCCTTCAACTGGAACAGTGCCTTCAAATTCCACTGCGAAATAAATCGCAGCCGCCCACGAACAATGCTGATGGCACGAACCTCTTCCTTTCAGCTTTAAATCACCACCCAAGCTTAAATTTTGATCCAAAATGCTCCAAGTCTGCACAATTAAGCTCAAAGATAGTGAAATGAACTAAAACAACTAATTTTACTTTGAAATACACATTATTGAAGAGAAAACAAGCCTAAAAACATCCTAAAATATAGACATTTTGTATATTTATCACTCCCCCAAGCTTAAGCTTTGATCGTCCCGAGCAAAGAAATAGATTTCAAAACGAGATAGCCCAGGACCAAAGACTAGAAAGGACATCATCTCAAGAATGCAAATGCATTACATCATGGAATTATCACTCAAATCCATCAACACACTAGCAAACAGATTCTCACGATTTCCAAGCTAATAAAATCTCAAACGCTCAATGCAACCCATGAGTCACTTAAGCAAAGAGATGCCTAGCACCCATCTAGCTCGGATTATGCCACCTCATGAATATTAAAGCTGAAATTATCAGGTCAAGGGACACTCTCCATTCAAGCTATCAACTCAATCGACAAGGCACAGCAAAGGCAAAGAACAAGATCATTAGGGCTTTATTTAAGCTTGTAACGTTAGGCCAAGGTGAGGGATACAAATGAAGGAATGGATAAATCAAAGCAAGAGAGCATTAAATAAACATGTTAAATACAAACTTGCTCACGAGAAAGTGCTTCACTTTTTCCCAATCCACTCACCAATTTCAACAATCCCCAAACTAAATTTCTTGAATTGCTCACCACCAAACAGTAACATTCCCTTATTTCCTCGTGAGAGATTGAAGAACACATGCATAACTTTTTCTTCTTTCTTTTTTTTTTTTTTTTCTCATTCTTTTTGATTCTTTTTCATGATTTTTTTTCAAGGCATGCTAACTTCATTTTTCTCTTTTTTTTTCTTTGATTCTCTTTGATTTTCTTTTTGAGAAATCACCCACCAATTTACATTTTTTCAACAATCACCAACATTTTTTTCAACACCCCTTTCTTCTTTCTCTCAATCCACCACAATAGCATAAACATAACACATGAAGCATCAACCCGACAAAAGCACACGATACACATGATTTCATTTAAAGCTCTCTTGAAGGGTAGGATAAAGTGTTTTAGGCTAAATGGGTAGGTAAATGCAGGTTAATGAAACGAACATCGAATGGGGGACATTTGTGTGCTGAGCACACACCATTCTTCAATTAGGCTCAAGGGGGACACTAGGGATACAATCTTTGCAATGGGCAGGCAAGAAAAGGCTCAAATGGTCAAAAAAATGGCCTAAATCATGTCCTTATCACCACAATACCCATGCCTAGCTTCAATCATCATCGAGCAAAAACTTTAAGAAAAATCCCAAGATATCAAAACTCAACTAAAATATTCACAAGGTAAACATAATACTTCGCTAGATAGCACCAAGAACAATACTAAGACTTTGTGAACAACACGAGCATACAAATTACGCCCAAGACAGAATTAACAAGGGAATCGCTACTTTCTATCAACTAGCATGCAAATGACTCCAAGATTACTCCACCAATGCAATAAACATGCATACTCTACAAGTACCTTCCAAGAACAAAAATGACCAAAACTAAAAGCTTAGGTGTTTCAAAAGCTCAAAATGTCAAAGCTTTAAAATTTAAAATTATGCCCACAAATTGAAACCCAAACTGAAATTACCATCTCTCTCTCCCCCAAGCTTAAAAATCACATTGTCCTCAATGCACAGAAACAGAAGAGATTACCAACAGGGGAAATGGAACGAACTCACCAAATTAGAAGCTGACCGAATCGCTGGAACCTGAAGACTGTTGGTTGGCTTGTAGAGCAGCTAAAATGTCAGATTGGCGCTTTTGCTCTTCTTGGATTGACTCAATTTTTGTAGCGAGCTCGCACTGCATTTCGAATATGCGCCTCACCATAGTGTGGATATCATTGTTTTCAGGCGGACGGAGTGGTGGGTCAGCCGAGTCAGAGTCATCCGATTCCGGTACTTGTGATGGTTCACGATTGTCAAATCTCATAACAAGTGCAGTGGATGAAAACTCCCAATTGGCATTGTCCTTGATTGTAGAAGAGGGAGAGTATGGAAGACGAAATGGTTGATACTCTGGGATTTTGACATAGTATGCATCGCCCTCTTGCACAAACATCCGCATAGCAATGCAAGCTCCCAAATCAAGTCGTGTTGGCCCCGGAGCTAGAGTGAGATTATCCAAGGAAAACCCGAGTGCCATCGCTATTGGCGTTACCAACCCACCAATTTTAACACTCCCAGCTGATGCCTTAGCTACCTTGTGAAAATGCCGCGCTAGAAAAGCTGCAGTGTGCACCTTAGGTTCGTGAAAGACGGACCAAAGTACATAGAGCTCATCTTTTCGAATATTCCCATCATTTTTTCCACGGGCAAAAAGAGTATTGGCAACCAAGCGAAGAAAATACCGAAAGCACGGATGGCAGCACTCGTTAGACTTTGAGCTACGGGAATCAAAAAAATCACCACTTGTAGGTTGCACTTGTCTCCAAAAAGTTGTAGCCCTAAATTCCAAGGGTATACGACGAACTCCCGCAAAAGGCAGCTTATAGATTGCACCAAATTGCTCTAGGGTCATTTCAAAATCGCTGCCAAATAACCGAAACCAAACCCTACCCTCACACGTTGCTTGCCCTTAATGATTTGTTCATCAAAAGAACTTAAGAACTCCCGTGTCAACTCTTCATAGGTAGGCCACTTGCCTCCCATGAAATCCACCCAACCCAATTGATCGAACATCCATAACATATCATCGAACATCCCAAGACTTTGAAGCATATTAGTGTCCATATATCGAGTGTGCACAATTTTTCTTTTAAGAAGAGTTGCATATCGACCCCTTTGTACATCATCCTTAAAAATAACTTTCGATTGAAATGGATTACCTCGAGTACGCTTTGGTGGACGCTCAACCTGAGGAACCTTTGATTTCGACTTGGCCGCTGACTTTGAAGATGGGCCGGTGACTGAGTTTTGCCGTGTGACAGCCATTCTCGCAATAGCAGCAAAAAGCCCTAATTCTCCACCCCTGTTCACACCTTGATTCTCCCTGGAAATCCGAAATCCGAAATCTTCTCAACTGATGGATAGATGGGAGTAAACCCTAGCATTAACGTATGAAGAGAGGAGGGAGAATGAAAGTATTTAATTTGGATTGGGACGGGTATACAAGAGAGGGAGATGAGAGAGCGTGGCTTGATTTGGGTGATGAATGTGGGAAGAGAGAGAGAAAGAGAGAGACTGACGTTTAGTTTTGGGCAAGGGGTTATTGACAGTTTTTTTTTGTTTTTTTTTTTTTTTTTTTTGGTTTCATGGGTGCGAAAAAATTCCCACCTTAGGTGCGAACAGAGCTGGAGCAACTTCCTCATTCTTGACTTCAATTTCACAGGCGCGAAAAATTTCGCACCATGGGTGCGAACTGTGCTGTGAGAATTCAAATTTTCCACCTGTTTCAACTTCATGGGTGCGAAACTTTTCCCACCTTGGGTGCGAACAAATCTGCGAGAACTTTAATTCCCCATGTTGTAAACTTGCACCCCAAATAAAATTCCCAACCAGGGCATGAACCAATCCTGCTCAATAAATTTTCTACCCTCATGGCTTCATCAGGTCAAGCCTTCACACTGATCTTGCGATGCAACACAAAAAACTACAAAACAAAGTTAAAACAAAACAAATACTACAAGCATAATAATAAAAAAAAAAACTAAAAGAGAGAAAAAAAAAAAGAAATGAAAACGAAGGAAAATGCCTAAAAACACACTTGGGTTGCCTCCCAAGAAGCGCTTGTTTAAGGTCATTAGCTCGACCCCTTTAGGATCAATTCAAAGAAGATGATGGGAAAGGTCAACGTACATGACCTCTTTCTCCGTGGCTCTCCGACTACGTAGTGCTTGGCCATTTACCTTGAATGTACCTCCCGACTCACTCCAAATATCCACAGCTCCGTAGGGATAGACTTTGCGCACAACAAATGGTCCAGACCATCTAGATTTGAGCTTCCCTGGAAAAAGTTTCAATCTAGAATTAAAGAGTAAAACTTTTTCCCCCTCATGAAATTCACGGCGCAAAATATGCTTATCGTGCCACCTCTTCGTACGTTCCTTATATATCCGGGCATTCTCATATGCATCAAGGCGTAATTCATCAAGCTCATGGAGCTGAAGCAATCGTCTCTCACCCGCTTTTCATGTCAAAATTAAGAGCTTTGATCGCCCAAAAGCTTTGTGCTCGAGCTCCACTGGAAGATGGCAAGACTTCCCATAAACCAACCGAAACGGAGACATCCCAATAGGAGTTTTAAAAGCAGTTCGGTAGGCCCATAGCGCATCATCAAGTTTCAAAGACCAATCCTTTCTTGACCGATTGATTGTCTTCTCTAAGATGCTTTTTATCTCTCGGTTAGAGATTTCTACCTGCCCACTTGTTTGCGGATGGTATCCCGAGCCAAGCTTATGCTTCACCCCATACTTCTTCAAAAGACTTTCGAATTGATTTTCAATGAAGTGCGTGCCTTTGTCACTTATCACCACTCTTGGTACCCCAAACCTTGGAAAAATAACCCTTTTAAAGAACTTTGCTACCACTCTTGCATCATTTGTTGGGGCTGCAATGGCTTCAACCCATTTGGAGACATAATCGACCGCGACCAAGATGTATTTGTTGTTGAAGGAAGATGGGAATGGACCCATAAAATCTATACCCCATACATCGAATACTTCCACTTCTAAAATGCTGTTTAAGGGCATCTCATTCCTTTTTGATATATTTCCTGCTCTTTGACACCTATCACAAGCTGATACATACCTCCGGGCATCTTGGAACAAAGTAGGCCAATAGAATCCACACTGGAGCACCTTAGCCGCAGTTTTCGACATGCTCGCATGGCCTCTGTATGATCAAGAGTGACAGTGATAGAGAATATCTGCTACTTCCTCTTCGGGCACACATCTTCTAAAGACACCATTTGCACACCTTTTATACAACAATGGCTCGTCCCAGTAATAATACTTCAGATCAGCAAAGAACTTCTTCTTTTGTTGATAAGTTAAGTCCGGAGGCAGCACTTCACTAGCCAAGTAGTTCACGTAGTCGGCATACCACGGTGAATTTTTGACAGTGATTGCAAGCAGGTGATCATCCGGGAAAGAGTCATCAATTGGGAGCTCAACTTCTTCATCTTTTCCAACATCTTGCTGTAATCTTGACAGGTGGTCGGCTACCACATTTTCTGTCCCTTTTTTGTCGCGAATCTCCAAGTCAAATTCTTGGAGTAGTAACACCCATCGGATTAACCTTGGCTTTGCATCTTTCTTACTTAACAAAAATCGATGGCGGATGGTTCGTAAACACGATCACTTTCGATCCCACCAAATATGACCGGAACTTCTCAAAAGCAAAAACAACCGCCAACAATTCCTTCTCCGTTGTGGCATAATTCATCGAGCTTCATCAAGGGTCCTACTCGCATAGTAGATGGCATAGACTTTCTTATCCTTTCTTTGCCCCAAAACAGCTCCAACAACGTAGTCACTTGCATCGCACATAATTTCAAATGGTAAGCTCCAGGGGCCTCATGATTGGGGCCGAAATCAACGCTTCTTTCAACTGTTAAATGCCGCAAGACAATCTTCATTGAAATCAAAGTTAGCATCTTTAAGCAACAAGTTAGTAAGAGGCTTTGAGATTTTTGAAAAATCCTTGATAAATCTACGATAGAAGCCGATGTCCTAAAAGCTCCGCACTCCTCTAACCGAGGTGGGCGGAGGCATCTTTTCAATAATTGCAATTTTGGCCCTATCAACCTCAATACCTCTCTCGGACACCAAGTGTCCAAGAACTATGCCCTCTTTCACCATGAAGTGGCATTTTTCCCATTGAGCACAAGATTCACTTCTTCACATCGTTGCAAAACCCGAGAAAGATTATCTAGACATGAATCAAACGAAGTGCCATAAACGAAAAATCATCCATAAAAACCTCCATGATATGCTCAATGAAATCAGAAAATATCGCCATCATACAACGTTGAAAAGTAGCCGGTGCGTTGCAAAGACCAAAAGGCATTCGCCTATAAGCAAAGGTGCCATATGGGCACGTGAATGTGGTCTTTTCTTGATCACTAGGATGTATGGGGATTTGAAAAACCCGAAAAACCATCCAAGTAACAAAAGAATGAATGCTTAGCTAACCTTTCCAACATTTGATCGATGAAAGGGAGGGGAAATGATCTTTACGGGTTGCTTTATTTAGCTTCCTATAATCAATGCACATTCTCCAACCCGTAACTACCCTAGATGGAATTAATTCATCATTTTCATTCTTGACAACAGTGAGACCTCCCTTCTTGGGAACAACTTGAGTAGGACTAACCCACTCACCGTCCGAGATGGGATAAATTATCCCACCGCAAGCGCTTTAGCACTTCCTTTTCACAACTTCTTTCATATTAGGATTCAATCGTCTCGACCTTCAATGGAAGGTTTATGATCATCCTCTAACAAAATCCTATGCATGCAAAAAGATGGATGAATTCCTTGATATCATCTATGGTATACCCTATGACCTTACGAAAATGTCTAAGTAAAGTAAGCAACTTTTCGTTTCTTTACTACTTAGATCTGCACTAACAATGACAGATATGTGGAATTAGGCCCAAGAAATTCATACCCGAGGGTAGAAGGAAGGGGCTTGAGTTCTACCCGTGGGGCTTTATCTTGCTCCCAAGATCGATCATCCAAGTGCATTTCAAGCTTTTCTATCTTCTCTTCTTGGGGTGGAAGAATTTCATTTTCCTCCATTAATCTTGCATATGCAACAACCTCGAAATGGCATGATTTTTAGCATTATCGCTACGAGACGACTTCCAAGGGGTCTCTTGATTTTTCATCAACTTCTTCCACGAACTTGCTTATGTCACCGTCAACCCCGCAACATGAATTCTCAACGAAAAACACTTCATAGCACTAGATAAATTAAACTCAACTTTCTCACTTCCAACATTCAAGGAGAGCTTTCCACTTTTCACATCAATAACCGCCCCGCGGTAGCTAGAAAAGGTCTACCGAGAATTATTGGAATATGAGAATCCTCATCCATTTCAAGAACAAAGAAATCCACAGTATGAAAAATTTACCCACTTTAATTGGAACATCTTCCAATATACCTATTGGAAATTTGACAGAGCGATCCGCCAATTGCAATGAAGTCTTAGTGGGCCTCAATTCACCTAAATCAATTTTCTTAAAAACAGACAATGGCATCAAACTTACACTTGCACCAAGGTCACACAAAGCACGATCAATGTTAAGATTGCCAATCACACAAGGAATTGAAAAACTACCGGGGTCTTTAAGTTTAGGAGGTAATTTATTTTGAATTATTGCACTACACTCCTCAGTTAAAGCCACAGTTTCATAGTCTTCCAATTTTCTCTTATTAGACAAAATATCTTTCAAAAACTTCGCATAAGAAGGCATTTGTGAAAGTGCATCGGTGAACGGAACATTAATGTAGAGCTTTTTCAAGACCTCTAAAAATTTCCCAAATTGCTTATCAAGCTTAGCCTTAGCCAATCTTTGAGGGAATGGCACGGGCGGCTTATAAGGGGGAGGGGGAACATATTCAAGCTCTTGTTCAACTTCTTTTTCTTTTGAAGGCATTCCCTCATTGTTTTCGCTTTTTTCAATCTCACCCTCTTTACTCTCATCACCTTTAGCTTTGGGATCCTCAAGTTGTTTTCCACTTCTCAAACTCACTGCCTTACAATGCTCCCTAGGATTTGGTTCGGGCTGTCCTGGGAGTTGTCCCAAGCTCTAGAAGATGAGGCACTTGTTGAGCAATTTGGGTTTCTAACATCTTATTATGAACAGCCAAATTATCTACTTTAGATGTTAAATTCCTAATTGCTTCAGTCATGGCATGCCCATGTTGTCTAAACTCTTCATTTTGTTTCGTTGGGTGACCACAAAATTTTCTAACAAACTCTCCAAGTTCGATTTCTGAGGGGGAGGGGTAAAAGGTCTAGCTTGAAAGCCAGGAGGGCTAAAATTATTCTGAGGTGCTGGGTTGGGATTGTTCCTATATGAAAAGTTGGGGTGATTCCTCCAACCTGGATTGTAAGTGTTTGACATTGGATCATTGAGAGGCCTTTGGTTGAAGTTGTTCAAAGCATTGACTTGTTCTTGAGGTGCAATTTGAGGAAATGAATTTCCTACTTGACATCAATTGCTAAATGACCCAAAACACCACAAATTTCGCAAGGAAAATTATTACTACTCACAAAGACTCACATTCATCTTTTCAATTTTTGAATTCAATGCATCAAATTTAGCAGAAGCATATCAAGAGTATTAACCTCGTGCTTACCGGCACTTTGTTCGATGAAGTAGCACCTCGATCCTTGGACCATTGATGATGATTGGTCGCCATATCTTCGATCAAAGTGTAGGCATTATCTACACTTTTGTTCATAAGTGCACCACCCGCTGCTGCGTCCATAGAGGTTCTATCATTATATGTGAGCCCGTTGTAGAAAGTCTGAACAATCAACCACTTCTCTAGGCCATGATGGGGGCACTGCCTAAGCATCTCCTTGAATCTCTCCCATGCTTCATATAGAGACTCTTCTGACTGTTGCATGAAGCTGGTAATTTGGTTCCTCATCTGAGCCGTCTTGCTAGGTGGAAAGTACTTTGCAAGAAAAGCTTGAGTTAATTGATCCCAAGTGGTGATGGAACCTGGTGGAAGAGAATGCAACCACGCTCTAGCTCGATCCCTTAGAGAGAAAGGGAATAATCTCAGCCTTATTGCATCTGTAGAAGCTCCATTGATCTTGAGTGTATCACAATACTCGAGGAAAATTTTGAGATGTAAGTTAGGTTCCTCCATGGGCATTCCTCCAAACTGATTTTGTTGTAACATGGAGATCAAGGAGGGTTTGAGTTCGAAGTTGTTCGCCTCAACATTGGGTCTTGTAATACCCGTCTGCAAGCCTTGGGCATTTGGCACTGCATAATCTTTCAAAGTCCTATTATCTTCAGCCATCTTAGCTTCAAAGAGATCCTCGTCGGTTTGTGACTCCTTTTGAAAAAGCCTCCTCCGCCTGTGGAAAGTTCTCTCAATTTCTGGATCTAGCTCAAAGAGAATGTCAGCAATTCGAGTTTTTCGCATAAGAGAGAGAATTAAACAAATAGTAAAAGCCAACAACTGAGCACACTAAAACAAATAAGAAAAATAAAACAAAATAAAAGAGTGTCTAGTCTAATCGAATTGCAAATTGGCTCGATATTGATTACAAGTCCCGCAACGGCGCCAAAAACTTGATGTGTGATTTTTAAATTAATCACTAAATCCTACCGCAGCGCACGGCTTATCGTATAGTATTTAGGATGTCGATCCCACAGGGACTTTGAATCAAGTACCGAAGAATTCGCAACTTAAATTATCTAGACAGATTGATTTCAAGGTTTTTGTAGAAATGAACTAATATTAAACTAATTAGACTAAATTAACTAAGTAAACACAAAATTAGATTTTTGATTGAAAACAGTAAATAAAAGCTTCTAGGATTTCGGTTTACCACAACGACGAATTTATAAATTCCGCAACGATCTTCCCTTACGATAAATGTCAAGTTTTGAAGGCGAATTGCATCAATATAGTTGATTGTATTCTCTCGAACTACTCTCAACCGTGCCTAGCTTAATTCAAATCCGATGTCTCGCTCAATGAATTAAACTAAACCCATTATGTCTTACAATTCAATTAGCCTCTAGAAACTCAATTAACCGTCGTTCTCATGAATTTCTAGTTCGATTTTAGGGTTCCATTACCTACACTTCACCTTTCGGTCCTTCGCTTTGGTAATTGAGATTATCACATAAACATAGGAGTTTCACCTCTCGGTTCTTCACTACCAAATATTCATGCAATTATTAACGAAACTAAAATCGAATCAAAACGGGTAACATTCATATAGTAAACGGAAAGATCGTAACTTCATTCATAAATTCATCGTGGGCTACACCTAATCCTAGAAATAGGAAACTACTCACGCATGATTGAAGAAATCAACAAGAACATCATGGGAAACATTATAAAACAACGAAATGAAAATAATAAAATTAAAGAGAGGGAAAGAGAAAGAACTTGTCTCCGAAATGATTCCAAATGATGAAGTCTTCAATCTTCAACTTACAATCCAAAATCTACCCTAAAAATTGTGTAGAAAGAGATATGAAAAATCCTAGCTTTTTTGTAGAGAACGAGTGAGTGTGTCCCTAAAGAGAGAATGCGCTCTCTTTTTAATCTAGAGGGAGACGAAACTGAAAAGGGAGGGAAACTCAAGAGTTTTCTTCCTAATTTAGACTCAAAATTACACTTGATACTAATACAGGGCGAAATAGTAAATCTGCCCAAAATCTGCCGATTCGCAGTGCGAAAGAAATCGCAGCCGGGTGCGAATCGAACCGCCTTCAACTGGAACAATGCCTTCAAATTCCACTGCGAAATAAATCGCACCGCCCACGAACAATGCCGATGGCACGAACCTCTTCCTTTCGATTTAAATCACCACCCAAGCTTAAATTTTGATCCAAAATGCTCCAAGTCTGCACAATTAAGCTCAAAGATAGTGAAATGAACTAAAACAACTAATTTTACTTTGAAATACACATTATTGAAGAGAAAACAAGCCTAAAAACATCCTAAAATATAGACATTTTGTATATTTATCAGCGAGCTGATGAGAGGGGATGGTGGGCTGTTTGGAAGACCAAGGCCAGAAGCACTATTGATATAGCATATCGGTCTGACGACATAACTACAGAATCGTCACTAGAAGGATGTTATCAAGAGGATGAAATGCCCGTACCTCCCGTTGTATCTTCTGATAGTCATCCAATGGATGAAATGCCCGTGCCTCCCTTGGGCCTAGAGATAGTATTGCCCGTTGATTTGCCACCTCCTTCCCCGTCTGAAGACGAAATCCCGATTATTGAAGGTGATGCGAAGAAGACGACGAGGTAACGGTGAAGAGGATTGGATGTCCGAGGATGAGATCAAGAAGAACTTGAGTTTTGTAGTAGCGACTCAAACGCCGAGACTCGGAGAATCGAGAATGAAGAAAATGCAAACACCGAGAATGAAGACTCGAGTAGTCTTGCAATATGTACCGTTTAGGCTCTTTTATTTTTTGTTAGAAAGTAAATGTCATGTGTAGAACGCTATTTGTATGTTACTTGTTATCATGAAGATGAGAGATTTTAATTTATGTTATGTATTTTAACTTAATTGTCATCTAAACTTAGCGTTAATTGTCAACATTAATATACTAATTTATATATAGACATGTCGACGAGCCGGTAGAGGTAGGAGTCGGACACCTAAGGTCCGACTTCTACCTACATGCATTACGGTACACAACACTGCACTGCAGGAAGAGCCGATCCCGACTTGGATCGGCCCGAGGATGCACCCGACTCTCCCCACGAGCCGATGAGCGGGGCGGGTCCTCATCGACTCCGGATCATGGACACGTAGAAGATGGTCGGATTATCGTTACCATCTCCAAATTCTAAGAAGTAATAATATTTCGCTTTAAAATTTTAATGCTTGTACGACATTGGTTACATGTTAATTGCATATTTGTATAATATATTTGTTTAATATTTGTCGTTTGCGGGCGGGTATCCCGATCCGACCCGCTTCCTGGACGTATTCTGCGATAGATGAGGCACGAGGAGTACGGCCACATTACTTAGCGTGCCTACGGCGACCCGAGACCATGGTGGGATGATTTTAGGGTAAGGATTCTAAGGATATATAAAATATGTTAATGTTTAATAATTTAATAATTTCTATCAAAGTTTATAATTAATATGTTTAAATTGGTTAAACTTGCAGCTTCATTATTGGCTGCGCACTCGACGCCGAGGCGCACGAGGCGTTAGGTTGTGCGCGAAGAAGTTCCGCGACCGGATTTATGGCATGAAGAAGGCGTGGACCGAGAGGAGGGTGAGGGCTCCAAATTTCATCGATGATGTTCGGCGCCGCAAGTACATTATAATAATATACTTGATTTAATTTCATTCCTTAAATAGATGAGAGATTTTGTATATATTGTATCTCTATAACAATTTTAACATTTTCACAGTATACCGAGGGTTGGGATTCCGATGACGCTAGAGCCGCCGCCGATCGCAACAGTAATAGGCCGAGCGGCACGGGGAGGGGTGAAGCACACCTCGGGGTCGATCAACACATCCGAGCACCACTTGCGCATGGTAAGGACTTTAATGTGTTGTATTGTAATTAATTAATACATGCTTTAATTGTTTTAGCGGTGCTTTAAATTGTTTTGTTGGGTAGCCATGTGGATGCTATGAAATCCATGGTGAAAGGGCACCGATCAGTGCAAATATGTTGTTTTATAAGGGTTTGAGTGTAAATATAGAGTTTTAGAAGGGTTTGAGTGAAATTAGGCCTTTATGAATTCATCAAAACATACATATTATATGTTATTGTTTTACTTATGCTTTAAATTGATTTGTTGGGTAGCCATGTGGATGCTATGAAATCCATGGTCGAAAGCAACCGTAACAATTAGGTTGTTTTAGAAGGGGATTGGGTGTAAATGTACTGTTTTAGAAGGGTCTGAGTGTCAATAGGCTGTTTTAGAAGGGTTTGAATGTCAATAGGCTGTTTTAGAAGGGTTTGAGTGTAAATAGGCCTTTATGAATTCCTCAGAACATACATATTATATGTTATTGTTTTACTTATGATTTAAATTGATTTGTTGGGTAGCCATGTGGATGCTATGAAATCCATGGTGAAAGCAAGCAGGTAACAATTAGGTTGTTTTAGAAGGGTTTGAGTGTCAATAGGCGTGTTAGAAGGGTTTGAGTGTAAATAGGCCTTTATGAATTCCTCAAAACATACATATTATATGTTATTGTTTTACTTATGATTTAAATTGATTTGTTGGGTAGCCATGTGGATGCTATGAAATCCATGGCTGAAAGCAGGGCACCGGTAACAATTAGGTTGTTTTAGAAGGGGATTGGGTGTAAATGTACTGTTTTAGAAGGGTTTGAGTGTCAATAGGCTGTTTTAGAAGGGTTTGAATGTCAATAGGCTGTTTTAAAAGGGTTTGAGTGTAAATAGGCCTTTATGAATTCCTCAAAACATACATATTATATGTTATTGTTTTACTTATGATTTAAATTGATTTGTTGGGTAGCCATGTGGATGCTATGAAATCCATGGTGAAAGCACGGTAACAATTAGGTTGTTTTAGAAGGGTTTGAGTGTAAATAGGTTGTTTTAGAAGGGTTTGAGTGTACAAAAGCCTTTATGAAAGGGTTTTTCAGTTTAAATAGGTTGCTTTAGAAGGATTTGAGTGCAAAGAGGTTGTTTTCGGTTCGAGTGTAAATAAGTTGTTTTAGAAGGGGTTTGAGGGTCAATAGACTATTTTATAACGATTTGAGTCTTAATAGGTTGTTATGAGAATGAATTGAGTTCAAATAGGCTGTCTTAGTAGGGTTTGAGTGTATATATAGGCTGTTTTTATTGTTTTCTTATAAGTTGATCGTGTTATAGCTTAATATGTGTTCTTTGCTAATTTTAATTCATTATATTTGTAGAATCAATACTACGGTACCGAGGTACCGATGACTGATTTATTTGCTGCGACCCACACCACTCCTGCTCCTCCTGGTGCTGATTCGCCAGTTGTCTTTGTCGATGAGACGGCAGAGAGCATTTGTAAGTATTACTTAAAATATTTTAATTCTATTTTGTTTATTAGTTAATGGTAAATGTTAATATTAATGTTTTTATGTTTTTGTGACACGAGAGCCTATAAAGACTCTATGTCCACGCAGTCGCCGAGGGCTTGTCCGACGACCCCGAGGTGCAGACGCCCTTGTCGGCGACATTTGGCACTCGGTCACGCGGAGTCAAGGAAGAAGAGGGGAGATCGCGTCTACGGCTTTGGTGACCACGGCGCCGCTGCGTTTAGACGAGGCGGATCGACTTCTTCCTCGGCGACCGCGTCCTTCGGTCCTTCTTCTCGATCGCCTCGAGCGTGCCCGATCGAGAAGACGCAGACTCTCGAGCACGGTGCAAGAAGGCCGAGGAGAATCGGCCGACGCGACAATGGATGGAGCAAAGGAGGAGGAGAACCGGCGACGCGACGATGATGCAAGAAGCGAGCGGCTAGAGCGATGCGACGATGTTCATGGAGCGGCTCACCTCCCTAGGTCTTCCATTGTCCGTAATCTATTTGAGCCCCCTCCTCCATAGTAGACACATTATTTTAGCATTGTAAACTTTGTTGGATTGTGTATATATTAATTTTAATTTGTTTTATTAATTTGTTAATTATATTGATGCAATGTTGTATGTGTGTGATTGTGTATATATAATTGTTGTATAGATAATTGTTATATCGTGAAAAAAAAACGAATTTCAAAATTTTAAATTTTATTTTTTTATTTTGATTTGAAATTACTTGTCGGAACACTCCAAGAATAAAAAAAGATCCGCTAACGGCTACCGCTTTTCGGAGTTCCGTCAAAATTAACGATAATCCGACAAAACTAACATAATCTAACGGTCGTTATTGATTTATCGTCGGATTATCCCACAATTCCGTCGACATTATTCCGCAATGCCGGAATAATGTCCGACGGAATTACTGTCGGATAATTACTGATCGCCGTCCGATCGTCGGATGAAAATTACCGTCGAAGCTTTACCGTCGGAAACGCGGAGCGTTTCCGACGTAAAATTTATAATTACCGTCGGAAAATTTTAATTACGTCGGAATTCTCCGACGTAAATACGTGTTTTCTAGTAGTGGTATGATGATCCTTCTCGCCACTCCCCACCGAGATTCAACGACCTCGTCGAATCACTCGTCGTGTAAGGAATCGCCTTCGAGACCCCGAAACGATGTATCCAATTTCATCCCTTGGATTCCCACAAGAGACATTACGACAACTACTACGCGACACTCTCTCTGCTCCCATCGTCTCAAATGCTCAACTTGAGCAAACTCGATTCGGAGGAGTATCAAATCGCTAATGCAAACTCGCGACAAATTCAGCGGTCATCGTATCTCCCTCTTCCCTCAAATTTGAACAATAGATCTTCATTCTCTAACTCTACTGAGTTAGAATAACGAGTTAGGTTTTTGTTTAACAAACAAATGCTCTTTTGCCGTACTAATGTTATATGAGTAATGCTCTTGTTCGCTACTCTTGCTAACTTATCTTGCTTCAATTGTCTAATTTTGTCCTAATGCATACTTCTTCATGCTTACATTTTAATCTCTTTTAAACTCATCATACTTACTTGACAAATTACATTCTTGTAAAATCTCTTTACAAGCAATGGCACAAATTGGTATCGAATAAAACTTGACCAATTACATTCTTGTAAAACTTCTTTTCAAGCAAGGGCACAAAACTTCTTACGGTGATATCTTACTCTCTCCATTTAATATGTATTCCTCATACATGAAAATTGTGCATTCCAAACTATTTGTATACGCACCGTAAAACCTTTATCCTCAACGCACACCTAGTCCGCCTATTTTTAAAACTGCCGATATGGATATGGCAAAAGTCTATATTCTCGGTAGACTTGCAATTTGTCGATCACATAAGTACTTTTATAAAGCCGTTTTAAAAGGCACAAATTTGAGGAGGAAAAGTGATTCAAAGAAGGAGAGAGCTATTTCTATAAGGAAGAGAGCTATTTCTAAGAAAAATCGATTCAAAGAAGATGACTCTTAGCTTGTGACCATTAAGGAGGAGGAAAGATAGACAAATTGACTTTATACAGACTTTATACATACATACAAATTGACTCTTAGCTTGTGACTTTATACGGACTTTATACATACAGATTACACCGAAGGAGGAGAGATTGAAGTAAGGAGGAGAGATTAAAGATTAAAAGACAACGAGTAAGGAGGAGAGATTGTGTAACTACCCATACAAATAAATACTATATGACTATTATAGTACGCATACAAATAAATACTATATGACTATTATAGTACGACTATTATAAAACTCTACCTATCCTTCACAAACTTTTAAAATCATCAGATGAAGACTTTTAAAATCATCAGATGAAGATGCTTAATCAATTCGATTAAGAACAATATGAACAGTATACTTATACTTTCTACTTCTTGCTTAAGCAACATTCTTCAGATCATCCAATGCAAGAATCACATTCTTAAGGCAATATTACCAATTGCCTAAAAACTGTTTCGGTTATTGCTTCGTATTTGTTCTTTCATTTATTGAGTCTGTAAATACTTAGCAATAGATGACTATACATACGCTATCGCTTGTAAGTTCAGCCTAGGGCATGCCTTGATATAAAATGAATATTCATTAGTGGCATGTTGTTACTAAGGATTGAACAACTGCTTTAAAAGAGCTGTATGTATAAGTCAATTGTAGTAATGGTCCCAAGCAAATAGGAGGAGATTGTTAGGAATATGCCCGTAAATCACCGATATATATGTATGCATATTCTAACACGGGATTTGCTTGTTCCCATTACAACGCATGTTTCACAAGTGGCTAAAAGGGTCGCGGTTAGTGTGGCAACTTGTTGAAACAATGCATAGGTCATTAGACTAGGAAGTCTTTGTACATATCCGAGTCTTTGACCTACCAAAGTGATGACAAACTTTCATATGGATTAGCTCTTCAATTGCCAGCTGACGTGACCATCGGCAAATGTCTCACTAGCAGACATGTCCTTTAGCTATGACTGCCTAATAGCCATCTCTACATCAGCAGTTCTACATCGGCAGATCCCCGTATCCGCCAAAGCACTTCATCGAACAACAGTAGAAGCTATTTATTCAAGAGGAACATCGTGACCATCAGCGGTTTCTACATCAGCAGTTCTATAATGGCAGATCTCAGAATCAGCCAAATCCCTCATCAGAGCAACTGCCGAGAAACTGTAAGATCACGAGAAACATCGGTCGTTACTCAACGTGCTACAAGTCAAAATAGATCCTTTGTAAGATCTGTCTGACAAATCTAAGATACGCATCGATATCTGCGCCTTCACGTTTATCCAATAGACATTTCCTCTTCTGTACAGTGTTTGTGGTCTTCAAAGTTTCATTTCCACAAAAGGCCAAGCACTGGACGCTGCACTACAGTCAAAGCAATGATACGTCCACATCAATCAGCTGCATCCAGGCTAAGCTCGACACGTCCAAATCACCACTGTCTCACGGACCATCTTCAAGACTCAAACCTAACCAAGGTCTTTGCCCAACAAATCCAAAAATGTACTCTACATTATGAAATTCAGATCACCAACGGGCTTAAACCTATTCAATACACCAACGGTCACTTCTTCTTCTCCAGCTATATAAGAAGACTCTCATCCTCATTTCCAAAAAAAAAAAGCATAAGGGAGAAAGCAACAAGTGTATGCTTATGCTTGAGAAAGGTTGTGGTATTGATCTTCATTTCTTCAATCCAGAACCACTCCTTCAGAGTGAGAAATCACAAGTGTAAGAACAAACACTTTGTGAGAGAAAGAGAAGAAAATCCAAAGGCTGAGAAGCTCTGCTTGATCAACAACCTTGTTGTTGATTTGAGTCCTTCTTCCTTCGAAGAACTCGGTCTCTTCATGGCCTCAACTCCATTACCCAAGAAAGAGACCAAGCATCTTATAGATCGTTGAAGCCGACCAAGCTTGAAGATGTCCGATGAAGAGCCGAACTTACATGTCCAGTTGCATTCATATCGGCACTTATACTACATTATAAGTCGTGCCGATTGTGCAATAAGTTGTCATCATATTTGGTCGAGTGCTTAGCACTCAGTTGTTCAAATACTAGCTATTTGAACAACTCCTAATATTCTCTTCTCACAACAAATATATCGAATTGAAACTACAGGAAGATAACTTAATAAATATTAAGTACATCTTCTAATGTATTTTCGATATATTTGATTTCGCTTTCTTCATTTCTCCTTCTTTTTCCTAAGGAGATTGCTAGGTTAGAGAGTCTAGGTTGATGTACTAAGCATGTTTGCCTTTGAGCAAACCTCTGCTGAATTTTAATATAATATATATGTTTATTACATTCAGCCTTGATTTCTCTTTCTTGTATAATTTGTCTTATCATGTGCAATCTGTTTAAGGAAAGCAAATGATGCATCTAATACAGATTTTAGTCAACTGTTAATCTCTCTTTCATACACAATCTTTACAGTTACTTTAATCTAAATTGTTTGACTTATGCTGTTTGTTCTTCCGCTGCTAAATCTTATTTTCATCAGCTAAGTTCAACATATATCTTCCAACTGCATGTTTCATATCTGCTGATTCAGGATGTCCATGATCTACATCTGCTGATCTAGGATGTCCGATCATTCTAACTTCGGCTAAGCTTAGTATGAGGAAGATAACCTAATTGTATTAATCATCTCATCCATTCGTCTTGTTAAATGTAAAAATTGGATGAAATTTTTAATACATCATGTATAGGCTATTCACCCCCCCTCTAGCCTATTCACTGAGCAACCCTTGGACCTAACACAAACTCTAGACCAAGTATGTATTTTCTTCTCTCTTTTCTCACTTGTTTTCATTCTACTTCATGCCACTTCGTTTTCTGAATTGCTACTCTTTTTTTCCACTCTTTGATAATGCTGTGAAGTTGTCCTCGAAGATAAATCCTTGTCCTCGAGAAGTCGTGGCCGCTACTCGCTGAACCCAATAAATTGAGATCTACATGGCAATAGCCTCAAACACGTGTCAAAGGAGATTTGGACTATGGCCACCATGTGTCATCCAACCCTGGGGCTTCCCGAGGTCCCAAGCTTCAAGCTTCCAGCCAAGCCCACCGCGGTGGTAGAACCTCCGACCTAGAGCTTTAGAACGAGTTATCTCATGATCACACTTCATCTTCGTTAAATCCCACGAATCAATTCGAGCTCCTCAGCCGGACCCGAGGATCATCTAGCCCGGATGTGAGGTCAACTCAACATTTAATGGCCCATTTATTGCCATATCGCTCCGCGCTCTTCCTGGAAGAGTTGTTGGTCTCTCATTGGTCCATGTCAACCTCTAGCATAGTCAAAAGCAAGGCCGAGAAGATTTGCACGGGTCCTTAAGAGTGGATAAATCTTCTACTTAAATGCTCTTCAACTGCTCTGATAGCAACGTACCATACTTGGGCTGTTCTCAGCCAATCACAAGCTGACACATGACAACCTAACTGGAATCCAACAAACATTCCCCCAGTATAAATAAGATGTGATTGCCTTCACTTATTTTCTTATTCTGCATTTACTCTCTTCAACTATCTTCTTCTTCCTAAAACTCTTAAACATTTACTCCATAAGTTAATGCTCAAGAACCACAATCACCATGAAAGATAGCTTGGTAGCTACACATATACACACCTTGTATACTCACTCACACCGAAGGGCTTTAGCCGACCACGTCGGCCTCCCTAACGGTACTTTCTTTGTGATCACAAGCACTTTTCGGTAGTCAAGTTCCAGCAACACTTGCCTTTGAGAGACGGGGCATCCTACCAGTCAAATAGCACCACACGTGGAATCTAAGTGGTCACCAGAGTACATTTTGGCGGGATCAAAAATAAATTGCATTTCAAAAGCAATTAGGTTTCATCAAATTTCAAATTCACTTCATCAAATCAATTTTTTAGATTGAAAAAATTTTTAAACCTAGTACAACATGTTCTCTAGAGAGTGAGTGAGAATTGGGTTTGAAATAAATTGCAAGCAAGTTCATCTTCGAAGAAGATTACACTGTTATCCTAGAAACTACCAGCTTTTACGCCGCAACCACCTTCGAAAACTTGAGATCTCCGCCGCCGTTGTACGCCATTGTACTTAGCAACCGATAGCTACCTAGATCCTGAACCTCCTTGTTCATCATCGTATTGGCACCATCATCCTGCCTACGAACACCCTGCTTCCCAACCCGCTAATTTGTCAGAGTTGAAAAATTGTTAACCACAAGCAAAAATCGTCTTCAATTGGGGTGATGGGTTTCGTTGTTGGAGTTTGGGAGATGTAAAATTAATAGAATTAGTTGTTGGTGGCATTATTGAAGTTTGGGAGTTGGATTGCCAAGATATCATGAAACGGGAAAGAAGAAAGAGTGGAGAAGGAGAAGGTGGGCGATTGATAAAAAGAAAATTCTAGATTTCTTCCCCAACATTTTCAGAAAAATGTTGCATTATTGAAGTGAATTGGTGAACCTAACCCCTTGTGTTTTTCTCTGATTAAAGTCCTTTAAACTATTATTTCATTGCTTTCTTTAGTTTAATTGCTTTAGATTAATTCACAACAATTTTCTATAACTCTCTAGATTAAAGTAAAGAATAATAAAATTTAATTTTGTTTCAAATTCCTTAGGTTCGATAATCGTAAATTCGTACACAATATTACTTGAGACTAGTGCACGTGTATTTTCGTAAACAATTGATTGTACGGTCTTAAGTTTTTTCATTTCGCTACCAATAAAATTCTGGTAAACAAATTTATTACACCCTCCGTTTTAGAATAAGTGCCTTTATTCTATTTTAAAACGTTATAAAATTTCATCTTTTCATTTTTTGAAAGATTCTTTAAACAAATTGTCTACATTATCTTTATGAAATGTTTGATAAAAAAAGTCGACGAACACATTAATTTGATACCACTAATTAAGTGATACTTAGATAGTATTAAAGAAAAATTATATTGAATTAACTTCAATCTTAAACTCAATAAGGAACACTTATTTATTAAAAGGATTTCTGAAGAACAACATTACAAATCAATTAAGGGCATAAGATAAACGACCATTACCCTTAATCAAACAACCCAACAACGCGTCCCATTAACAACAGAAAAGCTTTGCAACAACAACCAAAACAAAACAAAGCAGATTACAAAGATTGCACCAAATACAGAAACAAAATGCTTAAGAAAAATATCAAATAAACAACCACATATGGAAAATCATTCTTCTTTCCACCGTTTTATTTTTGCAAAGCTTGATCGTCTGTTATGCATGTAAACTCATCTATGTAGGCTTGACAACGACCCCAATAGCATCAAGCCAGTAGCCTGAACGACCATGAAATCCACTGAAAAACCCATTATTCACTCGCATTGAGAAAGCCGTTCCTCTTGCAGTACCAATTGGTCCAAAACCGTTTTCTTGTCCGTGGAAAATGATAGCGATGTCACGACAAGGTATCCGCTTTTGTGATCAACTGTTCCACTTATGCTGTTGAGCTTCTCGTTCTTAAAGTCGATGTCAATCTGTTCGTTCAAGTGCATAAGATAAATAAAACTAAAGAGTGAAAGATGAACACTCGAGATATGATTCATTCAGATAGTGATATATGCTTACCTCAGTACTTTTATCTCCAATCATAGATCCAAATTTTTTGAATGGTCCACATTACCCTTGTCATCTTGGCTTGTGAAGCTAATGGAGTAAATAGCATCATCGTAGGTGATGGAGATATGAGATATTGCACCTTTTGGCACATAAGTCCATTCGTTTCCTGGCTCTTGGCTGCCCCATTGACCAAAGCGTTGTTCTGTTATAGGACGTAGGTAGACTCCGATGGCGTCGAGCCACGACCCAGCACGACCATGAAACCCAATGAAACTTTGATCTTTCGCCAGCAATGAGAAGGCAGTTCCTCTTGCAGTGCCAAAAGGACCGAAAACCTTATTTTTGTCTGTGGAAAATGACAGGGACGTTACGACAACGTAACCACTTTTGAGATCAAATGTCCCTCTGATGTTGTTGAGCTTCTCATTCTCAATGTCAATGGCAATCTGTTTCAGGTGCACGAGATTTATATATAATATGTAATTAATATAGCAAATAATATATTTAATGACAAATAAATTGCTAGTAATATATACTATATATATAGCTAGAGAAATTAATCATGATTTATTACCTCATCACTTTTACTACCCCTCGTTGCTCCAAACGTTTTTGATTTGTCCAAATTACCCTTGTCATCTTGACTAGTGAAGCTAATGGAGTAAATAGCATCATCATGGGTGATGGAAATATGAGATATAACGCCGTTTGGCTCGTAAGTCCATTGGTTTTGAGGCTCTTGACAGCCCCATGGACCAACGCTTAGTTTTGGTATAGGCTGTAGATAGACGCCGATAGCATCAAGAAACCAACCAGATCGACCATGAAACCCACTGATAGTTTGATCATTCACGACTAATGAGAAGGCGGTTCCGTTTCCGGAACCAAAAGGACCGTAGCTTCTCTCCTTGTCTGTGGTAAAAGAGAGTGATGTTACTACCTGCAGGCCAGTGTAGTAACCAAATGTCCCCGTAATACCATTGAGCTTCTCGACTTTAGGATCGATATCAATCTTGTTGCTGCCCTCATGACTGCCAAATTGGGGAGAATGTTCCAAATTACCGAATTCATCTTGACTTGTAAAGCGGATGGTGTTAATAACAGCACCATATGTAATGGAGATACCACATATCGCACCTTTTGGTACATAACACCATGCGTCTCCACCTTTACCACCCCATGGTCCAGCAACCAAATTTTTTGCTACCTATAATATATATATTTATATATGAACAAACGTTAATTAATTAGTTATCATAAGACCAAATTAGACACTTAAGCTAAGAGTCCGTTTGATATGTAACGTTTTCAAAATGCCGTTATTTTAAAACACAGATTATTTAAAACACCAATTTTAAAAAATTTCTTTATAATTGCATTTGGAATACCATTTCAAAAAGTTTCCGTTTTGGAAAGAGCTAAAATTCTAACATTTAAAAACACAGCTATGTAGTGTTTTTCTGTAGCATTAAAACATTAAGTTGAGAAATGACCAAAACGTAGGACTAAACAGGTTCTACTATTAACTCTACAAAAACGCAAAAGAGAATTAATAGTACGTACCATTTTCCAACTCTTGATTTGTCTCAGTGTGTGTATACGTATGTCTCTCTCTCTTGTTAATCCAAAGATCGAAGGGATGATGTGCTTATTGCTTCAGTCCTGAAAGTCTTTTTATAGTGGTTGGATAGCCTCCCTGTGCCTTAGTTTAAGGTTTATTAATTAAATGAGGGATTAAAGTATTAGTTAGTCGTTTTCCATGTGTTTGAGATCACAATGTGCCTAGCTAATTTGGTGGATCTCTGTCTCCTCCTCTGCAGATTTTTAAGCCAACAACCATGCATGCAATATCGTTTTCTTAGTTAAAAGTACTCTAACTCTTTAAACAAGAGAGATAATCCAACCAATAATACTTTTTAAGTGTGAATAGCTGCCATGGTCATATAACCGAGCAGGGTCACGTGACCGCATGTAACACATCCATCCATCTTTGACCCACACAAATCAAATTTTTAATATGGAAGAAGTATGAAGGAAACATAGCGATAATCTAGTAATATACTCCTCTGTTTCAAAATTATTTTCTTGTTTTACACAAATTAAAAAATAATACTTGATTATTAATATTAGCATAATGTGTAGTATTCTTTAATGTCCATGTGTATGTGGTTCATAATTAAAGTATAAAGAAAAAAATAAGAGTAAAATAGTAAAAGTGTTATCATAAAAAAAAACTTTCAAATAAATTTTGAAACGAATAAAAGAGGAAAGAAGACAATAATTTTGGGAGTAATAGATGCGATCACATTAGCCCTACTACTCTACGCACGTGGTATGAATTTGCGTAATATAGAGAAAAAGAAACGTGAATTTCTTCGGCCGTGGTGTCACTGCCACGTGTAGTATAATAGATGCTATCACGTTAGTCCTAATAAACAAAACCTATAGAATCTCTTGCCATATTTACAAAATTTAATGCTTGATTTTATTTTTATTTAATCCGGCTTATTATATCACGTGTTGTATTATTTTGATTTGTTCATATCCCCATAAATCTACTCCTAATGAGCTCTATAAAAAATTTACAAACCTTGCTCAAATGTTTGGCCTCTTGAACCAGACTAAAGATATTGAAATCACTATTTTTCTAACTACAAGGTTTATTTGAGTAATAGCTGAGTTTGTTCCCTTTATTATCATTCAGACTTGGCCGGGTATTGGGAATGCACTCTTGGGGTTACCTAGAAAGGACTCCAGATCTCTTGTGAGAGAGATCATAGTGTGTCCTTCTCTGTGCCACTAATCAATGGATTTTTAATACCTGTTAACTAATTGGATTAGGAGAAAATTAATTATTATACACTACTTTGATTAGGAGAAAATTAAATTATTATCCATAGGGCTTGGAATATTTTTATTTTTTTGTGATCATATAAATCTTGTTTAAATTATTATACACTCTACTTTTATTTTTGCAGAATTAGAAAATTCATATGCCTCCTTTTAATTGTTAGTATATAGGCAAAACACACATTGGGCCAATGTACTTTGGAGAAGTTGTAATTCGACCACTAATTGTTTCAAAATGTTATTTGGGCCATTGTCTCAACTATCTTGCAAACAAGCCCATTTTTTGGACAGACGTTAGTTCAGTAGTTAAAATAACATAAAATACCAATTTTACCCCTGTCTCCATCTTCATCTTTTATAATCTGGAAAAAACACTAAGTTTTTATTTTCACAAAAACCTTAAATTTTGATTTCTCTGTTTCAATTGCCTAATTTTTGAACCCTAGTTTATTCCGTAATTTTTTGATTTAACTATTTCAATTGCCTAATTATTAAAACCCTAATTTTTGATTGCCTAGTTTTTTTATTTTTCTGCACCACCTCCAAAAAAACCCTACTTTTTAGGTCTCAGTTTCTTTCGATTTGATTTCGAAGACGAAGAAGAAATTGGGTTGGATGGTGGTGAAATTGTTGGAATCGAGGTAAATTTCTTGGAGGGAGGTGAGGTTGGAAAGGGAAGGTAAGTCGCGGAAGGGACTTGGATTGGAGGGCTAGGGTTTTGAGTGGGTGAGTTGGTTGAGTTTGGTTGGGAGGGTGCGGAGAGAGATTATGTTTGGAGGTTGATTACGGTGACTCTTTTGGAGTTGTTGCGGTTGAGGCCGTCCCATTGGCGTATTCGGGCCGACCGGAGGAGAGATAGCGGTGTTGTAATACCCGGTTCCTCCTATGGATGACTTGTATATCTTATCGTATTGTTATCACGTTGAGAATATTAGTTGGACTTGATTAAACAACACGTTGATTGATTCATACATTAATTTCATGTGATTAAAATGCTTTGGTTGTGATTTAATTCTTGTTCATCATTCATAATTGGAATGCATTTTATTCTAAGCCTTGTTACATGTGTTTGATTGAGTATCAAGTGTGTTTTAAACTTGGTTGGAGGTTGGATTTATGTTAGAATCATTTGGGAACCATTTTGGACTCATTTTAGAGCATTTTATAAAGAATTTGACATTCTGGGTCAAGGGCTAGCACTTACGCGAACACTTTTTAGATAGAAAGTTAGATTTGAAGAATCTGCCTATAGAGCGATCGCTCTAGTTCGCTTCAGGGCGATCGCCCTGTGGCCAGAATGTTGGTCCCAGTTTTCTTTGTCCTTTTTAACTTAAAATTTTCCATGGCTATGAGAAGGCCACGTCTCAAAAACGTGAATCAGCCTTCACTCCACCTTTTCCACCTCTTGGAAAGTAGCAAAGACTTCTCCATTCAACCAAGACTTCCATGAAAGCTTAAGAGAGTTAGTGTGTGTAATATAAAGAAAGATCACTGTGTGTTGAGCATTTCTTCAAGATCCAACCATCAAATCTTTAATGCAAGATCATATTTAAGTTGCTAAAGACTAGGAGAACTACCTTGAAGCCTTTGATTGTGATTATAATGGTTTGATTTCTCATTTCAAGTAAGTTACTAATCCCTTTGTTGTATGCTTTAGGATTTGTTACATGTTAGTTCATAAATAAACATGTTACACTTGTTAAAGATGATATCTTCATGTCTAATTGCTATATTGGTATGTGAAAACTATAAATGTGATATTTGCTTGGTATAAAATGGGTTGCATGTGTGTTTGATAGAGTATCAACCTTGGAATTGAATTAAGAAGAAAAGATGATACTTAAATTGGAATATTTCACCTAAAGCAATTATACCCAAATTTTGAGAAGTATGTTAATGACTCTAGAAATTTGATATTGGAAGAGAATAATATCTACCGAATAACATGTTAAATTCCTACGCGAATTAGAGTTCATTTGCTATAGATTTTAGCCCTCCGATTATTTGGTCTTGGTAAAATAAAGACTCCGATTATAATCGTAAGGTGGCGTCTAATTAATTTAGCAAGCCGTATATCCGAACTTGTGTTGTTTGGGATGTTCGTTTAATAGAATTAGCAACTCCCGAGAGTTGTTTACACGTATGTATATTAAAATACGGAATGTTAGAGACTAGTACGACGGTCTCGATGCGATAAACGATTGTTCATTAATCTTAGGTTGGACTACAAAACTATATGATTTAGGATAAGTGTACTTGAGGGCACTTGTGATTATAAGAATGGTACTATTATGATTCTTTCGTCATTGTAAGTGCGTATTTTGCACTTAATGTTCATAAACTAAATAAGTACTCTTGATGTGGTTGTGCTTGAGAACTAAATGAGTAGTCTCAACATGGGATTATGGATAGACTAAATGAGTAGTCTTAAGTTGTGTTTATTTGGAAATCAAATGTGTACCTCAACATGTTGTTGTTTATAGATTAAATATGTGGTCTAGTTGTCCTTGGAAAGTACTTACAAACTTGTACTTATATGACTACTTGATTCAAGACTAAATATGTGGTTTTGAGATGTTGATTGGTTACTTCACAAAATGTGTTTAGTAATGTGTTAAGCTAGGATCATTGACCTCCATGGTTGGGATAAGGTTCACTACTTTTGGAACGTTGTTGTTGATTTGTTACGAGTAAATATCTACTTGTGCATTGTTTGGAAGTCCAGTGGCATACATGATTTGAGTCGGCAATGCGATGACACATAGCCTTCGTGGTAGCGATTGCTATGGGTCACCTCATTGGTTCCCTTTCTCTTCACTACCCCTAGTGGGAAGTGGTCCCATTATTATAAGCAATACGCGTAACTATGGCAACTAACGGTATTTTTCTCACTAAGTAGATGGTGAGATGTAACGACGATATTTTTCTCACTATGTAATCAAGTGAGAAGTAACGATGGTATCTTTCCTCGCTAAGTAGAATAGCGAGATGTAACGACAATTTGTATAGTGAGTTCGTATGATTCCGAGCACGAGACCCGATTCGACGACAACGTGAGATGTGTAAAGCAACAAAGATCGTTAGACGACAACAACCATATCCTTTTAAATGTGGTTATTTAAGTGCACTTATGTGATCATCACCGTGCTATGTGGTATATGTGATTAATGTGCCTATGATTATGTGGTACATGTTTACGTTTGGTATACTTATAAATGATACCATGTTACAATTTTAGGATTGAGCATTATACCATGTCATAGAGTTGCATTTAGTAACTTATCGTGTCATTATGACTCACCCCGTTTGTTGTTCATATGTTTTTCCTTAGATCCGAGCCACCAGAAGTCACCGGTGAGGTCGGCGAGATCGCAATTAGTTAGCGGGTTATCTTGTTGGTTTTGCAACTCGTGGAGCTTGTTTATAGTTGTAGTTATTTTATTTGGTAAGGACGATTGGTTATGTAAAGTTATGTAAACTTTACTTTGAGTAGTGTTTCGTGTTGTAACTCTTTATTCTTTTGGATGCTAACACGTGTATGTCATGCTCGTGTTCATAGTTTCGATAGTAGTTCGGTTTCCTTCCCAAGCATGTTTTAGCTCATGGGTTATAATTGTTCTCCCATGTTGTGGTGTGGAGGTTGTTGTTATTTATTTTCCCGAGTTTTAGACTCGTGGTTGTGTTAGTTGGGTTCCAACTGTTGTGTCGCCGATGAATTGTTTTAATTTTATCGGGTTTAGCCATTAATGTTATCTAGTAAATACGGGTGGTTACGCCACGTGCTTTTCATTTTGTTAGTGTTTGTTCGTTTGGCGCACCGACCTTGGGATTTCGTATAGAGATCCGGGTCGAGGCGTCACAGTGTGGGAAAGAATGCTCTATACCTCACTCGGAACCACCGCCATCGCCGCCGACACTGCTATCTCTCTCTTAGACATCAATCGGCACCGGTCTGTCCATGCAGATGGGTCACCGCCAACGCCACTACCTCTACCTCACCGCCCCTCACTCTCTCTTCTCTCACCTCACGAAGTCACTAGCTACCGTATTCTCTCTCGCAAGTCTTGATTTGTAACTTGTAAGTTGTAAGTACTCACTCTCTCTCTCTCGCAAGCCCTAGAAAACAGATAAATATTTCATTTATGTGTATAATTGATTTTAGGGTTTTAGTAGGTGTCAAAGACACAAAGTATGAAATTTTCTTTCAGCCCCAATTTTGGATGATTTTTTTGGATTAGGGATTTGGCAATGCATACTTACTTCGATTTGCTTGGATGAATTTTTTCAATTAGGGATTTGGCGGCGCATATTTGTTAGCTCAGTGTGTTGCAATTGGATTTTTCAAACCCAAGTTGATTGCCTATCCCACTCTTTTTCTCTTTCTAATAAATTCTCTACATGTTTCTTGGTAGTTTAACATGAGCTTATAGGCATTTGTGTTCATAATGAATTGTTTTAGCCAATTTCTTAAATCCCTCTCCTCTTATTTATTTGAAGTCTTGCCTTATAAATTGTTATTTGCTAGAATTTGGAATGGACCTCTGTAATTGTGGTCGATGTTGTAGTTTGAATTCAATGGTAGTGTGACACTCTCAGATGGAAAAAAGTGTTAGTAACCACAACATAATGGTAAGAGTGGTGGTGTTGGCATTCATGACCTCATAAAGGAGATAGTGGCCACGATCATGGTTAGGTTGTAGGATTTGAAGTAGACTTGAACCTTGTCAGTACATGGTCTTATGTTCATGCTTCAATTATATTTTTCTGTAAATTTCCATTTTCCCCCTTTATCTTGAAATTTTACATGTGTGGTGCCTGATCTGATTCTATCCTGTTGTTTTCTACTCCACTTATTTTTTGTGCATTTATGGAACATTTAGTTTGTGAAATAATTTCACTTTCAGCTTTGGCTTTGTTTCCAACAGTTTGTTCCGTTTCTGATGTAATTTCACTTTGTAAGCTGTTAAGTTTGTGGTTGGTTGTAGGTTGTTGTCTTTTAATGATCTGGAAACTGTTTGTATAACAATCTGCATTTGATGAATACTGCAGGAGATGTCGACTCCTGTCGTTGACGGGAATGAAGCTGTAACTGGTCACATCATTTCCACAACTATTGGAGGCAAGAACGGAGAACCAAAGCAGGTATACCACTTTTTCAATTTTTTATAGCTAAGCCAACAAAACATTTCGTATTGTGAGGATATGCATCATTTGGATTTGGAAGTTTAACTGATAACCTTGTTCGCGTTCCACAATAAATCAAACTGAACTAGCTTACGAACAACCTAGTTGTTCACGTTCCACAAATTTAAGTTGCAAAGTAATGTGCAATGCTTGAATGTTGCCAACCAGGATGCAAGTTGCACTAACTACTTCTGCTTATAGGCCAGGAGCCGTAGCTGTTTCGACACCAAAAAAAAAACTTGATAAACATTCAGGTTGTCATCATGGAATGTTATCATCACCAAAAAAAAATTATAAATCTATCATCAAAAATAGTTTCTCCTTTTTCTTTATAAGGTTCCCTCTTAGTGGTTGCTTGTTCCCTCTCAGCTGTATTGTTAACTTTTTCAAAAATATAGGGAGGGACAGGAAAGGATTTAGGGTCTATTTGCAATGGTGTATAGAAGTGAGGTTTGATTTGTTTAACAAGTTTTCAAACTATATCTGATTCAACAAGTTCTCAAAAAAAATCTTATTCAAAGGAATTGGTATTGGGAGAAGTTGTGGAAGTATCACTAGATGAAGAGAGGTTGTCTATTATTTCTTCTAACATTTTTCTTAAAGTGGGAGTGATTTCTTCTTTAGTATACTCATGTTTAAGCAACTCGTCCCTTATGTATGTTGTCTTCTAGTATCTTTAATATACATTCATTGCTCTTAAGTGATTCTAAACTAGAATGCTTAGATTTTGCCATCTTTAAGTTCTCATTCTTTTGTTCAAGAGACTTAGCTATTTGTGGAGATGGATTTGTTTTCTACATCAAAATAAATGTTAAGGCTACTACTCTTTTTAGGGCTAGGTTGATCTGTTAATGTCTTTTCTGACTCAAAGCTAGAGGATGAAAAGTGAAGGGTCTAAGCCTTGAGTTTCTTAACCTTTGGTTCTTTAATAACAAGCTTAAAAGTCTTTGACATTTTTCCACCTTTGGGTTTCTTCAAGTTCTAGGTATTATAATTCAAAAATCCACTCGGAAAATCATCTTTTATCCCCAGCTTTATTTCATCCCGCTTTAGAGTCAACAAACCACTAAGAAATCTTATGTGGTTTTGAGCTTTGCTATGATGTTTACACCATGGGCTTGGATTATTTCTTAGAACCATAGTATGAAGCAACACAATGTTCCAATTGGCATATAAACCATTAAGCATACAACATGCAATTTTCCATTGTTTGAAGAGGTGAATTTGATGAAATTTTGATGAAGAGATCGGGAACGGTTTGCGAAATGAGGAGGTGATAGTTCGAACCATATTTTGGTCTATTTTCTAAAAATAGCATTGCTTGGGCCGTGAAATCGTTTTGATTGGCTATTAAATCACTCGACAACTTATTGAGTTTTTACGGGTACACGCAAATTTTTATAGATAAAATTTACTAAGTAATGATTTTATTCCTTTTGTTTAAAAATTATTTCCCGAAAGGTTTGTAAATTTTACTGTTCATATGTAAAGTTGAATAATCAAATTATATTTTTGTAGTATTAAAGTGAAAGAGAAAAATAAGCTATAAATCATTCCACGTCCCTTTTATTTTAAAAAGAATTGTTGTTTCTTGAGTAAAAAATGTGCAAAAATGTTTCAAAGTTTTCTTTAGGTGGAAATTGTCAGGAAACAATCAAACATTTGAAATTTGAAAATGATAAGCATAAAGATTTGGATAATGAGTTTAGAAAATTGGGATGCAACCATATATCAAAACAACCCCTAGCTTTGGCTAGGGATGGAAGCTACAATGGGATACAGTCTTGCTGCCAAACAACTCGAGTGGCATGAACTTCGTGTGGACATGCGTAACTACTCAAGAGGAAAAAAAATTGAAGTCAATTTTTGTTAATGAAGCCTTGTTGAGCATGACCAAAGGTGGTAATTCGCTCACATCAAAGGTTGTATTCATTAAGAACCCAAAACTCCAAACTCCAAATGCAGGAACAAACGGGCTCTTAGGTACATGCCTGGGAAAATAGTGAATCAGTGTCAACTTTTTAAAAAGGTTCTGCTGCCTAGTGTGTGAAGTCGAATAGATTTGTTATCCCAAACCGAAGGGCTAGTGATGCAGAGCTGGCATTTTTTGACGAATTTATAAAGCTATGGAAATTCGGGTACAATTGTTGGAAGAAGAACAAGATTTATGTCATCACTAGAGGCTAGAACAATTTTGTGAAAGAAAAAAGTTTGGAAGCAAAGACACGATAGTTTTCTCTCTATTCCAATTTAGCGGTGGAGGGAATCAGCTATCATCAATGTGAATTACATCAAGAATATTAATGTCGAAGCTCCACGTGAAGAACATGCACAAGAATTGGAATTTGGGAAATACTTAAATCAAGAATAAGGAAGCAAAGAAAATTTTTAGGCTTTTTGGGTTACAAATATTGGAGATTTCAAGGAACAGAAAAAAAACATTAGGCGATATAATTCGAGGTTACCAAGGAAGACAAGGAACGCAAAGAAGTGAAGGAAACTAAATTCGTCAAATTTGTTCCTGCAAGGAATGTAGATTTTAGGCTTTTTGGTGGACAAATAATTTAAAGATGAATTGTGGTAAAAAAATCTTGCATCGAAGAAGAATGATATATTTTCTAGTCTAACTAAAATGAATTAGTTGAAGACCATTTTATGGTGATTTTGGGTTGAATTAAGTGAAAAAACGATTTTAGGTAGGTTCCCTTGTTTTGACCATACAATGGATTTTTACTAGTTTAGGGAATTTAATTGTAAATCATTTTGTTTCGTACTCACCATTCATCTACGTACGTGGTTGTTAGAAAAGAAAAGAAAATGAGAAAAGACATTTACTTGATGAGTTTGGCTCAAAGTGTTATACCTCCATGTATTGGTGGTAATCTAGTGTTCCCATAATATCTTTTCACATATCATTTCTTTAAAATGTGAAGCTCTAGAGAGTAAACATTTAAAACCAAGTCAACACATGTGAAAAGTTATTATGGAGATCACTAGATTACCAATATTATAAGTAGGGTTAAGAATTTGAGCCAAATTCATGAAGTAAACTTCTTTTATCATTTCCATTTATTTCTAACAACCACATAGAAGAATAGTGAATACGAAACAAAAAGTATTCCCAATTACATGCCCAAAACTACTAAAAATCCATTCTATGGTCTAAACAAGGGAACCTACCTAAAATCAGTATTTCACTTAATTTAACCCAAAATCACCATAAAATGATTTTAAACTAATTAATTTTAATTAGACTTGAAAATAACTGATTCTTCTTCGATGCAAAATTTTTACCACAATTCATCTTCAAATTATTTGTACACCTAAGAGCCTATAACTTTTTCACTAGAGCAGATTCAACGACTGTAGATTCATTCCCTTCTTCACGTTGCCTGTCTTCTTGGCTGACGTCAAAATTATATCGCCCAAAGTTTTTCTGTGTTTCTTCCTCGAAAAAGTCTAAAAAATTTCTTCGCTTCAGCAATAGATTCAATGCCCATGGGTTCCTTGACTCCCTCAATAACCCGAGAGTATTGCCCAAACTCCAATTGTTGTGTGCTTGTTCATCATGGAGTGCTTCGAATTAATATTCTTGAAATAATTAACATTGATATGGAAAAATGATAACACCCGAGTCTCTCCACCGGTGAATTGGCATAGAGAGAACACAACCGTGTCTTTTGCTTGCAAACCTTTTTCCTTCACAAAATTGTTTTAGCTCCTAGTGAAGACAAAAATCTTGTTGCCCTTCCAAAAAATACCAAAATTTCCATATCTTCATTAATTTGTTGAAAAAGCCAACTCCACATCAAGATCCCTTATGTCATTTTCCATCTAACCATCACATGTACGAGGAAAATATTTCAACGCACTTTTCTTTGGGATAACAAGTCTATTCAACTTCACATCACTAAGCGATAGAACCTTTTCAAAAAGTTGACATTGATTCACTTTTTTTCCAGGTTTGTACCTGAATCATGATCCTCGATATTATTTCTTTGAGCTTGGAGCTTCGTGTTCTTAATGATGCAACCTTCAAAAGTGTGCGAATTACCGCCTTTGGTCATGCTCAATAAGGCTTCATTACCAAAATTTGACTTTGAAACTTCTATTCTTGAGGAGTTACGCTTGTCCATAGGAAGTTCATGCCACTTGAGTTGGTTCGCAAAGACGATTGTATCCCATTGAAGCTTTCATCCCGGCCAAAGCCGCCGGTGGTTTTGATATATGGGTGCACCCCAATGTCCATTAACGTTTGAAGAGAAGATATCGGAGCCATGCCTTGAACACTTGGGCTGGGATTGGTAATTACTACGCTTAAATACCGAGCGTCCCGGCCTACACAAAGGATGCGCATTCGAACTCGACGTCATTTCTTCCCCAACCGCATATATAAACTTAGAAATAGGAAAATTAACAAAATGACCAACGTACTATCATTTAGTAACTGATTTCACCCGTACTCCCAATATCCTAAAATTGACCGTTACTTGAGTCCAATGTAGTCCTCTCGTTAACTTTCCATCCAATTTTCTAACGGAGTCTAACGTGGTTAATCGAGCTAATTTATTAGGGTACTTTTGTCCATTCTTTCTAAATCTCACCGCCCCAGGTATGTGGGTGTGGGTGGGGTGGTGAGGTTTGGAAGGAAAGGACAAAAATACCCTCATAAATTAGCTTCGTTAACCTGGTTAGCAGTCCGTTAAAAATTGGATGGAAAGTTAACTGAGGGAACACATTGGACTCAATTAGTGAGTACACTCGTCAATTTTAGGATATTAGAAGTACGGGATGAAATTGGTTACTAAGTGATAGTATGTTGGTCATTTTGATAATTTTCCCTATAGAAAATATAAGATAAGTGGCAATGTTAACAAAAAGGATAATGTCAAAAACATGGAGGAGCTAGTAGGCACGGTAAGTATCTTTATTATTATACTCCTTACTAACCATGCATAGAATATTTCATCAAGCTTTAGTTTAAAAAACAAAGATGTATATGCCATAGAGAATTAAGCCAACTCCGCAATTGTCTAGGTGTGTTAAGTAGTGAAACCGCAAAAGTTCCATTTTAATACAAATTACTTGGAATTCTTGATTTCATAATCAACCATCTTCTCTCGTCTTCATATTCGTTAAGTTTTGATATAACTACAATATCGTTTTGTGCTAAATTAGACTATAACCGACTTAAAATCAATTGGTGCAGCTTTAAAGAGAAAAGTTGGGTAAAAAATGTCGATGAATAATAGGATTCTGCCAACATCCCCATTGTAAGAAACTTACAACTTTTTCTGTCATAATCTTTAATAGCTCAAATATATGCACATCATGTTATTGAACCTGCTGAGATTACAAAATTTATTGATATTGTCAAACTAGTATATCACAGTAAGACATCAGTTTTCCTTTCTCTAGATCTCATTAGAACACATGGTTACCAATGGTTCGTCCCATTAGGCTTATCAATAATGAATCGTATTGCTCAAGAGATAGGCTAGAGGGGACCAATTTAAAACTCACTTTAAGAGAGCCTTAAGCCGATGTGCGTTCCATAAAAATAGTTATGTATCTGGCGGTTTTGTTGCTATTAACGAGTTTATGCAGCAACGCTTAATATGAAATGCAAGTGTCATAATTGATATAAAAATAGGCACAAAGAGCAATCAACATGCTTATATAACGTAAGAGCAAAGTTGCCGATATAAGATATATATATATATATATATATATATATATATATATATATATAGATCGCAAGCTAGATTCAATAAATACATAAGATTCACAATAAAGGTTTGGTGATAGATATAAAGGTAGTAAAGCACATAGTAGAATGAAAGAGGTTGAAGTTTGGAAATAAATATTCATTGAATTCAACGAAGTCTACCAATAGCGACTTGATTAGTACATTAACCTATGACACTCTAATCCTTTCAAAATAGTAGTGGAATACTAATATTTATTATTGTTACTAAAGGAAATGGAATTAGCAACAAATAATAAAGTTTTGTACTCCCTCCGTTCCAGCAAAGAGTCCACTTTCCATTTTTAAATGTCAACACGTGACCAAATCAAATCAAAATTTCACATATTTTATTTATGTTTTAGAAAATATAATTCCATTAATTATAAACTACATTAAGAATACTATGGATTACAACTTTTATAATTTTGTAAAAACAAATAAATCTATGTAAATAATCGGTCAAACTTTAATTAAGTTGACCCAAAAAAGTCAAAAGTGGACTTTTTGGTTGGAACGGAGGGAGTATATCATAGTCGATCAATGAAACTGATCAAGCTGCACTCTTATCTTTACACTAAGAATTAGTTAGCTTCGGTCAACAATGATGGATCAGGAGGAGAGAGATGATGAACTGGTTGATGTTTAGTTCATATCTCAAAATGAAGGGAATTTTTACAAGGCATTCACACAACAAATGTTTGAATGCTTTGTGGGTGATATACATGACAACTATGATACAATATTATTGCTCTCGGGATAGATGTTACATTACTCTTTAAGTCTACCCATTCGAGTGCAATATGAAAATGATGCTTGTGCTTCATCTCAGACCACTTCACTCATTCTTACTTCGGTGGTAGGGCTCTATGAATCTTGATCTCTTTTCAAAGAAGTAAGTTTTGAGGTGTAGAGACCAAGTGTAGACACCTGCACTGTACACATACATCATACGAATTGCCCAATAAACAACTGTTTATTTACAAATGGACTAACACATGTTTCTATGATTATTTCAAAAACAACATACACAACGGATGTCAACGTCCAAAAATACAACGAGCTTCGGTTAGATCAACATCAAGGGTCAAACTCGAAGATACAACAGACTAACGACGTCCAACACACAAACAACCTTCCGTTAGATTAACATCAAGGGTCTAGACTGAAGATACACAAATTAGAAGGGCCAAAGTGCAAGACACAAAGCCTGAAAAAAGTCAAAAATAGGGGTTTGGTGCGCTGAAGCCTTGCTGAGTGCGCTGATACACCCAAACAGGTTTGGTGGGCGGACACCATGTCGTGTGCCGCGCACCAAACCAAGATTTTGTCCTCAAAGTTAAGCCGGCTATTGAAGACTTTGGAGGCGAAAAGAAGCTTCATCCAAACTTGGACCGAGAGTAACTCTCATTTCCTCCCCTATAAATAGAGCTCTCAGCTCTCCCACAAAAAAAGGGAAAATTCAAGCCCCTCAAAAGAGCTCACACACACACTACACAACTCTCTCTCTATCAAGCCTCTTTTTGAGGAAGAAAAGAGAGAAAGAAAAGAGAAAAGAGTACCGACTCTCTCTCAACACACACAAAACGTAAGTCTTCCTTTCCTCGATTGGTAGCAGTGGAAGCACAACGGTTAGGCTACAAGCTAGCTTGATCCAATATTACACAACACCTAGAACGTGGCCCGATTTCGTAAACGACGTAAAGTAACCCCTTCCGTTCGTTAACTGTTTAGATATGTAAATAAATGTATGTAATTATTTTAAATACATGTCAATATATTCAATACATGTAAAGTGTATATTTCTGTAAATAACAAACTTGCAATAATTAAATACAAGCATGCAAATGTGTAGAGACCGAAAGGGCGAGTTGGGTGCGTAAAACCTTCCCAATTCGTAACTTGGCTCCCGAACCCATAATCTAAAGTTTTTCTCCCGTTTACTTTATAAACGAGAGTGGCGACTGTTTTTCAAAGATAAGCTTGTTTTTCATGTTTATCAGATCATAAAATCAAATAGAGGAAAACCACGAGACAAGAGCGAAAAGGCCCGAAGGGACCGATTTCTCCAAAAGTCGGATCCGGGGCGCTCACACCAAGTCTTTCAAAGGAGTAAATGACTTAAATCAAAAACTAAGTCTAGACCAAGTATATATTTTCTTCTCTCTTTTCTCACTTGTTTTCATTCTACTTCATGCCACTTCTTTTTCTGAATTGCTACTCTTTTTTTCCACTCTTTGATAATGCTGTGAAGTTGTCCTCGAAGATAAATCCTTGACCTCGAGAAGTCGTGGCCGGCTACGATGGAACCCAATAAATTGAGATCTACATGGCAATAGCCTCAAACACATGTCAAAGGAGATTTGGACTATAGCCACCATGTGTCATCCAACCTTCGGGGGCTTCCCCGAAGTCCCAAGCTTCAAGCTTCCAGCGCCAAGCCCACTGCGGTGGTAGAACCTCCTGACCTAGAGCTTTAGAACGAGTTATCTCAAGATCACACTTCATCTTCTGTTAAATCCCACAGAATCAATCCGAGCTCCTCAGCCCGGACCTGAGGATCATCTAGCCTGAATGTGAGGTCAACTCAACATTTAATGGCCCATTTATTGCCAAACTGCTCCAGCGCTCTTCCTGGAAGAGTTGTTGGTCTCTCATTGGTCCATGTCAACCTCTAGCATAGTCAAAAGCAAGGCCGAGAAGATTTGCACGGGTCCTTAAGAGTGGATAAATCTTCTACTTAAATGCTCTTCAACTTCTCGACAAAGAACGTACCATACTTGGGCTGTTCTCAGCCAATCACAAGCTGACACATGACAACCTAACTGGCATCCAACAAACATTCCCCCAGTATAAATAAGATGTGATTGCCTTCACTTATTTTCTTAGTCTGCATTTACTCTCTTCAACTATCTTCTTCTTCCTAAAACTTTTAAGCATTTACTCCATAAGTTAATGCTCAAGAACCACAATCACCATGAAAGATAGCTTGGTAGCTACACATATACACACCTTGTATACTCACTCACACCGGAGGACTTTAGCCGACCACGTCGGCCTCCCTTAACGGTGCTTTCTTTGTGATCACAAGCACTTTTCGGTAGTCAAGTTCCAGCAACACTTGCCTTTGAGAGACGGGGCATCCTACCAGTCAAATAACACCACACGTGGAATCGAAGTGGTCACCAGAGTACATTTTGGTGGGATCAAAAATAAATTGCATTTCAAAAGCAATTGGGTTTCATCAAATTTCAAATTCACTTCATCAAATCAATTTTTTAGATTGAAAAAGTTTCAAACCTAGTACAACATGTTCTCTAGAGAGTGAGTGAGAATTGGGTTTGAAATAAATTGCAAGCAAGTTCATCTTCGAAGAAGATTACACCGTTATCCTAGAAACCACCAGCTTTACGCCGCAACCACCTTCGAAAACTTGAGATCTCCGCCGCCGTTGTACGCCATTGTACTTAGCAACCGATAGCTACCTAGATCCTGAACCTCCTTGTTCATCATCGCATTGGCACCATCATCCTGCCTACGAACACCCTGCTTCCCAACCCGTTAATTTGTCAGAGTTGAAAAATTGTTAACCACAAGCAAAAATCGTCTTCAATTGGGGGTGATGGGTTTCGTTGTTGGAGTTTGGGAGATGTAAAATTAATAGAATTAGTTGTTGGTGGCATTATTGAAGTTTGGGAGTTGGATTGCCAAGATATCATGAAACGGGAAAGAAGAAAGAGTGGAGAAGGAGAAGGTGGGCGATTGATAAAAAGAAAATTCTAGATTTCTTCCCCAACATTTTGAGAAAAATGTTGCATTATTGAAGTGAATTGGTGAACCTAACCCCTTGTGTTTTTCTCTCATTAAAGTCCTTTAAACTATTATTTCATTGCTTTCTTTAGTTTAATTGCTTTAGATTAATTCACAACAATTTTCTATAGCTCTCTAGATTAAAGTAAAGAATAATAAAATTTAATTTTGTTTCCAGTCCTTAGGTTCGATAATCGTAAATTCGTACACTATATTACTTGAGACTAGTGCACGTGTATTTTCAAAACAATTGATTGTACGGTCTTAAGTTTTTTCATTTCACTACCAATAAAATTCTGGTAAACAAATTTATTACACCCTCCGTTTTAGAATAAGTGCCTTTATTCTATTTTAAAACGTTATAAAATTTCATCTTTTCATTTTTTGAAAGATTCTTTAAACAAATTGTCTACATTATCTTTATGAAATGTTTGATAAAAAAAAGTCGACGAACACATTAATTTGATACCACTAATTAAGTGATACTTAGATAGTATTAAAGAAAAAATTATATTGAATTAACTTCAATCTTAAACTCAATAAGGAACACTTATTTATTAAAAGGATTTCTGAAGAACAACATTACAAATCAATTAAGGGCATAAGATAAACGACCATTACCCTTAATCAAACAACCCAACAACGCGTCCCATTAACAACAGAAAAGCTTTGCAACAACAACCAAAACAAAACAAAGCAGATTACAAAGATTGCACCAAATACAGAAACAAAATGCTTAAGAAAAATATCAAATAAACAACCACATATGGAAAATCATTCTTCTTTCCACCGTTTTATTTTTGCAAAGCTCGATCGTCTGTTATGCATGTAAACTCATCTATGTAGGCTTTACAACGACCCCAATAGCATCAAGCCAGTAGCCTGAACGACCATGAAATCCACTGAAAAACCCATTATTCACTCGCATTGAGAAAGCCGTTCCTCTTGCAGTACCAATTGGTCCAAAACCGTTTTCTTGTCCGTGGAAAATGATAGCGATGTCACGACAAGGTATCCGCTTTTGTGATCAACTGTTCCACTTATGCTGTTGAGCTTCTCGTTCTTAAAGTCGATGTCAATCTGTTCGTTCAAGTGCATAAGATAAATAAAACTAAAGAGTGAAAGATGAACACTCGAGATATGATTCATTCAGATAGTGATATATGCTTACCTCAGTACTTTTATCTCCAATCATAGATCCAAATTTTTTGAATGGTCCACATTACCCTTGTCATCTTGGCTTGTGAAGCTAATGGAGTAAATAGCATCATCGTAGGTGATGGAGATATGAGATATTGCACCTTTTGGCACATAAGTCCATTCGTTTCCTGGCTCTTGGCTGCCCCATTGACCAAAGCGTTGTTCTGTTATAGGACGTAGGTAGACTCCGATGGCGTCGAGCCACGACCCAGCACGACCATGAAACCCAATGAAACTTTGATCTTTCGCCAGCAATGAGAAGGCAGTTCCTCTTGCAGTGCCAAAAGGACCGAAAACCTTATTTTTGTCTGTGGAAAATGACAGGGACGTTACGACAACGTAACCACTTTTGAGATCAAATGTCCCTCTGATGTTGTTGAGCTTCTCATTCTCAATGTCAATGGCAATCTGTTTCAGGTGCACGAGATTTATATATAATATGTAATTAATATAGCAAATAATATATTTAATGACAAATAAATTGCTAGTAATATATACTATATATATAGCTAGAGAAATTAATCATGATTTATTACCTCATCACTTTTACTACCCCTCGTTGCTCCAAACGTTTTTGATTTGTCCAAATTACCCTTGTCATCTTGACTAGTGAAGCTAATGGAGTAAATAGCATCATCATGGGTGATGGAAATATGAGATATAACGCCGTTTGGCTCGTAAGTCCATTGGTTTTGAGGCTCTTGACAGCCCCATGGACCAACGCTTAGTTTTGGTATAGGCTGTAGATAGACGCCGATAGCATCAAGAAACCAACCAGATCGACCATGAAACCCACTGATAGTTTGATCATTCACGACTAATGAGAAGGCGGTTCCGTTTCCGGAACCAAAAGGACCGTAGCTTCTCTCCTTGTCTGTGGTAAAGAGAGTGATGTTACTACCTGCAGGCCAGTGTAGTAACCAAATGTCCCCGTAATACCATTGAGCTTCTCGACTTTAGGATCGATATCAATCTTGTTGCTGCCCTCATGACTGCCAAATTGGGGAGAATGTTCCAAATTACCGAATTCATCTTGACTTGTAAAGTGGATGGTGTTAATAACAGCACCATATGTAATGGAGATACCACATATCGCACCTTTTGGTACATAACACCATGCGTCTCCACCTTTACCACCCCATGGTCCAGCAACCAAATTTTTGCTACCTATAATATATATATTTATATATGAACAAACGTTAATTAATTAGTTATCATAAGACCAAATTAGACACTTAAGCTAAGAGTCCGTTTGATACGTAACGTTTTCAAAATGCCGTTATTTTAAAACACAGATTATTTAAAACACCAATTTTAAAAATTTCTTTATAATTGCATTTGGAATACCATTTCAAAAAGTTTCCGTTTTGGAAAGAGCTAAAATTCTAACATTTAAAAACACAGCTATGTAGTGTTTTTTACTGTAGCATTAAAACATTAAGTTGAGAAATGACCAAAACGTAGGACTAAACAGGTTCTACTATTAACTCTACAAAAACGCAAAAGAGAATTAATAGTACGTACCATTTTCCAACTCTTGATTTGTCTCAGTGTGTGTATACGTATGTCTCTCTCTCTTGTTAATCCAAAGATCGAAGGGATGATGTGCTTATTGCTTCAGTCCTGAAAGTCTTTTTATAGTGGTTGGATAGCCTCCTGTGCCTTAGTTTAAGGTTTATTAATTAAATGAGGGATTAAAGTATTAGTTAGTCGTTTTCCATGTGTTTGAGATCACAATGTGCCTAGCTAATTTGGTGGATCTCTGTCTCCTCCTCTGCAGATTTTTAAGCCAACAACCATGCATGCAATATCGTTTTCTTAGTTAAAAGTACTCTAACTCTTTAAACAAGAGAGATAATCCAACCAATAATACTTTTTAAGTGTGAATAGCTGCCATGGTCATATAACCGAGCAGGGTCACGTGACCGCATGTAACACATCCATCCATCTTTGACCCAGACACAAATCAAATTTTTAATATGGAAGAAGTATGAAGGAAACATAGCGATAATCTAGTAATATACTCCCTCTGTTTCAAAATTATTTTCTTGTTTTACACAAATTAAAAAATAATAATTGACTTGATTATTAATATTAGCATAATGTGTAGTATTCTTTAATGTCCATGTGTATGTGGTTCATAATTAAAGTATAAAGAAAAAAATAAGAGTAAAATAGTAAAAGTGTTATCATAAAAAAAAAAACTTTCAAATAAATTTTGAAACGAATAAAAGAGGAAAGCAAGACAATAATTTTGGGAGTAATAGATGCGATCACATTAGCCCTACTACTCTACGCACGTGGTATGAATTTGCGTAATATAGAGAAAAAGAAACGTGAATTTCTTCGGCCGTGGTGTCACTGCCACGTGTAGTATAATAGATGCTATCACGTTAGTCCTAATAAACAAAACCTATAGAATCTCTTGCCATATTTACAAAATTTAATGCTTGATTTTATTTTTTATTTAATCCGGCTTATTATATCACGTGTTGTATTATTTTGATTTGTTCATATCCCCATAAATCTACTCCTAATGAGCTCTATAAAAAATTTACAAACCTTGCTCAAATGTTTGGCCTCTTGAACCAGACTAAAGATATTGAAATCACTATTTTTCTAACTACAAGGTTTATTTGAGTAATAGCTGAGTTTGTTCCCTTTATTATCATTCAGACTTGGCCGGGTATTGGGAATGCACTCTTGGGGTTACCTAGAAAGGACTCCAGATCTCTTGTGAGAGAGATCATAGTGTGTCCTTCTCTGTGCCACTAATCAATGGATTTTTAATACCTGTTAACTAATTGGATTAGGAGAAAATTAATTATTATACACTACTTTGATTAGGAGAAAATTAAATTATTATCCATAGGGCTTGGAATATTTTTATTTTTTGTGATCATATAAATCTTGTTTAAATTATTATACACTCTACTTTTATTTTTGCAATTAGAAAATTCATATGCCTCCTTTTAATTGTTAGTATATAGGCAAAACACACATTGGGCCAATGTACTTTGGAGAAGTTGTAATTCGACCACTAATTGTTTCAAAATGTTATTTGGGCCACTGTACTTCAGCTATCTTGCAAACAAGCCCATTTTTTGGACAGACGTTAGTTCAGTAGTTAAAATAACATAAAATACCAATTTTACCCCTGTCTCCATCTTCATCTTTTATAATCTGGAAAAAACACTAAGTTTTTATTTTCACAAAAACCTTAAATTTTGATTTCTCTGTTTCAATTGCCTAATTTTTGAACCCTAGTTTATTCCGTAATTTTTTGATTTAACTATTTCAATTGCCTAATTATTAAAACCCTAATTTTTGATTGCCTAGTTTTTATTTTTTCGCACCACCTCCAAAAACCCTACTTTTTAGGTCTCGCTTCTTTCGATTTGATTTCGAAGACGAAGAAGAAATTGGGTTGGATGGTGGTGAAATTGTTGGAATCGAGGTAAATTTCTTGGAGGGAGGTGAGGTTGGAAAGGGAAGGTAAGTCGCCGGAAAGGGACTTGGATTGGAGGGCTAGGGTTTTGAGCTGGGTGAGTTGGTTGAGTTTGGTTGGGAGGGTGCCGGAGAGAGATTATGTTTGGAGGTTGATTACGGTGACTCTTTTGGAGTTGTTGCAGTTGAGGCCGTCCCATTGGCAGTATTCGGGCCTGACCAGGAGGAGAGATAGCGGTGTTGTAATACCCTGGTTCCTCCTATGGATGACTTGTATATCTTATCGTATTGTTATCACGTTGAGAATATTAGTTGGACTTGATTAAACAACACGTTGATTGATTCATACATTAATTTCATGTGATTAAAATGCTTTGGTTGTGATTTAATTCTTGTTCATCATTCATAATTGGAATGCATTTTATTCTAAGCCTTGTTACATGTGTTTGATTGAGTATCAAGTGTGTTTTAAACTTGGTTGGAGGTTGGATTTATGTTAGAATCATTTGGGAACCATTTTGGACTCATTTTAGAGCATTTTATAAAGAATTTGACATTCTGGGTCAAGGGCTAGCACTTACGCGAACACTTTTTAGATAGAAAGTTAGATTTGAAGAATCTGCCTATAGAGCGATCGCTCTAGTTCGCTTCAGGGCGATCGCCCTGTGGCCAGAATGTTGGTCCCAGTTTTCTTTGTCCTTTTTAACTTAAAATTTTCCATGGCTATGAGAAGGCCACGTCTCAAAACGTGAATCACCTTCACTCCACCTTTTCCACCTCTTGGAAAGTAGCAAAGACTTCTCCATTCAACCAAGACTTCCATGAAAGCTTAAGAGAGTTAGTGTGTGTAATATAAAGAAAGATCACCGTGTGTTGAGCATTTCTTCAAGATCCAACCATCAAATCTTTAATGCAAGATCATATTTAAGTTGCTAAAGACTAGGAGAACTACCTTGAAGCCTTTGATTGTGATTATAATGGTTTGATTTCTCATTTCAAGTAAGTTACTAATCCCTTTGTTGTATGCTTTAGGATTTGTTACATGTTAGTTCATAAATAAACATGTTACACTTGTTAAAGATGATATCTTCATGTCTAATTGCTATATTGGTATGTGAAAACTATAAATGTGATATTTGCTTGGTATAAAATGGGTTGCATGTGTGTTTGATAGAGTATCAACCTTGGAATTGAATTAAGAAGAAAAGATGATACTTAAATTGGAATATTTCACCTAAAGCAATTATACCCAAATTTTGAGAAGTATGTTAATGACTCTAGAAATTTGATATTGGAAGAGAATAATATCTACCGAATAACATGTTAAATTCCTACGCGAATTAGAGTTCATTTGCTATAGATTTTAGCCCTCCGATTATTTGGTACGGTAAAATAAAGACTCCGATTATAATCGTAAGGTGGCGTCTAATTAATTTAGCAAGCCGTATATCCGAACTTGTGTTGTTTGGGATGTTCGTTTAATAGAATTAGCAACTCCCGAGAGTTGTTTACACGTATGTATATTAAAATACGGAATGTTAGAGACTAGTACGACAGTCTCGATGCGATAAACGATTGTTCATTAATCTTAGGTTGGACTACAAAACTATATGATTTAGGATAAGTGTACTTGAGGGCACTTGTGATTATAAGAATGGTACTATTATGATTCTTTCGTCATTGTAAGTGCAGATTTTGCACTTAATGTTCATAAACTAAATAAGTACTCTTGATGTGGTTGTGCTTGAGAACTAAATGAGTAGTCTCAACATGGGATTATGGATAGACTAAATGAGTAGTCTTAAGTTGTGTTTATTTGGAAATCAAATGTGTACCTCAACATGTTGTTGTTTATAGATTAAATATGTGGTCTAGTTGTCCTTGGAAAGTACTTACAAACTTGTACTTATATGACTACTTGATTCAAGACTAAATATGTGGTTTTGAGATGTTGATTGGTTACTTCACAAAATGTGTTTAGTAATGTGTTAAGCTAGGATCATTGACCTCCATGGTTGGGATAAGGTTCACTACTTTTGGAACGTTGTTGTTGATTTGTTACGAGTAAATATCTACTTGTGCATTGTTTGGAAGTCCAGCTGGCATACATGATTTGAGTCAGCAATGCGATGACACATAGCCTTCGTGGTAAGCGATTGCTATGGGTCACCTCATTGGTTCCCTTTCTCTTCACTACCGGCCCTAGTGGGAAGTGGTCCCATTATTATAAGCAATACGCGTAACTATGGCAACTAACGTATTTTTCTCACTAAGTAGATGGTGAGATGTAACGACGATATTTTTCTCACTATGTAATCAAGTGAGAAGTAACGATGGTATCTTTCCTCGCTAAGTAGAATAGCGAGATGTAACGACAATTTGTATAGTGAGTTCAAGTATGATTCCGAGCACGAGACCCGATTCGACGACAACGTGAGATGTGTAAAGCAACAAAGAAGATCAGACGACAACAACCATATCCTTTTAAATGTGGTTATTTAAGTGCACTTATGTGATCATCACCGTGCTATGTGGTATATGTGATTAATGTGCCTATGATTATGTGGTACATGTTTACGTTTGGTATACTTATAAATGATACCATGTTACAATTTTAGGATTGAGCATTATACCATGTCATAGAGTTGCATTTAGTAACTTATCGTGTCATTATGACTCACCCCGTTTGTTGTTCATATGTTTTTCCTTAGATCCGAGCCCCAGAAGTCACCGGTGAGGTCGGCGAGATCGCAATTAGTTAGCGTGTTATCTTGTTGGTTTTGCAACTCGTGGAGCTTGTTTATAGTTGTAGTTATTTTATTTGGTAAGGACGATTGGTTATGTAAAGTTATGTAAACTTTACTTTGAGTAGTGTTTCTGTGTTGTAACTCTTTATTCTTTTGGATGCTAACACGTGTATGTCATGCTCGTGTTCATAGTTTCGTAGTAGTTCGGTTTCCTTCCCAAGCATGTTTTAGCTCATGGGTTATAATTGTTCTCCGGCATGTTGTGGCTGTGGAGGTTGTTGTTATTTATTTTCCCGAGTTTTAGACTCGTGGTTGTGTTAGTTGGGTTCCAACTGTTGTGTCGCCGATGAATTGTTTTAATTTTATCAGGTTTAGCCATTAATGTTATCTAGTAAATACGGGTGGTTACGCCACGTGCTTTTCATTTTTGTTAGTGTTTGTTCGTTTGGCGCACCGACCTTGGGATTTCGTATAGAGATCCGGGTCGAGGCGTCACAGGTGTGGGAAAGAATGCTCTATACCTCACTCAGAACCACCGCCATCGCCGCCGACCTCGCTATCTCTCTCTTAGACATCAATCGGCGCGGTCTGTCCATGCAGATGGGTCACCGCCAACGCCACTACCTCTACCTCACCGCCCTCACTCTCTCTTTCTCTCACCTCACGAAGTCACTAGCTACCGTATTCTCTCTCGCAAGTCTTGATTTGTAACTTGTAAGTTGTAAGTACTCACTCTCTCTCTCTCCGCAAGCCCTAGAAAACAGATAAATATTTCATTTATGTGTATAACAGTTGATTTTAGGGTTTTAGTAGGTGTCAAAGACACAAAGTATGAAATTTTCTTTCAGCCCCAATTTTGGATGATTTTTTTGGATTAGGGATTTGGCAATGCATACTTACTTCGATTTGCTTGGATGAATTTTTTCAATTAGGGATTTGGCGCGCATATTTGTTAGCTCGTGTGTTGCAATTGGATTTTTCAAACCCAAGTTGATTGCCTATCCCCTCTTTTTCTCTTTCTAATAAATTCTCTACATGTTTCTTGGTAGTTTAACATGAGCTTATAGGCATTTGTGTTCATAATGAATTGTTTTAGCCAATTTCTTAAATCCCTCTCCTCTTATTTATTTGAAGTCTTGCCTTATAAATTGTTATTTGCTAGAATTTGGAATGGACCTCTGTAATTGTGGTCGATGTTGTAGTTTGAATTCAATGGTAGTGTGACACTCTCGGATGGAAAAAGTGTTAGTAACCACAACATAATGGTAAGAGTGGTGGTGTTGGCATTCATGACCTCATAAAGGAGATAGTGGCCACGATCATGGTTAGGTTGTAGGATTTGAAGTAGACTTGAACCTTGTCGTACATGGTCTTATGTTCATGCTTCAATTATATTTTTCGTAAATTTCCATTTTCCCCTTTATCTTGAAATTTTACATGTGTGGTGCCTGATCTGATTCTATCCTGTTGTTTTCTACTCCACTTATTTTTTGTGCATTTATGGAACATTTAGTTTGTGAAATAATTTCACTTTCAGCTTTGGCTTTGTTTCCAACAGTTTGTTCCGTTTCTGATGTAATTTCACTTTGTAAGCTGTTAAGTTTGTGGTTGGTTGTAGGTTGTTGTCTTTTAATGATCTCGAAACTGTTTGTATAACAATCGCATTTGATGAATACTGCAGAGATGTCGACTCTGTCGTTGACGGGAATGAAGCTGTAACTGGTCACATCATTTCCACAACTATTGGAGGCAAGAACGGAGAACCAAAGCAGGTATACCACTTTTTCAATTTTTTATAGCTAAGCCAACAAAACATTTCGTATTGTGAGGATATGCATCATTTGGATTTGGAAGTTTAACTGATAACCTTGTTCGCGTTCCACAATAAATCAAACTGAACTAGCTTACGAACAACCTAGTTGTTCACGTTCCACAAATTTAAGTTGCAAAGTAATGTGCAATGCTTGAATGTTGCCAACCAGGATGCAAGTTGCACTAACTACTTCTGCTTATAGGCCAGGAGCCGTAGTCGTTTCGACACCAAAAAAACTTGATAAACATTCATGTTGTCATCATGGAATGTTATCATCACCAAAAAAATTATAAATCTATCATCAAAAATAGTTTCTCCTTTTTCTTTATAAGGTTCCCTCTTAGTGGTTGCTTGTTCCCTCTCACCGTATTGTTAACTTTTTCAAAAATATAGGGAGGGACAGAAAGGATTTAGGGTCTATTTGCAATGGTGTATAGAAGTGAGGTTTGATTTGTTTAACAAGTTTTCAAACTATATCGATTCAACAAGTTCTCAAAAAAATCTTATTCAAAGGAATTGGTATTGGGAGAAGTTGTGGAAGTATCACTAGATGAAGAGAGGTTGTCTATTATTTCTTCTAACATTTTTCTTAAAGTGGGAGTGATTTCTTCTTTAGTATACTCATGTTTAAGCAACTCGTCCCTTATGTATGTTGTCTTCTAGTATCTTTAATATACATTCATTGCTCTTAAGTGATTCTAAACTAGAATGCTTAGATTTTGCCATCTTTAAGTTCTCATTCTTTTGTTCAAGAGACTTAGCTATTTGTGGAGATGGATTTGTTTTCTACATCAAAATAAATGTTAAGGCTACTACTCTTTTAGGGCTAGGTTGATCTGTTAATGTCTTTTCGACTCAAAGCTAGAGGATGAAAAGTGAAGGGTCTAAGCCTTGAGTTTCTTAACCTTTGGTTCTTTAATAACAAGCTTAAAAGTCTTTGACATTTTTCCACCTTTGGGTTTCTTCAAGTTCTAGGTATTATAATTCAAAAATCCACTGAAAATCATCTTTTATCCCCAGCTTTATTTCATCCTGCTTTAGAGTCAACAAACCACTAAGAAATCTTATGTGGTTTTGAGCTTTGCTATGATGTTTACACCATGGGCTTGGATTATTTCTTAGAACCATAGTATGAAGCAACACAATGTTCCAATTGGCATATAAACCATTAAGCATACAACATGCAATTTTCCATTGTTTGAAGAGGTGAATTTGATGAAATTTTGATGAAGAGATCGGGAACGGTTTGCGAAATGAGGAGGTGATAGTTCGAACCATATTTTGGTCTATTTTCTAAAAATAGCATTGCTTGGGCCGTGAAATCGTTTTGATTGGCTATTAAATCACTCGACAACTTATTGAGTTTTTACTGGGTACACGCAAATTTTTATAGATAAAATTTACTAAGTAATGATTTTATTCCTTTTGTTTAAAAATTATTTCCCTGAAAGGTTTGTAAATTTTACTGTTCATATGTAAAGTTGAATAATCAAATTATATTTTTTGTAGTATTAAAGTGAAAGAGAAAAATAAGCTATAAATCATTCCACGTCCCTTTTTATTTTAAAAAGAATTGTTGTTTCTTGAGTAAAAAAATGTGCAAAAATGTTTCAAAGTTTTCTTTAGGTGGAAATTGTCAGGAAACAATCAAACATTTGAAATTTGAAAATGATAAGCATAAAGATTTGGATAATGAGTTTAGAAAATTGGGATGCAACCATATATCAAAACAACCCCTAGCTTTGGCTAGGGATGGAAGCTACAATGGGATACAGTCTTGCTGCCAAACAACTCGAGTGGCATGAACTTCGTGTGGACATGCGTAACTACTCAAGAGGAAAAAAAATTGAAGTCAATTTTTGTTAATGAAGCCTTGTTGAGCATGACCAAAGGTGGTAATTCGCTCACATCAAAGGTTGTATTCATTAAGAACCCAAAACTCCAAACTCCAAATGCGGAACAAACGGGCTCTTAGGTACATGCCTGGAAAATAGTGAATCGGTGTCAACTTTTAAAAAGGTTCTGCTGCCTAGTGTGTGAAGTCGAATAGATTTGTTATCCCAAACCGAAGGGCTAGTGATGCGGGCGGCATTTTTGACGAATTTATAAAGCTATGGAAATTCGGGTACAATTGTTGGAAGAAGAACAAGATTTATGTCATCACTAGAGGCTAGAACAATTTTGTGAAAGAAAAAGTTTGGAAGCAAAGACACGATAGTTTTCTCTCTATTCCAATTTAGCGGTGGAGGGAATCGGCTATCATCAATGTGAATTACATCAAGAATATTAATGTCGAAGCTCCACGTGAAGAACATGCACAAGAATTGGAATTTGGGAAATACTTAAATCAAGAATAAGGAAGCAAAGAAAATTTTTAGGCTTTTTGGGTTACAAATATTGGAGATTTCAAGGAACAGACAAAAAAAAACATTAGGCGATATAATTCGAGGTTACCAAGGAAGACAAGGAACGCAAAGAAGTGAAGGAAACTAAATTCGTCAAATTTGTTCCCGCAAGGAATGTAGATTTTAGGCTTTTGGTGGACAAATAATTTAAAGATGAATTGTGGTAAAAAATCTTGCATCGAAGAAGAATGATATATTTTCTAGTCTAACTAAAATGAATTAGTTGAAGACCATTTTATGGTGATTTTGGGTTGAATTAAGTGAAAAACGATTTTAGGTAGGTTCCTTGTTTTGACCATACAATGGATTTTTACTAGTTTAGGGAATTTAATTGTAAATCATTTTGTTTCGTACTCACCATTCATCTACGTACGTGGTTGTTAGAAAAGAAAAGAAAATGAGAAAAGACATTTACTTGATGAGTTTGGCTCAAAGTGTTATACCTCCATGTATTGGTGGTAATCTAGTGTTCCCATAATATCTTTTCACATATCATTTCTTTAAAATGTGAAGCTCTAGAGAGTAAACATTTAAAACCAAGTCAACACATGTGAAAAGTTATTATGGAGATCACTAGATTACCAATATTATAAGTAGGGTTAAGAATTTGAGCCAAATTCATGAAGTAAACTTCTTTTATCATTTCCATTTATTTCTAACAACCACATAGAAGAATAGTGAATACGAAACAAAAAGTATTCCCAATTACATGCCCAAAACTACTAAAAATCCATTCTATGGTCTAAACAAGGGAACCTACCTAAAATCAGTATTTCACTTAATTTAACCCAAAATCACCATAAAATGATTTTAAACTAATTAATTTTAATTAGACTTGAAAATAACTGATTCTTCTTCGATGCAAAATTTTTACCACAATTCATCTTCAAATTATTTGTACACCTAAGAGCCTATAACTTTTTCACTAGAGCAGATTCAACGACTGTAGATTCATTCCCTTCTTCACGTTGCTGTCTTCTTGGCCGACGTCAAAATTATATCGCCCAAAGTTTTTCGTGTTTCTTCCTCGAAAAGTCTAAAAATTTCTTCGCTTCAGCAATAGATTCAATGCCCATGGGTTCCTTGACTCCCTCAATAACCTGAGAGTATTGCCCAAACTCCAATTGTTGTGTGCTTGTTCATCATGGAGTGCTTCTGAATTAATATTCTTGAAATAATTAACATTGATATGGAAAAATGATAACACCTGAGTCTCTCCACCAGTGAATTGGCATAGAGAGAACACAACCGTGTCTTTTGCTTGCAAACCTTTTTCCTTCACAAAATTGTTTTAGCTCCTAGTGAAGACAAAAATCTTGTTGCCCTTCCAAAAAATACCAAAATTTCCATATCTTCATTAATTTGTTGAAAAAGCCAACTCCACATCAGCATCCCTTATGTCATTTTCCATCTAACCATCACATGTACGAGGAAAATATTTCAACGCACTTTTCTTTGGGATAACAAGTCTATTCAACTTCACATCACTAAGCGATAGAACCTTTTCAAAAAGTTGACATTGATTCACTTTTTTTCCAGGTTTGTACCTGAATCATGATCCTCGATATTATTTCTTTGAGCTTGGAGCTTCGTGTTCTTAATGATGCAACCTTCAAAAGTGTGCGAATTACCGCCTTTGGTCATGCTCAATAAGGCTTCATTACCAAAATTTGACTTTGAAACTTCTATTCTTGAGGAGTTACGCTTGTCCATAGGAAGTTCATGCCACTTGAGTTGGTTCGCAGCACGATTGTATCCCATTGAAGCTTTCATCCCCCAAAGCCGCCGGTGGTTTTGATATATGGGTGCACCCCAATGTCCATTAACGTTTGAAGAGAAGATATCGGAGCCATGCCTTGAACACTTGGGCTGGGATTGGTAATTACTACTGCTTAAATACCGAGCGTCCCCAGTCTACACAAAGGATGCGGCATTCGAACTCGACGTCATTTCTTCCCCAACTGCATATATAAACTTAGAAATAGGAAAATTAACAAAATGACCAACGTACTATCATTTAGTAACTGATTTCACCCCGTACTCCCAATATCCTAAAATTGACCAGTGTACTCACTAATTGAGTCCAATGTAGTCCTCTAGTTAACTTTCCATCCAATTTTCTAACGAATTAACGTGGTTAACTGAGCTAATTTATTAGGGGTACTTTTGTCCATTCTTTCTAAATCTCACCGCCCCAGTGTATGTGGGTGTGGGTGGGGTGGTGAGGTTTGGAAGGAAAGGACAAAAATACCCCTCATAAATTAGCTTCGTTAACCTGGTTAGCAGTCCCGTTAAAAAATTGGATGGAAAGTTAACGGGAGGGAACACATTGGACTCAATTAGTGAGTACACTGGTCAATTTTAGGATATTAGAAGTACGGGATGAAATTGGTTACTAAGTGATAGTATGTTGGTCATTTTGATAATTTTCCCTATAGAAAATATAAGATAAGTGGCAATGTTAACAAAAAGGATAATGTCAAAAACATGGAGGAGCTAGTAGGCACGGTAAGTATCTTTATTATTATACTCCTTACTAACCATGCATAGAATATTTCATCAAGCTTTAGTTTAAAAAACAAAGATGTATATGCCATAGAGAATTAAGCCAACTCCGCAATTGTCTAGGTGTGTTAAGTAGTGAAACTGCAAAAGTTCCATTTTAATACAAATTACTTGGAATTCTTGATTTCATAATCAACCATCTTCTCTCGTCTTCATATTCGTTAAGTTTTGATATAACTACAATATCGTTTTGTGCTAAATTAGACTATAACTGACTTAAAATCAATTGGTGCAGTTTAAAGAGAAAAGTTGGGTAAAAAATGTCGATGAATAATAGGATTCTGCCAACATCCCCATTGTAAGAAACTTACAACTTTTTCTGTCATAATCTTTAATAGCTCAAATATATGCACATCATGTTATTGAACCTGCTGAGATTACAAAATTTATTGATATTGTCAAACTAGTATATCACAGTAAGACATCAGTTTTCCTTTCTCTAGATCTCATTAGAACACATGGTTACCAATGGTTCGTCCCATTAGGCTTATCAATAATGAATCGTATTGCTCAGTAGATAGGCTAGAGGGGACCAATTTAAAACTCACTTTAAGAGAGCCTTAAGCTGATGTGCGTTCCATAAAAATAGTTATGTATCTGTGGCAGGTTTTGTTGCTATTAACAGAGTTTATGCACGAACAGTTAATATGAAATGCGGTGTCATAATTGATATAAAAATAGGCACAAAGAGCAATCAACATGCTTATATAACGTAAGAGCAAAGTTGCTGATATAAGATATATATATATATATATATATATATATATATATATATAAAGATCAGCAAGCTAGATTCAATAAATACATAAGATTCACAATAAAGGTTTGGTGATAGATATAAAGGTAGTAAAGCACATAGTAGAATGAAAGAGGTTGAAGTTTGGAAATAAATATTCATTGAATTCAACAGAAGTCTACCAATAGCAGACTTGATTAGTACATTAACCTATGACACTCTAATCCTTTCAAAATAGTAGTGGAATACTAATATTTATTATTGTTACTAAAGGAAATGGAATTAGCAACAAATAATAAAGTTTTGTACTCCCTCCGTTCCAGCAAAGAGTCCACTTTCCATTTTTAAATGTCAACACGTGACCAAATCAAATCAAAATTTCACATATTTTATTTATGTTTTAGAAAATATAATTCCATTAATTATAAACTACATTAAGAATACTATGGATTACAACTTTTATAATTTTGTAAAAACAAATAAATCTATGTAAATAATCGGTCAAACTTTAATTAAGTTGACCCAAAAAGTCAAAAGTGGACTTTTTGGTTGGAACGGAGGAGTATATCATAGTCGATCAATGAAACCGATCAAGCCGCACTCTTATCTTTACACTAAGAATTAGTTAGCTTCGGTCAACAATGATGGATCAGTGAGGAGAGAGATGATGAACTGGTTGATGTTTAGTTCATATCTCAAAATGAAGGGAATTTTACAAGGCATTCACACAACAAATGTTTGAATGCTTTGTGGGTGATATACATGACAACTATGATACAATATTATTGCTCTCGGGATAGATGTTACATTACTCTTTAAGTCTACCCATTCGAGTGCAATATGAAAATGATGCTTGTGCTTCATCTCGACCACTTCACTCATTCTTACTTCGGTGGTAGGGCTCTATGAATCTTGATCTCTTTTCAAAGAAGTAAGTTTTGAGGTGTAGAGACCAAGTGTAGACACCCGCACTGTACACATACATCATACGAATTGCCCAATAAACAACCTGTTTATTTACAAATGGACTAACACATGTTTCTATGATTATTTCAAAAAACAACATACACAACGGACTGTCAACGTCCAAAAAATACAACGAGCTTCGGTTAGATCAACATCAAGGGTCAAACTCGAAGATACAACAGGACTAACGACGTCCAACACACAAACAACCTTCCGTTAGATTAACATCAAGGGTCTAGACTGAAGATACACAAATTAGAAGGGCCAAAGTGCAAGACACAAAGCCTGAAAAAAGTCAAAAATAGGGGTTTGGTGCGCTGAAGCCTTGCTGAGTGCGCTGATACACCCAAACAGGGTTTGGTGGGCGGACACCATGTCAGGTGTGCCGCGCACCAAACCAGCATTTTGTCCTCAAAGTTAAGCCGCCGGCTATTGAAGACTTTGGAGGCAGAAAAGAAGCTTCATCCAAACTTGGACCAGAGAGTAACTCTCACTTCCTCCCCTATAAATAGAGCTCTCAGCTCTCCCACAAAAAAAAAGAGAAGCCAAGCCCCTCAAAAGAGCTCACACACACACCACACAACTCTCTCTCTATCAAGCCTCTTTTTGAGGAAGAAAAGAGAGAAAGAAAAGAGAAAAGAGTACTGACTCTCTCTCAACACACACAAAACGTATGTCTTCCTTTCCTCGATTGGTAGTAGTGGAAGCACAACGGTCAGGCTACGAGCTAGCTTGATCCAATATTACACAACAGCCTAGAACGTGGCCCGATTTACGTAAACGACGAAGTAACCCCTTCCGTTCGTTAATCTGTTTAGATATGTAAATAAATGTATGTAATTATTTTAAATACATGTCAATATATTCAATACATGTAAAGTGTATATTTCTGTAAATAACAAACTTGCGATAATTAAATACAAGCATGCAAATGTGTAAAGACCGAAAGGGCGAGTTGGGTGCGTAAAACCTTCCCAATTCGTAACTTGGCTCCAGAACCCATAATCTAAAGTTTTTCTCCCGTTTACTTTATAAACGAGAGTGGCGACTCTGTTTTCAAAGATAAGCTTGTTTTTCATGTTTATCAGATCATAAAATCAAATAGAGGAAAACCACGAGACAAGAGCGAAAAAGGCCCGAAGGGACCGATTTCTCCAAAAGTCGGATCCGGGGCGCTCACACCAAGTCTTTCAAAGGAGTAAATGACTTAAATCAAAAACTAAGTCTAGACCAAGTATATATTTTCTTCTCTCTTTTCTCACTTGTTTTCATTCTACTTCATGCCACTTCTTTTTCTGAATTGCTACTCTTTTTTTCCACTCTTTGATAATGCTGTGAAGTTGTCCTCGAAGATAAATCCTTGACCTCGAGAAGTCAGGGCCGGGCTACAGATGGAACCCAATAAATTGAGATCTACATGGCAATAGCCTCAAACACATGTCAAAGGAGATTTGGACTATAGCCACCATGTGTCATCCAACCTTCGGGGGCTTCCCCGAAGTCCCAAGCTTCAAGCTTCCAGCGCCAAGCCCATCGGTGGTAGAACCTCCCTAGAGCTTTAGAACGAGTTATCTCAAGATCACACTTCATCTTCGTTAAATCCCACAGAATCAATCCGAGCTCCTCGGCCGGACCCGAGGATCATCTAGCCCGAATGTGAGGTCAACTCAACATTTAATGGCCCATTTATTGCCAAAGCCCTCCGCTCTTCCTGGAAGAGTTGTTGGTCTCTCATTGGTCCATGTCAACCTCTAGCATAGTCAAAAGCAAGGCCGAGAAGATTTGCACGGGTCCTTAAGAGTGGATAAATCTTCTACTTAAATGCTCTTCAACTTCTCTGACAGCAACGTACCATACTTGGGCTGTTCTCAGCCAATCACAAGCTGACACATGACAACCTAACTGGCATCCAACAAACATTCCCCCAGTATAAATAAGATGTGATTGCCTTCACTTATTTTCTTAGTCTGCATTTACTCTCTTCAACTATCTTCTTCTTCCTAAAACTTTTAAGCATTTACTCCATAAGTTAATGCTCAAGAACCACAATCACCATGAAAGATAGCTTGGTAGCTACACATATACACACCTTGTATACTCACTCTCACACCGGAGGACTTTAGCCAGACCACGTCGGCCTCCCTTAACGGTGCTTTCTTTGTGATCACAAGCACTTTTCGGTAGTCAAGTTCCAGCAACACTTGCCTTTGAGAGACGGGGCATCCTACCAGTCAAATAACACCACACGTGGAATCGAAGTGGTCACCAGAGTACATTTTGGTGGGATCAAAAATAAATTGCATTTCAAAAGCAATTGGGTTTCATCAAATTTCAAATTCACTTCATCAAATCAATTTTTTAGATTGAAAAAAGTTTCAAACCTAGTACAACATGTTCTCTAGAGAGTGAGTGAGAATTGGGTTTGAAATAAATTGCAAGCAAGTTCATCTTCGAAGAAGATTACACTGTTATCCTGGAAACCACCAGCTTCTACGCCGCAACCACCTTCGAAAACTTGAGATCTCCGCCGCCGTTGTACGCCATTGTACTTAGCAACTGATAACTACATAGATCCTGAACCTCCTTGTTCATCATCGCATTGGCACCATCATCCTGCCTACGAACACCCTGCTTCCCAACCCGTTAATTTGCCAGAGTTGAAAAATTGTTAACCACAGGCAAAAATCAGTCTTCAATTGGGGGTGATGGGTTTCGTTGTTGGAGTTTGGGAGATGTAAAATTAATAGAATTAGTTGTTGGTGGCATTATTGAAGTTTGGGAGTTGGATTGCCAAGATATCATGAAACGGGAAAGAAGAAAGAGTGGAGAAGGAGAAGGTGGGCGATTGATAAAAAGAAAATTCTAGATTTCTTCCCCAACATTTTGAGAAAAATGTTGCATTATTGAAGTGAATTGGTGAACCTAACCCCTTGTGTTTTTCTCTCATTAAAGTCCTTTAAACTATTATTTCATTGCTTTCTTTAGTTTAATTGTTTTAGATTAATTCACAACAATTTTCTATAGCTCTCTAGATTAAAGTAAAGAATAATAAAATTTAATTTTGTTTCCAGTCCCTTAGGTTCGATAATCAGTAAATTCGTACACTATATTACTTGAGACTAGTGCACGTGTATTTTCAGTAAACAATTGATTGTAAGGTCTTAAGTTTTTTCATTTCACTACCAATAAAATTCTGGTAAACAAATTTATTACACCCTCCGTTTTAGAATAAGTGCCTTTATTCTATTTTAAAACGTTATAAAATTTCATCTTTTCATTTTTTGAAAGATTCTTTAAACAAATTGTCTACATTATCTTTATGAAATGTTTGATAAAAAAAAGTCGACGAACACATTAATTTGATACCACTAATTAAGTGATACTTAGATAGTATTAAAGAAAAAATTATATTGAATTAACTTCAATCTTAAACTCAATAAGGAACACTTATTTATTAAAAGGATTTCTGAAGAACAACATTACAAATCAATTAAGGGCATAAGATAAACGACCATTACCCTTAATCAAACAACCCAACAACGCGTCCCATTAACAACAGAAAAGCTTTGCAACAACAACCAAAACAAAACAAAGCAGATTACAAAGATTGCACCAAATACAGAAACAAAATGCTTAAGAAAAAAATATCAAATAAACAACCACATATGGAAAATCATTCTTCTTTCCACCGTTTTATTTTTGCAAAGCTCGATCGTCTGTTATGCATGTAAACTCATCTATGTAGGCTTTACAACGACCCCAATAGCATCAAGCCAGTAGCCTGAACGACCATGAAATCCACTGAAAAACCCATTATTCACTCGCATTGAGAAAGCCGTTCCTCTTGCAGTACCAATTGGTCCAAAAACCGTTTTCTTGTCCGTGGAAAATGATAGCGATGTCACGACAAGGTATCCGCTTTTGCGATCAACTGTTCCACTTATGCTGTTGAGCTTCTCGTTCTTAAAGTCGATGTCAATCTGTTCGTTCAAGTGCATAAGATAAATAAAACTAAAGAGTGAAAGATGAACACTCGAGATATGATTCATTCAGATAGTGATATATGCTTACCTCAGTACTTTTATCTCCAATCATAGATCCAAATTTTTTTGAATGGTCCACATTACCCTTGTCATCTTGGCTTGTGAAGCTAATGGAGTAAATAGCATCATCGTAGGTGATGGAGATATGAGATATTGCACCTTTTGGCACATAAGTCCATTCGTTTCCTGGCTCTTGGCTGCCCCATTGACCAAAGCGTTGTTCTGTTATAGGACGTAGGTAGACTCCGATGGCGTCGAGCCACGACCCAGCACGACCATGAAACCCAATGAAACTTTGATCTTTCGCCAGCAATGAGAAGGCAGTTCCTCTTGCAGTGCCAAAAGGACCGAAAACCTTATTTTTGTCTGTGGAAAATGACAGGGACGTTACGACAACGTAACCACTTTTGAGATCAAATGTCCCTCTGATGTTGTTGAGCTTCTCATTCTCAATGTCAATGGCAATCTGTTTCAGGTGCACGAGATTTATATATAATATGTAATTAATATAGCAAATAATATATTTAATGACAAATAAATTGCTAGTAATATATACTATATATATAGCTAGAGAAATTAATCATGATTTATTACCTCATCACTTTTACTACCCCTCGTTGCTCCAAACGTTTTTGATTTGTCCAAATTACCCTTGTCATCTTGACTAGTGAAGCTAATGGAGTAAATAGCATCATCATGGGTGATGGAAATATGAGATATAACGCCGTTTGGCTCGTAAGTCCATTGGTTTTGAGGCTCTTGACAGCCCCATGGACCAACGCTTAGTTTTGGTATAGGCTGTAGATAGACGCCGATAGCATCAAGAAACCAACCAGATCGACCATGAAACCCACTGATAGTTTGATCATTCACGACTAATGAGAAGGCGGTTCCGTTTCCGGAACCAAAAGGACCGTAGCTTCTCTCCTTGTCTGTGGTAAAGAGAGTGATGTTACTACCTGCAGGCCAGTGTAGTAACCAAATGTCCCCGTAATACCATTGAGCTTCTCGACTTTAGGATCGATATCAATCTTGTTGCTGCCCTCATGACTGCCAAATTGGGGAGAATGTTCCAAATTACCGAATTCATCTTGACTTGTAAAGTGGATGGTGTTAATAACAGCACCATATGTAATGGAGATACCACATATCGCACCTTTTGGTACATAACACCATGCGTCTCCACCTTTACCACCCCATGGTCCAGCAACCAAATTTTTGCTACCTATAATATATATATTTATATATGAACAAACGTTAATTAATTAGTTATCATAAGACCAAATTAGACACTTAAGCTAAGAGTCCGTTTGATACGTAACGTTTTCAAAATGCCGTTATTTTAAAACACAGATTATTTAAAACACCAATTTTAAAAAATTTCTTTATAATTGCATTTGGAATACCATTTCAAAAAGTTTCCGTTTTGGAAAGAGCTAAAAATTCTAACATTTAAAAACACAGCTATGTAGTGTTTTTACTGTAGCATTAAAACATTAAGTTGAGAAATGACCAAAACGTAGGACTAAACAGGTTCTACTATTAACTCTACAAAAACGCAAAAGAGAATTAATAGTACGTACCATTTTCCAACTCTTGATTTGTCTCAGTGTGTGTATACGTATGTCTCTCTCTCTCTTGTTAATCCAAAGATCGAAGGGATGATGTGCTTATTGCTTCAGTCCTGAAAGTCTTTTTATAGTGGTTGGATAGCCTCCCTGTGCCTTAGTTTAAGGTTTATTAATTAAATGAGGGATTAAAGTATTAGTTAGTCGTTTTCCATGTGTTTGAGATCACAATGTGCCTAGCTAATTTGGTGGATCTCTGTCTCCTCCTCTGCAGATTTTTAAGCCAACAACCATGCATGCAATATCGTTTTCTTAGTTAAAAGTACTCTAACTCTTTAAACAAGAGAGATAATCCAACCAATAATACTTTTTAAGTGTGAATAGCTGCCATGGTCATATAACCGAGCAGGGTCACGTGACCGCATGTAACACATCCATCCATCTTTGACCCAGCACACAAATCAAATTTTTAATATGGAAGAAGTATGAAGGAAACATAGCGATAATCTAGTAATATACTCCCTCTGTTTCAAAATTATTTTCTTGTTTTACACAAATTAAAAAATAATAATTGACTTGATTATTAATATTAGCATAATGTGTAGTATTCTTTAATGTCCATGTGTATGTGGTTCATAATTAAAGTATAAAGAAAAAATAAGAGTAAAATAGTAAAAGTGTTATCATAAAAAAAACTTTCAAATAAATTTTGAAACGAATAAAAGAGGAAAGCAAGACAATAATTTTGGGAGTAATAGATGCGATCACATTAGCCCTACTACTCTACGCACGTGGTATGAATTTGCGTAATATAGAGAAAAAGAAACGTGAATTTCTTCGGCCGTGGTGTCACTGCCACGTGTAGTATAATAGATGCTATCACGTTAGTCCTAATAAACAAAACCTATAGAATCTCTTGCCATATTTACAAAATTTAATGCTTGATTTTATTTTTATTTAATCCGGCTTATTATATCACGTGTTGTATTATTTTGATTTGTTCATATCCCCATAAATCTACTCCTAATGAGCTCTATAAAAATTTACAAACCTTGCTCAAATGTTTGGCCTCTTGAACCAGACTAAAGATATTGAAATCACTATTTTTCTAACTACAAGGTTTATTTGAGTAATAGCTGAGTTTGTTCCCTTTATTATCATTCGAGACTTGGCCGGGTATTGGGAATGCACTCTTGGGGTTACCTAGAAAGGACTCCAGATCTCTTGTGAGAGAGATCATAGTGTGTCCTTCTCGTGCCACTAATCAATGGATTTTTAATACTGTTAACTAATTGGATTAGGAGAAAATTAATTATTATACACTACTTTGATTAGGAGAAAATTAAATTATTATCCATAGGGCTTGGAATATTTTTATTTTTTGTGATCATATAAATCTTGTTTAAATTATTATACACTCTACTTTTATTTTTGAATTAGAAAATTCATATGCCTCCTTTTAATTGTTAGTATATAGGCAAAACACACATTGGGCCAATGTACTTTGGAGAAGTTGTAATTCGACCACTAATTGTTTCAAAATGTTATTTGGGCCTTGTACTTTATCTTGCAAACAAGCCCATTTTTTGGACAGACGTTAGTTCAAGTAGTTAAAATAACATAAAATACCAATTTTACCCCGTCTCCATCTTCATCTTTTATAATCTGGAAAAAACACTAAGTTTTTATTTTCACAAAAACCTTAAATTTTGATTTCTCTGTTTCAATTGCCTAATTTTTGAACCCTAGTTTATTCCGTAATTTTTTGATTTAACTATTTCAATTGCCTAATTATTAAAACCCTAATTTTTGATTGCCTAGTTTTTTTATTTTTCTGCACCACCTCCAAAAAAACCCTACTTTTTAGGTCTCAGTTTCTTTCGATTTGATTTCGAAGACGAAGAAGAAATTGGGTTGGATGGTGGTGAAATTGTTGGAATCGAGGTAAATTTCTTGGAGGGAGGTGAGGTTGGAAAGGGAAGGTAAGTCGCGGAAAGGACTTGGATTGGAGGGCTAGGGTTTTGAGCTGGGTGAGTTGGTTGAGTTTGGTTGGGAGGGTGCCGGAGAGAGATTATGTTTGGAGGTTGATTACGGTGACTCTTTTGGAGTTGTTGCAGTTGAGGCCGTCCCATTGGCAGTATTCGGGCCTGACCAGGAGGAGAGATAGCGGTGTTGTAATACCCTGGTTCCTCCTATGGATGACTTGTATATCTTATCGTATTGTTATCACGTTGAGAATATTAGTTGGACTTGATTAAACAACACGTTGATTGATTCATACATTAATTTCATGTGATTAAAATGCTTTGGTTGTGATTTAATTCTTGTTCATCATTCATAATTGGAATGCATTTTATTCTAAGCCTTGTTACATGTGTTTGATTGAGTATCAAGTGTGTTTTAAACTTGGTTGGAGGTTGGATTTATGTTAGAATCATTTGGGAACCATTTTGGACTCATTTTAGAGCATTTTATAAAGAATTTGACATTCTGGGTCAAGGGCTAGCACTTACGCGAACACTTTTTAGATAGAAAGTTAGATTTGAAGAATCTGCCTATAGAGCGATCGCTCTAGTTCGCTCAGGCGACGCCCGTGTGGAAATGTTGGTCCCATTTTCTTTGTCCTTTTTAACTTAAAATTTTCCATGGCTATGAGAAGGCCACGTCTCAAAAACGTGAATCAGCCTTCACTCCACCTTTTCCACCTCTTGGAAAGTAGCAAAGACTTCTCCATTCAACCAAGACTTCCATGAAAGCTTAAGAGAGTTAGTGTGTGTAATATAAAGAAAGATCACCGTGTGTTGAGCATTTCTTCAAGATCCAACCATCAAATCTTTAATGCAAGATCATATTTAAGTTGCTAAAGACTAGGAGAACTACCTTGAAGCCTTTGATTGTGATTATAATGGTTTGATTTCTCATTTCAAGTAAGTTACTAATCCCTTTGTTGTATGCTTTAGGATTTGTTACATGTTAGTTCATAAATAAACATGTTACACTTGTTAAAGATGATATCTTCATGTCTAATTGCTATATTGGTATGTGAAAACTATAAATGTGATATTTGCTTGGTATAAAATGGGTTGCATGTGTGTTTGATAGAGTATCAACCTTGGAATTGAATTAAGAAGAAAAGATGATACTTAAATTGGAATATTTCACCTAAAGCAATTATACCCAAATTTTGAGAAGTATGTTAATGACTCTAGAAATTTGATATTGGAAGAGAATAATATCTACCGAATAACATGTTAAATTCCTACGCGAATTAGAGTTCATTTGCTATAGATTTTAGCCCTCCGATTATTTGGTCTGGTAAAATAAAGACTCCGATTATAATCGTAAGGTGGCGTCTAATTAATTTAGCAAGCCGTATATCCGAACTTGTGTTGTTTGGGATGTTCGTTTAATAGAATTAGCAACTCCCGAGAGTTGTTTACACGTATGTATATTAAAATACGGAATGTTAGAGACTAGTACGACATCTCGATGCGATAAACGATTGTTCATTAATCTTAGGTTGGACTACAAAACTATATGATTTAGGATAAGTGTACTTGAGGGCACTTGTGATTATAAGAATGGTACTATTATGATTCTTTCGTCATTGTAAGTGCAGTATTTTGCACTTAATGTTCATAAACTAAATAAGTACTCTTGATGTGGTTGTGCTTGAGAACTAAATGAGTAGTCTCAACATGGGATTATGGATAGACTAAATGAGTAGTCTTAAGTTGTGTTTATTTGGAAATCAAATGTGTACCTCAACATGTTATTGTTTATAGATTAAATATGTGGTCTAGTTGTCCTTGGAAAGTACTTACAAACTTGTACTTATATGACTACTTGATTCAAGACTAAATATGTGGTTTTGAGATGTTGATTGGTTACTTCACAAAATGTGTTTAGTAATGTGTTAAGCTAGGATCATTGACCTCCATGGTTGGGATAAGGTTCACTACTTTTGGAACGTTGTTGTTGATTTGTTACGAGTAAATATCTACTTGTGCATTGTTTGGAAGTCCAGCTGGCATACATGATTTGAGTCAGCAATGCGATGACACATAGCCTTCGTGGTAAGCGATTGCTATGGGTCACCTCATTGGTTCCCTTTCTCTTCACTACTGGCCCTAGTGGGAAGTGGTCCCATTATTATAAGCAATACGCGTAACTATGGCAACTAACAGTATTTTCCTCACTAAGTAGATGGTGAGATGTAACGACGGTATTTTTCTCACTATGTAATCAAGTGAGAAGTAACGATGGTATCTTTCCTCGCTAAGTAGAATAGCGAGATGTAACGACAATTTGTATAGTGAGTTCAGTATGATTCCGAGCACGAGACCCGATTCGACGACAACGTGAGATGTGTAAAGCAACAAAGCAGCACTGTTAGACAGACAACAACCATATCCTTTTAAATGTGGTTATTTAAGTGCACTTATGTGATCATCACCGTGCTATGTGGTATATGTGATTAATGTGCCTATGATTATGTGGTACATGTTTACAGTTTGGTATACTTATAAATGATACCATGTTACAATTTTAGGATTGAGCATTATACCATGTCATAGAGTTGCATTTAGTAACTTACCGTGTCATTATGACTCACCCCGTTTGTTGTTCATATGTTTTCCTTAGATCCGAGCCAGCCAGAAGTCACTGAGTCGGCGAGATCGCAATTAGTTAGCAGGTTATCTTGTTGGTTTTGCAACTCGTGGAGCTTGTTTATAGTTGTAGTTATTTTATTTGGTAAGGACGATTGGTTATGTAAAGTTATGTAAACTTTACTTTGAGTAGTGTTTCTGTGTTGTAACTCTTTATTCTTTTGGATGCTAACACGTGTATGTCATGCTCGTGTTCATAGTTTCAGTAGTAGTTCAGTTTCCTTCCCAAGCATGTTTTAGCTCATGGGTTATAATTGTTCTCCGGCATGTTGTGGCTGTGGAGGTTGTTGTTATTTATTTTCCCGAGTTTTAGACTCGTGGTTGTGTTAGTTGGGTTCCAACGTTGTGTCGCCGATGAATTGTTTTAATTTTATCGGGTTTAGCCATTAATGTTATCTAGTAAATACGGGTGGTTACGCCACGTGCTTTTCATTTTGTTAGTGTTTGTTCGTTTGGCGCACCGCCTTGGGATTTCGTATAGAGATCCGGGTCGAGGCGTCACAGGTGTGGGAAAGAATGCTCTATACCTCACTCAGAACCACCGCCATCGCCGCCGCTGACCTGCTATCTCTCTTAGACATCAATCGGCACCGGCCTGTCCATGCGGATGGGTCACCGCCAACGCCACTACCTCTACCTCACCGCCCTCACTCTCTCTTTCTCTCACCTCACGAAGTCACTAGCTACCGTATTCTCTCTCGCAAGTCTTGATTTGTAACTTGTAAGTTGTAAGTACTCACTCTCTCTCTCTCTCAAGCCCTAGAAAAAGATAAATATTTCATTTATGTGTATAAGTTGATTTTAGGGTTTTAGTAGGTGTCAAAGACACAAAGTATGAAATTTTCTTTCAGCCCCAATTTTGGATGATTTTTTTGGATTAGGGATTTGGCAATGCATACTTACTTCGATTTGCTTGGATGAATTTTTTCAATTAGGGATTTGGCAGCGCATATTTGTTAGCTCTGTGTGTTGCAATTGGATTTTTTCAAACCCAAGTTGATTGCCTATCCCCAGCTCTTTTTCTCTTTCTAATAAATTCTCTACATGTTTCTTGGTAGTTTAACATGAGCTTATAGGCATTTGTGTTCATAATGAATTGTTTTAGCCAATTTCTTAAATCCCTCTCCTCTTATTTATTTGAAGTCTTGCCTTATAAATTGTTATTTGCTAGAATTTGGAATGGACCTCTGTAATTGTGGTCGATGTTGTAGTTTGAATTCAATGGTAGTGTGACACTCTCAGATGGAAAAAAGTGTTAGTAACCACAACATAATGGTAAGAGTGGTGGTGTTGGCATTCATGACCTCATAAAGGAGATAGTGGCCACGATCATGGTTAGGTTGTAGGATTTGAAGTAGACTTGAACCTTGTCAGTACATGGTCTTATGTTCATGCTTCAATTATATTTTTCTGTAAATTTCCATTTTCCCCCTTTATCTTGAAATTTTACATGTGTGGTGCCTGATCTGATTCTATCCTGTTGTTTTCTACTCCACTTATTTTTTGTGCATTTATGGAACATTTAGTTTGTGAAATAATTTCACTTTGGCTTGGCTTTGTTTCCAACGGTTTGTTCCGTTTCGATGTAATTTCACTTTGTAAGCTGTTAAGTTTGTGGTTGGTTGTAGGTTGTTGTCTTTTAATGATCTCGAAAGCTGTTTGTATAACAATACGCATTTGATGAATGCACGGGAGATGTGACTCACGTAGTTGACGAATGAATCTTGGTCACATCATTTCCACAACTATTGAGGCAAGAACGGAGAACCAAAGCGGGTATACCACTTTTTTCAATTTTTTATAGCTAAGCCAACAAAACATTTCAGTATTGTGAGGATATGCATCATTTGGATTTGGAAGTTTAACCGATAACCTTGTTCGGTTCCACAATAAATCAAACCGAACTAGCTACTAGACAACCTAGTTGTTCACGTTCCACAAATTTAAGTTGCAAAGTAATGTGCAATGCGAATGTTGCCAACCCAGGATGCAAGTTGCACTAACTACTTCGCTTATAGGC